>JAPMOR010013598.1:33152-108457 GCA_026543865.1 Argiope aurantia
TATATTAGCAAAAGAAAAAAGTTTCCTTCAAAAATGAAACCATATTCCATACCAAAACTTTAAACAGTTCTTGTAAAAACAAAATTTTAAAATGTCATATAAATGTTAAATAAAAGTAAATGGATCTAGTAGGATATACTTTCATACAATAAATGTTCATCAAATATTTGTAACTTTTTTATTTATTGTCTTTCATGGGGGTACTTCATATGCTTATTACTAGTTGATTTTAAACATTAAAATGTTTCTTGAATTTTATATTGTTTAGTAAAATACTAGTAGAAAGGAAAATGATGCTATAAAACGTGCTCTTTCATATCTTCAACCAAATGCTTAATCCTATTTCATATCATTATGATTGTGTAATAGATAAAATTATTGTGCATATATGAAATCAATGTCATATTAAAAATTTGAAACTATTATTGAAATAAATTCATAATAAATTTATCACAGAAATTTTATATTTTCTAAAACTAAAAATAAGTAACAACTGCATAAACCTTAAATAATTTTAATTGGTTACTTAGAGAAGGTCAAAATGCGAAAAAAGATTGCAACGCAAAGATAAAGGAAAAACGAATTCTCAGAATGTAACAATTAGATCATTTTATCTCCAGGATATTTCTTCTAAAATTCTTCATTTCTCTATTAAATTTCTTAATGCTAAAACAGAATATTTTTAATATCACATGAATACACTTTATTTCGGCACTTTCAAGAAATGCGGCAATATTTTGATATTCCAAGTTGTAGTTTATACATTGAAAGTTTCGAATTCGGTTTTCTTTTTTTTTTAGTGTTATAAAAAGTTAAAAATCTTAAAAAACTTGATTTTACTTGTATTTCTAGACTTTATAATGGTTCTTCAATCTTTGAAACAATGGCCGAATCCACTTCGATTTTGCAGGTAAATTAATTTTTGAATGAGTTGAAATTTGCAAATGAGTGAAACTGCAACTGTGTTGGATCCTATAGTAACCATGCCTGGCAGAGATGAATGGTAGAATTCTCGCTTTTTCTAACAATGCTTTTTTTTTTTTTTTTTCCTCCTTGTCTCATTTAAAACAATAATTTTTCTGTTTAACACAGAGTAAATCAGTGGTAAATACTATGCCTTCAAGGAAATATTAAAACCATAAGTTCATTAATTGATAAAATGTTAATGTTTCTTATTTAAAGGGCATAATTAGCACAATTTTATATTTATTTAGATGAATAATAATTGATTTTTTTTTTTTTTTTTTGCAATATCTACAACTGGATTTTGGGTAATTTTTCACTTTAAGCTAAGTAGGAAAGATATGTTATTATCAAAACTTACCTAAAAGTATTTTTTAATAAGGCCATAAAATTTATTTTATTTATTGTTTCGGAAAAGTACTTACAGAGTTCCATTTATGAGAAAATAATTGAAAATAACAACGACTTAATACCAGGTTTTAGCTCTTTGTGGATATGCCTGGCAAGAAATAAATTAATAACTAATTTAAATAACTAATAATATAATCATATAAGGTTAGAAATAAAATTAAACATACAATTGTTCGTTTAATTTCAACTTGATTTTAAATTAAGAATTCTAAGTGGGATCATAGCAATTTATTTCATAATGTTTTTTTAAATCATAAATTTTCTGCTGCTGGTATTAACTATGTAATTTCTCAGATGTCTTATATAAATGTGATACAATTATTTGGAAAGACAGTGACCAATTCATCAATGCTAATATTTTCTATAAAAACTGAATTTCGACCAAATCGTAAACAGAAATGTATTTAAATGTAACTATTTTTAACTTACTTGAAATGGTCCTTTGTATGGATTTTCGATTTGGTATTCCGAATCTGTCGGTATGAGACCAATATCGGTTGGTGTAAAATCCAATTCTTTCACCTTTTCGTAAGTGGGTAGCTTACTTTCGAATTTTTCATGATATGATCTTAATAGAATTCTTGCTGAGATATATCTTTTCCAAAAGTAAATATCTAAATAAAATATTTGTTAATTTTATATGAAAAGAAAGGAAATACTTCACTATATGTTATTAACAGGGCTGGATATTTATAACATTTTAGAATTATTACAGTTTATTTTCATAATATTTTGCAATGTATCGTTTATAATTAATATTTTGTAATCTACTTTAATTAATATCATTGTAATATTTTGTAATCTTTTAACCACAACGGTTGAAAGCAACAATAAAAAATTATTAAAGATATTTTTTCAATGCATAAAAATATAATGCAAAAATACATACATTAAATATCATTTAAGAAGAAAGAAGAAGAAAAAAATGAAGTATAAATACGTTTTTCTACTTAGATGAGCAAAGTTGATACATTTCTAATTGGAAAGAGGAAAATTTTCTCTATTCAAAACATTTAATTGCTCTGAAAAAAAAGGAGAAAAAAATCCGCTTTTCAGTATTGAGCGTTTTAATTACTTTCGCCCTGCCATTCGCACTTTCAAGCACAATTCTGAATTCTAATTTACCTTCTAAAATACAAATTTAGCAAATGTTTTCCAGATTATCTTGAATGCATAACATTAATATATTTTTCTTAAAAAAATAATCGAAAAACTTTAATATGAATAAGTAATAGATAGTGATAATGAAGGATAAGATAATTTTGATCAAAAATTTAATATATGCAATGGTATAAGTTTAGCTGGCATTTTCGCTTAACATTGATTGTCTGTGAGATTTCAGGTTTAAAAAAAAATTAAGAAAATGGTCATACATTATTTTTGTTACATTGAAAAGACATAAATATAATTTTATTTCATTTTATTATAACTATATTGCAGAAAATTGTCAACGAGGTTTTTTTATATCCTCATTTCTTTTACATTTCTAGACATTACTTTCGATTAAAATAGCAATTTTATTCAAACAATTGTGTAAACATTTTCAACTTTCAAGTAACATCTGATATGTTCTTCACGCTTTTATTTTCCAGAGCTCTTATTTAGCTCTATATTTTCCCTTAATTACACTTTTAACTACACACCAACAATTTTTCGTATTGCATTATGAACCCTTTTTCCATTTGCTTTAGTGACGTTTTGTCAAAAATTTCTGACTCTTTTTTTTTTTTTTTTACAACTCTCTTATTTCTTGAGTTTTTTAAATTAATTATTTTAATAGTTTTTATGCAAAAATACACCCGTTGAAAAGGGAATAAATTAAAACTTGTTTCATTTTTTAACTATGTAATCTTAAAAATTCTGTTTAATTTGCATTTTGATGAACTGAAGCAAGATTTTCAAAATCAAGTGGTTAGCCAAAAACAAAATGACGTAATTTTAAGCTTAATGCCCAGTTACTTTCAAGAAATTCGGTTTTTCAAGAGAAAGTAAGCAATTTTCAACCAAGAATTGCTTTTAGAAGTTTATTTTCTTATAAAAAAAGTCAATACGAAATCAAAGAAAAATATATTCGAAATATTCGATTCAATAAAATATTTTATTTTAGTAAATTTTTATTCTCTAAAAGAATGGATTTTTCCCCTTAAAAGAATTACCAGTTACTATAAATTCTGCCACTTTTATCAAATCTGTTCTAGTGCTGAAGAACATTTGTAATTTAATTTAATGTAATTCATTTTTTTAAATGGTATCTGTAATTAAATTCAATATAATTCATTTTTTTTCTTTAAAAGGCACTTTAATAATAAATTGGGCAAATTTACTTTAAAAAGAGTCTTGAATGTTCTTTTCAACTTCGTTATCTTCTTAGTTATTAAACAAGTTTCTTGCATGTTCAAAGATAAAATAATGTACTTTTTTAAATTATATATATATATATGTATATATATATAAAATATATATATATATATGTTAGTAATAGTGGACTCAAGGCTTTTGCGGTCTCAGACAATGCGCATTATGAACTTCTTTCAATAAATTGATCATTTCAACTTATTTTTTTTTTACTTAATCAACACATTAAAGTCTCATTTTGGGATATTTTTTCATTTTAATTATTTTATTATCTTAGTATTTTTATTATTTTTGTATTTTCAATTCTTTATTATATTAGTATTTTTATTATTTTAATTACTTTATTATTCATTATTTTTTTAATATTAATATATTTCCATTTATGCATTATGGCTCATTTCTGTGCAGCGTTTATTTTTGTGTAAAACATTATGTATGCAGAAGCTCGATATTCATAAATGTTGTAATAACTAAGAGTACATGGTGAAATAAACGAGAACCTGATCGATTGATAAAGAGTTAATTTTATTCAATTGTTTTATAATCTGTGAAGGTTGAAATTTTTACAAACTTATATATTTGGAAACTAAGTAAATAACAATTTTTAAATCGATGTGGCTACACACACCTCCTTCTACTCAATGGTCCTAAGAAGCTGACAGACAAAAATCCACCAACTGGATATTACGCATTTTTATTTTAATATGTTAGAATAAATCAACTTATTTTATGTGCCATATCTACATAATTAATAAGAAAAAGTAAATTTTTGTTCTGATTTCCTTTCGATTATATTCAATTTTATCAAATAATTTTATTTAAGTTGACATGCGCTAAAGAACAAAAAAGTTGCCACTAATAAAACAATTTGTAAGAAACTTACCTTTTCCATGTGATATGTAGAAGTATGATAATAAAGATATCAGAGTCAAAACACCCGCAATTAAGTAAGTTGAAATGTCAATGAGTTCAATCATAACTAAAACATTATGTAAATAATTAAAACAAAAAAAAAGAAACGGAAAAGAAAAACTGAACAAAATTTGTCAGTCGAATTGTGGATAAACTTTAAATAAAAAAACTGACATCCCACTCTATTTTTGTCGATTTCGAAGAGTAATGAAAGACAAAACTATCGCTCCCTTCGAACATTTATCTAATCTTTTCATATTGTTTATTGACACGTTCATAAAAGTAACTAATCTCCCGAGGTCAGAGCAGTGAACTTCTGATAGAGATAATTTTCATTTCCGCATTCAACCCTTGCTGAACATTGCGGTATTGAGGGATGTGCAGACAATTCCTTTGGTCATCAGTTGTTTTTTTTTTTTTTTCAGATAGTGGAATATTGCTCCTTTTTATCTCTATAAAATACGAAGAAATATTATTACAGTTTACCGAAAAAGGAAAATTTCGCTATTGTATTCAAACTTGAAAAAAAATTGCAGCCATTATAGTAAGATCCCTTATGCTTATCAAAAGCGTATCTAACGAATGGCGATGCAAATACCGGTGCTTAAGTACTTGTCGCGATTTCCTGCTTCAGATACGTTTATGTTTTTTTTTTTTTCTATCATTGTAGACTTAAACATATATATCTATCAATACAACTGCTCCGAATTTGAATAATTTTTGCTTGGCATTGTGCCATTGGCAACCTTAATTAAGCAATTTACAGCTTGGATCACTGGATTCTTTCCTTTTTCATATATACATTTATATGAAATTTTCTCTTACGATAAGACCTCATTCAAATAACTTATGACAAATGACGAAAATAGGAATAAATTTTGGCTATATTATATTCTTTACAAAAATAAAATATCAACTACTTAGCATTTTAAAAGCAGATGGTAGAATTTATTATTAAGTATTAATAAAATTACACTAAGTAAATTTTTAAAATTTCCTTAACTATTATAATACTATAAATAATCTAAGAGTAATTATTCATTAATGTATGTCTTCTATGAGATTTATTTTGTTTGCTATTTTAACGAATGTAATATTCACACACACACACACACAAATGATTATATATAACATGCTAATAGCTAATTTCAGCATCAAATAAACAAAATAATTTTCTTGTGTATAGCAGGATGGATAATAAGTTTACAAAGTCATACTTAAAGGTAGGAAGGATATGAGTATTTTCCTGAAGCAAGATCCGTTCGTAGACAAGCCGTATTGAAAATAACGATTGAAAAAAAATAGAAGAAAAAGAATTAGAATTAAAGATTTTATTTAACAAGATTGGAAGGGGAAAAAATATAAAGACAAAAAAAAAAGTAAGTTTAATTTTAAAGGCAGATAGGAAAGAAAAGAACAGAAAACAGAGTTGATTAGGATCATATTTTTTAGCAGTTTACAAATTTTAGAATGATTTTTTATAACCCTCAACAATACAAATTTCTAAATTTTCAATTAAAAAAGACGAAATGAACGTATGCAAATTGAAATCAACTCCAAAATAGGAATTTTGGAGCATGGGTATTTTTGCACAATATTACAAAAAGTGTATAGATTTCTTCTTTAATACGATTAAATACCGTCGGAAAAATTTAATTTATATTTTGCAGTCCAAAGAAAGCACTTATCATGAAATTGACTACTGTAGTGATCAACCAATTTACTAACTACTGGATATCAATTATCTTACAAAAAGGTAAAATAGGTCGCTGCTGAAGTTTTAAATTCTTGAATAATATTCTTATAATATTTTTAAAATATTTTATAAAAATATTTTTTGAATAATATTTTTATAAGATTCTGCATATATTGTGCAATAAACATGTCTTGTTAATTAAATGCATTCGTTATTTCGGAGCCTATGCTAATTTTGCGGTTCTTTGGTTTGATATCTAATGCGTTACTGAGAGTATATTGTATTAAAAAAACACCCATTATAACCTTTAACCAATATAGATACTTACAGTAAACGCATATTCTCTAAATATATCATGTCAGTTCGTCGACGGCATGCATTTAATATACAATCATCGAAGTAATTTTTAAAACTCCTTTTTATTTTAATTAATTTAGTTATAATTGAAATATTCAAAATCGCAAAAAATAAGATCTTAATTTCAGTATTAATTAAGAAAAAGAGATGATTTTTCCTCCCATTATATAATTGAAAACTCAAACGACAAATTAGTACTTTCTATCATAAAAAGATATTCTCTGCATTTAATTTAATGAAAAATAATTGCAAACGATAATTAATTTCTTTAAATATTTTTAAAATACAGATATAAATTTTTAGTTCTTTCCAACTGATACAAACCTTTGGATCTGCTTAAAAACTTCAAAGCTTTTCAATTTTATAATTTTATGTGTGTGTGATTGAAAACAGTTATAAAACAAAGGCCTTCAAATTTAGAAGTTTATCAAATGATTTTTTCAGAATCTTATAGATAGCTAAAGGAATATATTGCTTAATTCTTGTGCTAAAAAATCAGGCGCCTTTTTATCCATTTCTCTCTCTCTCTCTCTCTGTGTGTGTGTGTGTGAGTGCGTGCGTGCGTGTTGTGTGTAGCCAAATGTCTGGTTCTACAAGGCAGATTATATGGCCTACAGGTTACAGATTTGTCACATGTACGCTGTGGAGAGAGGAAATAGGCAACTTGATGAGATTTTTCTTTAAATTTTAATTCATGCATTTTAATTAATAAAAAAATTAATTTGAATGTTTGGTGTTTCTTCACGATGACTTCTGAAAATATTATTGCATAATAAATATTACAATGTTTCAAAATTTAAAAAAGAGGTTTTTTTTAATAATACCAATTTTTAATCTACAAATTTTTCTGGATTTTTTTTCAATCCCCCCCCCCTTTTTATTAATAGTACAGAGAAAGTATAGCAATCTTCAAAAAATTCGAACATGAGATTTTGAAAAGTATTCACGTTTTTGACCTCCCAGAGTTTGGAAAACACATTGACAAAGATAATCCAAAAACCTTGAGCTGAATGGTTGAAATTTGGTATGCGGTCTTTACACCAAATTTGCTGATATCTATCAAATTTTAAATAAAATATGTTCAGAGGAAGTCTGTTTGTCAGAGAGTTCGAATATAAGTTAACACGATATCTATAAAATGAAGAGAGCTAGATCGATAAAATTCGATGCACAAATTTAAGATCTATAGTGTCGACATCTGTCAAATTTTGAGCCAAATTCAACTATGGGTTGATTGCCTATCAGTTTGTACTTTCAGAAATAAGTGATAATTCAAAAACGCAGAGATTTAAATATATAAAATTTGGTAAGGGAATTCACGACTTCAAGTGCAGTTTTGTATCAAATTTTTGTTTCAATCAGTTGAGAAAAATATAGTAAAGATGTATTATTTTAATCGCTTTTCGCGATTAAAATAAATTCGATTTTTGGATACTGTTAAGGCATGCCAGGGATTAATCAACAAATAACTCGCCAAGGATGACATGATAGATTTAGTAAAAATGTTACGCCAAAAGTTAACATTTCTTAACTCTTTCATACCACTACAAGGCGTTCTCTAGCATAATAAGTTTATTAGAGAGAGTATGCGATAAAGTTTAGGAACACCACTCCTACTGGTTCATTCATTTATTTATCTTTGCATAATTTCTAACAATAAATTACATTGTTGTCCTGAAACTCAAACCATTTTCATTTTTTTTATCAAATATTTATCGCGTGATTTTATTCCATAGTTGAAAGCTAAAGAAGAAGGAACGTAAAAGAAAAAACAATTATGAAGTTGGGATGTTTTTCTTTCAACCTATTCTGTCCACATTTTAATACATATCTACAATTTCATTCACAAAATTGTATAACAAGTTACATTTATATAAGATATTTATTTTTGAGTTATTACATTCACGCAAATTTGAATAAACAGGCTGACAAATGGGAGCCCATTTATACCAATTCAACCCAAAATGTAATATAAATCTACAATTTTGATGATAAATCTGTGAACTCCATATGTGGTATATAGAATCTGTAAATTTCATCCATTTTTGCGGTGTTTTTTTTTTTAATTATCGTGTTAACATGTGTAAGGACAGACAGACACAAGAACTTATCTTCGATGGATTTCAACCAAAATTTTATAAAATTCTATAAATTTTGTATTAGGACCACATACTGAATTTAAACCCTTTAGCTTAATGCATTAGTAAAGTTATAGTATTCATATATACAGAGAATGCGGCAAATGAAAATAATCCCAAAAACTTATTTTTCGGGTTCGGAGAGGCAGAGCGTAAATTTAAATGTAAAGTTTCATCAAAATCTCTGGCTTGAATTTTTTTTACAACATGTGCAATAATTTCTATCTGTATATTTTGTATCTCTCTGTATATACGAAAAAGAAAAAAAAATTATATTCATCATATTCATTATATTCATCGTAAAGTGTTATGTATTACATCTTTAAGCATCTTTAAACAGAAAAAGAAAAAAATCATTATAATTATAATATCGTTAAGAAAAAATCCCTCCCCCATAAAAAATCCACAAAACCATCGAGTATGTTATGAAGGTACAATGAAACAGACCAAGTCCCAATAACAAAAAATGGCGTTTATTCAATACCAAGACAAGAACATACAGCCGACAAAACACAACCGAAATGTACTCAAGAATAACAATAGCTGCAGCACACAAGCAGCAAATTGGTAGTAAACAAATATAACAGCAAAAAGCGCTCAGAGAGAATTCTGCTGGAGAGGACTTCAAATGATTATTCACATTCCTCAAGCATCTGTTAATCTCTATTGCCTACTCGATTTAGATGAACTTGAATGCCGACTCACTACTGACTCGACTATACGGCAAACTACTCAACAAACGAAGCGATGCTACCTCAATACTTTACTAAAAGACTCTGCACACAATTCAGTATTCGACTCATAATTGACACCAGCTGGATCTCCTGGCATTTTATAGGTTCCAAGACATGGAAACTTCTAAAAAGATTGTCATTATTCGACTCCTAATGGTCATATCGTATAAATTCCTATTGATTGTGGAATCTTTCATTTTCTCAAGATGCCGAATGGTTGCCAAATTTATCACCAAAGCTCAGAGTCATTAATTGGTCATCCATTCAATTTCCATTAATATATCTGCAAAATTATCTTTCCTATTCAAAGACTTACTGCGCTGGGAATCAATATAACAATATTTAACATTTTCTATCAAACGCAAATAATGATAAAAAAATGCATTAGCAATTTAATGGATTTTTTAGTAATTACTTTTGTTTTATCTAAAATTCAATTATAAAATATTTTTCATTAAATATTAGTAAAAAAGAAACATTTATGTTTTGGCTTATTTGTTTTTTTTTTCTTTCTAAATTCTATTTTGTTGTTTGTAAAATCGAAAATTTAGTTCACTGCGTCATCTATGTTTCTCCTTGGCGTACTCCATCACTTCGTCACTCAATGCTTGACATCCAAAACAACACAACCCATCTGAAATTCGCTGAAAATTCATTTACATAAGTGTAAAAGTGAAACCTAAGGAGACAGATGTAATAACTACTAGGACAACGGTGATTACAAACGATGTGAACATCATTAACTAATATTGAGAGTTTTGTAAGTAAATAATTTGTGGTGTTATTGTGTTTTAACCAGAAACGATATCATGAAATGATGCATGAAGAGCAATTTCAATTTTTCAATCCAGTTAAAAGAGATTACGATTGCCAAAGTAATAAAATATCCCTCTCGCCAACTTTTTTCATGTAAAAGTTCATGTCCCTTAGATATGTCAGCAGGGGTCACCTATATTCCGCCTGAACTCCACTTCCGTTTTCGAAATTGATCTCAAATGTGCATTCTCTTCGAGAGGGGAAGGATCTCGCCAGAATTCTTCACCCCAGCTCTATTCGCTGTACTAATTTCGTCAGCTCTTAATTTATTTGAAAGACAACAACATACGACATCAATAGTTGCCACCTCCTTCCGATAATTTTCGAGTGACATCAAAAAATGAAATCTTGACACTCCCCAATTTTAACACTGCTCTGATTTCGCCAATTAATTTTATCATTTTTTATTACATAACTAACTACTCAGAATACTCATAGTTGATTTATAAACTAAATTAATTCTATTAATATAGTAAAAGAACAATTAGCCACCAACGGCTGTTGGTCTATAGTAATTTTGTAAAATTAAAAATATCCCAGTTCACTTGATTTGATTCACGCTCTTAGCTGTATCGACAAATTCTAAGTCATCGGCCCTATCTGATGCAACGCATTTGAGCTATTTTCTTAATAACTATTTTTCTTAAAAGCAGAATCTGAGACAACTTTTCTAATATATTCCCCTTTGATTTCTCTCATTCTTTTTATAAAAACTATTCAAAAATATAGAATGCGACTAAAAATTAAAATATATCACATTTCGGCATTTTTAAGTTATGAATTAATGAAGTTGTTTCTCTTTTTAATGAATAAATGGACTATTACTTATACAGTATTATTTTTAATTTATGGACCATTACTTATATAAGATGGCTAAAATTAAGCGAAATGAAAATAATATTTTTAACATAAAAATAATTGCTTATTCATCGCCATAAAACTAAAGCTTATTTCAAATATAAAGTTATCAGAATCCGTCTCATATCTCTGAAAGAAAGCGGAACAAACGGGAAGGCCGTAAAAAAATTAGAAAAATATTACAGTCATAGTATTACTTTCTAGTGTGTAACCATAATTTGTTCAAGTAGACAAAAAAAAATCTAGCTTATAAATGATTTGTCTTCCTTAATTAAAAAAAAATCTATAGAACTATTCCAGAAAAATTCTTCATTTTTAGAAAATTTACAATATTCTGTTTTAAAGCAAACGTTTTGGTATATGATGTCAATGTGATGGTGATATTTTCCTTCAATACATGATGACAAATCAATGTGATGGTAATATTTTCCTTCAATGTAAAAATTAATGAAAGAGGTAATAAATAAGAATTTTAAGACAATGATTTGTAGTTAGTTTGATCACAACTGTATTTGGAGATTTAATGAAACCGTCGTAAAACAAGATTTAGATTTGCATTTTCTACAATACAGAAAATAAAACAATTCGGCATGGAAATGAAAATGTATGTTTCCCCAAATTCACAGAGGCCGGCACAGCCTGGTTGGTAGGACGTTGTACGCACATTTCTTAGGTTGTGCGTTCGAACCCCGCCAGTCAAAGACTCTCCATGCGTGTGTGGTGGCTGATACACGTATAAATCTGTCGTGATCATAAAGTCCTCCATGTCGAGAGTAATACCACTGGGGTTACTGGTTCTGAGGTGATCACTGTCTGATTCAGGTCTAAATGCATGAATGAAGTTCGCCCCGTAAAAAGGGTTATGACGCGTGAGTAGTTAAGTCGTAGTCTTGCCGCTAGTTGACCCTACTGAAAGAACAAGTGACGCTCATTCGGCATAAATCGCGGACGGGCGGATCAAGGACTTGTAAAGTACCATAAGTCACAACAATCAGATTCTGTTTATTTAAGTTATAGCTGTTTTGAGCCTCCTTGATTACATAATATTTAAATGCACTATGTGATGATTCATTTTATTTTAAATTCGGAAAATAGAAAAGAAAAGAAGTTTGAACTAAGATAAAATAATGTAGAACCAAGTCGTAGCATAATTAAAAACCTTCCTTGAATTATGAAACATACTTCATTGAGAGATTAAATTCGGCCACTTTGTTGCTTGCTGATGAAAGCAATTTTGACTTAAAAAATGGATTTCATTAATTAACAGGCACTTTTGCCGGCAAGCTTGTTTATCAGAAAAATCAGATTAATAATTTGGATGTTAATTACTCTTATTTTAATTCCTCTAGGCATTTTAAATATTGTATTATTATACACATATGCGCACAAACAGAGACAAAATTTCAACCATTTTGGGGGATGGAGGAGGGGAGATTCTAAAAGTTCTAACACGTGGGTGTTTTTCAAATTCTTGAGGTAGAACATCAACAATCACAACACGTTCACTGTAAAAAATGTAAATTTTCGAAATTAGATGGATATAATACCACAAATTATATCTATTATGATATTATATGGTATTATATCTATCTTTATCTATGCAATGATGCTTCTTAATATAAATTACTGATTCTCTTAAAAATAGTTACGCCCATTCAAACTTCCTGCATTTTATTATAAATGGTTAACATAATATGTGAACTTAGAACCGAAATATTTGATATTATTTAAGAAATTGCGTTCCATGAATTGTCTGTGCTGATTTTTCCTCGAAGTCTGAGCGTTTTTTTTCCCTATTTTGAATAAAATTACAAAAAAAAAATAATAAAATCTTTCAACCATCTACTTTCAGAAAAGAAAAATATTACAATTCACAAGAAGAGAAAAGAATCATACACATTTTTCATTACTTTTTGATTTATCTTATTAATTATTTTTTCATTTCTCTTTATTATTTATTTTTACAATTTAAATTTAAAAAATTAGCGCAGTAAAAAATAAATAAATAAATAAATTTCAGTTTCCTTTTCGCAAGTGTTGTTTAGCTTGCTTTGCCTTTCTTAGTGCAGAGAGAGGAGCAAGGAACCATTGAGATTGCATTACTAAAGTGTATGCGCACCTGGAATTTTATAGGAAATCCATCTGAAGACAGATGGATAGAAAGATTAAAATGCTAATGGATTTAAATATTACATGGAAACCAGATGAATAGGTAATTAAATGTATAGTTGCAAAAAGTCGGGAGTGCTGTAGTAGTCCAGTACAGATCATATCAGAGCAAATTCATTTTCAATTAACAAGAAATTTCATCTCTCAAAGTTTTGATTCAAAAAACATTTTTTCATAAGCGGTATCTATAAATTTTTCTTCATTCTGAAACTTTTCGACATTTATTTACTGTGAATCTCTAGCATCAGAGAATGACTGCCTTTTCTGTTAAAAATTCTAGCGTATCCATTCAAGACAATAATTTTTGAGCTGTAATATTTTAGAAAGTTATAGCTTATAAAAGCTAAAATTTCGCTTAATTTTTAATTAATTAAAATTAACAAAAACACTCCGAGGTGCACATTCCTATCCTCCAATGTGTATATGTGCCCTGTCTGGTAGTTTGGTTAACTCTAGGTCAAACAATCTAACTTGCATAGCGCCAACACACAGACACATACACCCCACTCATACATTCATACTTCTTATAAGAATAGATTAATTTCCCAAAAGATAGCTAAAATTTTTCATTTTTTGTAAATAATAAATAATAATAATTATAAAATTTTCTTCTGACTGACTGTTTATGTCATCCACCTTTGTAGAAATCTTCACGTCACACAAAGTGGATTTTTCGTAATTTTTTTTAGCTATAAATTTTTTCTTACATTGAGTGAAATTTGCTGGACGATCTTTTCTTACCATGTTTTAGATTCGGTTTTCTTCCGAAGCATATTCTCGCAGTCTGCACATTGGAATATCTCCTTTGCTCTTTCCGAATCTAAGTACAAAACTCCGTACGGGATTGGATTGGGAACCCGGAGGTCTGTTGTTTGTACTTATTACAACTATTCCTGTTATTTTTAATTGTTATTATTACTGTTATTTGAACTTATTATACTGCATGGCTACACCTCTTCTAATTCAAGCAAATTTTGAACACTTAATGTATAAAGCACGGTGTAAAATACTGTCAACTCTTTAAAGAACAAAATTTAAATACTCAGCTAATTAGAAATTGACCAAAATTTTGCCTATTTTATATTTTAAACTACCTAACAATTATTTTTTAAATTTCTTTTTATTTTAATACTGCTTTTGATAAAGCTTTTATTAGTTTGAAAGTACTGATTTAAGAATGTTTAAAAGCTTTTATTAGTTTGAAAGTACTGATTTAAGAATGTTTAAAAGCAAGTTTAAGTAAATCGATCTAACTCAAAACGAAGATAACCTTTCTTATAATTTAACATTTGTGAGCAAAATTTGCAATGTTAACATAACAAATACCAATAACTTATAGAGAAAATTAGCTATCGGTGATTTTTAAAAGTCGTTGGTACAATTGACATTTTATTTTTAATTTAAAAGTGTTTCATAAGTAAACTTTTACTTATGAAATTTAGGATGAAATTTATAATAATTAAACATTTTAGAAAAGTATGTTGAGTTAAGATGATTCATTTGTAACTAAAATTATATGAAAGAAATAAGTATAATTAAATAGTTAGGAAACAATTGCAACTTTATAGATTTCCAATTCACAACTGAGAAAGTGCTTTAATTGGTTCCTTTTTGTATAATTACATCCAGATTATTAAGTAGACAATAAACATGAAAATATGTCATCTATGCCGATTCTGAAATAGTATCAAAAACACAAAAACCTAGATTTTATTTGTAGATTTTTATTTGCATTAATAAATTTTAATTTGGAAGAAACTCAAGAACTCTTTCTTACATTTGGGCACACTAAAAAAAAATGAAACTAAATGAAATACGAATTAAAAGACCCCCCCCCCCCAAAAAAAAACATTGAAAAAATTTTTGAAAGTAGAATTTAGAGATATAAATAAGGAATTCATATTCTTATTATACTTATTATTAAAAAATACCAAATTTGTCGTGTTTTTAGATCAATTTACCAGTGTATAAAATTCATATTAATTGCAATTCAGATTTTTTTATCCGATACAATTAGATATTGTCAGATTATATTCCTTTTGTTATTACAATGGAAGATTGAATTACTGTACAGAATGATCAAAAGTACGATTTTTTTTTCAGAGAAAGTCACAGGAAACACAATCCAAGCTATGTAAGAAAGTTCTTTTATGGCAGTCAGAAATTGTACATGAAGAAGATGCCTTAGGCAGATATATCGCGTAAGAAACATCTTTCAAGAAATGAAAATTTGCTGAAAAGCAAGAAGAAAAAAACTGCGTCTCTTTTAGGTTATTAATTATTAAAGCTCAATAAAAGAAACCAATCCCCTAATTGGCTACAAAACCCAAATTGAATATGGAATTCAGAGACCATTCCCATATCAGAAAAAAAAAAAGACTGCTTTAATGACGTAGAAACCGGGAGACGAGGGAAGTGTAGATGTTCCTGGCACCAACCTTATGGAGCACTATGGAGAGAAAACATTAGTGCATTTTTATCACTTTTTAAAGACAGATATCGTAAGAAGATAAAAAATAATGCTGTGTCCTGGATATAATCAATCTTCGCCACGCCATTATGCTTGATATGAATAGTGTGACATGGATAATAAGGAATAAAAGTGTAAGCAAGGAAGCATAATTCTCAAAGCAGACTGACTTCAGTTGAGAAGCCCAGCAATGGGAGGAGAAAAGGAACTAGACGTCCAAGGAAGGAAAAAAATCAGTACTAGTATAATAAAAATCTGTAATCATAAAAATAAACACTCTAAACTGCAAAAAAAAAGCGGGATGAAATAAAAAATGGATTGATTGCCAACCCGCAAAAATCGCGGGATAAGTAGCTTGACAGTTAAAGAAAAATATCTTGAGGGGATTAAAATATTTAGTTTTAAAATTTTTAGATGTTATTTCCTTTACTTACTTTCTTATTCTATTCTATAATGATTCATTTGATGACTTGGTCAAACTGTGAATGACCGAAAGCAGCGCATTGCTTTACACTCAGCTGTAGTGCTATATTTTCTCCCTTTTGTAAAATATTCAATGGCTTCAAGAATTAGTGACAGACATTAGAATATACTGAGAGGCAAGAAAGGGGTTTGCAAATGTTTTGGACAACAACTATTGTTATATGCTATTAAAATAAAAAATACAATTTGGCAGCGAATAAACGTCAGTACCCATTTGCATTTACCCTCGCCTGTCACTGTTAGCAGACACAAGATTCGGCACATTCTTTCGGTCGTTCGGCTGAAAAATGTCTGCAAGCCAAACAACCAACTGAACTGAATGGTTCTGTTTACGATTTCCGAAATGTTTCAATAAACACAATGGAATAGTTTATCGATTACTTTTTAATATTTATACAAATAGTTTTAAATTGCAAATTTTAGATAAATTGAAAACGCAAAACGCTGAGTTGCAGATCACTTTCTAAAAAGTTGGTTTCTATATATCGTGCATAAAAAATACTCAACTGAAAGTTAAAAATAATTTTAAGTTAAATAGTAAAGGAAATTCTTACAACTATCTAAATAATATTTAATAATATGATTGAACATATCTGTTAAAAGAGACTGAACTGGTAAAAGCAGGCCTGAAACATCGCCTCACTTTCTTGTAATATTTTCACTTTTTGAAAGTGGCAACATGTAAAAATCAGAGTGAAAATAAAAGGATAGAACGAAGTTGCTCTCAATTTAGATGTCTGATCATTTCTACTTTTAAAAGCTTTATTAGGAGAAAGGGAAACAATTTGTTTCTGCAAATCTCAACATTTGGTGACCTCGGTACGTGATTTATGAAAATAAGCAAGAAAAATACAGGTCAGACAATTTATTTATATTTTAGTAACGGATGCTTTGAGCGTTCAAGGTCAGACGATCTAACCCGGAAGAAGAATTTCTAAGATCAAAATTGACAACTTTAAAACGTTTGGTGGACGAACTTCGTTCTTATGATATCCAATTTTAGATTCAGAATATTCTTCTGAAGAGCAGTTTAACAGTGAGTGGGAAAGCGTCGAAGGATATAAAGAAAAATTAGATTTAATTAAAGTTAAAGTTGAAATGTTCTTTTCCGGCCAAATTGCGCAATCCGTCGCCAGTGTGTCTCCAAACTTAAACAAACGAAAATTCAAGCTGCCTGAAATAGTATTAAAACAATTCGGTGGGAACATTAAAGATTGGTTGCCATTTTGGGGACAATTCCAACGAATTCATGATGATAAAGAAATTCAGAATGAAGATAAATTTCACTACTTGATCCAAACTACCATACCTGGTACTAGACCACGTAACATTGTAAATAGCTTCCCAGCAACCTCGGAAAATTATCACTAAGTAATAGAAAGCTTGAAAAATAGATACGGACGGGAAGAGCTTTTAGTGGAATTTTATATACGAGAATTGTTAAGTCTAATTATTAAAAATATAACTGAGCAAAGAAAAAGGTGAAGTGTGTCCGAGCTGTACGATAAACTAGAATCCTATTTCAGTTCGCTGGAATCAATTGGAATGACAAGCGACAAATACTCTGCCATGTTATTTCCACTCGTTGAATCGTGTATTCCCGAGGAGTTATTAAGAGTTTGGCTGAAAAATCATGCATCAATAATTACAGAAGAAAATACTTATTCCGAAAAATTAAAACAATTAAAGTTATTTTTGAAAAATGAAGGTGAAGGAGAGCAGAAAATTTCTCTGGCAAAAGCTGGGTTTAAATTTGATTTTGGTACACGAAACGAAGTTAGAAGGGATAAAAGATTCCAAAATGAAGATTCCGTGCCTACTGCGAATGAATTATTCTCAGGCCATAAGAAAACATTTAACCTTGGGGAAAAGAACTCTTGCATTTTTTGTGAAAAACAACATGAAAGCCAAAATTGTTTTGTGGCTCAAAAAATGACTTTAACTCAAAGGAATGATGAAATTAAGAAGAGGAATTGATGTTTCGTCTGCCTAAAAATTGGGCATAGAGCCAAGCAATGTAGGTCAACTGTTCGATGCTTGATATGCTTAAGAAGACATTGGACTATAATGTGTCCAGACTTACAAACATGTAAAAAGAAAGATGATGATAAAATTAAGGAAGAGGATGCACAAAAGGTATCTTTAACAAATACCAGTTTTAGTAATCCAGATGAAGTGTATCTTCAAACTTTATTAGTGAATATCGAATCTAATAAAAGGCAGAAAACTGTAAGGGCACTCACTGACACTGGATCACAGCGCTCATATATATTAAAAGGAACGGCTGAAGAAGTTGAGTGCCATTCAAATGGAACAGAAACTTTGATTCATGCTCTTTTTGGAGCCACAACAAAGAGAGAAACCCACAAACGTTATTAATTGTCTCTTAGTAGCCTATATGGCAATTATTCTAGAAGATTAAACTTTTTGGAACAATTAAAGATTTGTGGACCAGTGACCAGTTTGCAGCCTGGACCATGGATAGAAGAAATGAAACAAAAAGGTATCACTGTCTCTGATGTTGGAAGAAAAGATTTGAAAATAGAAATACTTATTGGAGCAGACGTCGCAGGTGCATTGTTAACGGGAAAAGTTCACAAATTCGAAAACGGATTGGTTGCTGTGGAATCTTTGCTCGGATGGACAGTTATGGGTAGAATAAATTATTACACTTCAGAAAGTAACATGTCGATGTCCTCCCTGATAACGTCCATGTTGGTTCACAGTAGCGACATAGAAAACTTGTGGAAACTAGAGGCATTGGGAATTACAGATTCCAAAGAAAATAGAAGTGATGTCGAACTACAAGAAGCAGTATGGGATCATTTTCACAAGACCCTAAAAAGATCAGAGTATAGATATGAAGTCTCTTTACCTTGGATCAATGAGAAAGACAAAATTATCCAGTAACAGAGAAGTAGCGAAAAAAAGACTAATTTCCGCGACAAAGAAACTCGTGTTGAAAAATAAAACAGAAGGTTACAATGCAGTGTTCGAAGAATGGGTTAAATCTGGAATAATCGAAGAAGTACCAGAAGAGGAGAAGAGTGTGCACAGCCATTACCTTCCACACAGGCCGATATTCAAAGAAAACTCTACAACATCTATAAGACCAGTTTTTGACGCTTCGTGTAAGCAGAAGGAGTTTCCCTTAACGACTGTCTCGCAAAAGGTGAAAATTTAATTGAATTAATACCAAGCTTGCTTCTTGATTTCAGACGAGAAAAATAGGAATTATTTCAGATATCAAAAAAGCTTTTCGTCAGATATCTATTCAAAAAAATGATCGTGATTTTCTGAGATACCTGTGGTGGAAAGACTCTGAACAAAAAGAAATAAGAGAATTTCAACACAGCAGAGTAGTTTTTGGACTAAAATGCTGTCCATTTTTATTAGGTGCAGTGATTAATTCGCATTTGGATCAGTGTGATATTTCTCAAAAAGAAACAGCTTCAAAATTGAAATCTTCATTTTATGTTGATAATTGTGTCACCTCAGTCAATTCGAATGAAGAAGCAGAAGATTTTATTACAAAGTCAACTCGATTGATGGCAAGTGGTAACTTCGACTTGAGAGGGTGGGAGAAGACAGAGAAGATCAATGCGAAATAGATAATAAGTGAACCACTAAAAGTTCTTGGTCTTATGTGAGATAAGTTTGAAGATTCACTGTTCTGTGATATACCTAATATCGACTTAGGTGACATCTTAGCGACAAGACGAAACGTGTTATCAATTGCACAGATAATCTTCGACCCAATCGGTTTTAGCTGCCCCTTCACGCTTCGACCAAAGATATACGTGCAAAATAGTTGGGAAACTAAATTAAGCTGGGATGCAGAGCTGCCTGAGGAAATCAAAAGAAACTTCTTGAAATGGGTTAAGGAATTGCCCTTGTTAGCATCAGTAAAGATTCCTAGGAAAGTTACTCAAACCGTTGGGCAGTATTTAAGTCTCTATACATTTCCCGATGCTTCACAGGGATCTTATGTGAGTGTAGTATTTTTAAGAAGCCAGAAATCAGATGAAGTCAAAGTGACATTATTGCAAGCTAAAGCCAGAGTAGCTCCGTTGAAGAAAACAACTATACCAAAACTTAAATTACTTGCTTGTCTTATTGGAGCAAGATTGGCTTCATTCATTAAGAAGAACCTCAAGATCGTAATTTCAAAAGAGTATTACTGGGCCGACTCTTCGACAGCACTCTTCTGGATAAAGAATGTAGAAGCTAGGGAAATTTTGTGAATAACAGAGTTTCAGAAATTAGAAACCTGACAGACTTTAAAAATTGGTCCCATATACCTGGTACAGAAAATCCAGCCGACATGCCATCAAGAAGATGCTCAGTGAAGAAACTTATTGAATCCAAATGGTGGGAGGGACCTCATTGGCTGCCATTGTCGGAAGAAGAATGGCCTCATTCTGTACCAATCAATGACACAGTGGAGGCTAACAAAGAAAAACGTAGAGAAGTAATGACGACATTAAGCCATGTTGGGGATTTTTCTTCTCGAGTCTCCGACTACTTTTCAAAATACATGAAAATACAAAGAATGATGGGTTGGATACGCAGATTTATATGAAATTGCCAGAAGACAAAAGAAGAAAGAGAAAACGGCGAGTTAAAGGTCAATGAGCTAAAAATGGCAGATCAATCTATCGTAAAGATTATTCAACATGATTCATTTTCTTCAGAAGATGTAAAGAAACTGAAGTCAGTGTGTTCAAAGATCAGGAACATTTACCAGATTAACTGAAAGAAAGGACCATCACAATTTTATTTTCCCCATGTTGCTTCCGAAGAAGCATGCAGTTGTGGTGAAGTTGATACTTCATAAACATCTATCTTTGTCTCATGCAGGGATACATATATTAATCTCCAAACTTCGGGAAACTTTTTGGATTATCAAAAGCCGACCAACTATGCAAGGAGCTTTATCTCGATGTGTTTGTTATATGCAGAAGGCATGAAGCTAAAGGACTGCAGACAGTGCCAAATACTCTGACCGAAAATAGAGATGCTAAGATTTTCGAAATTGTGGGAGTAGATTTAGCCGGCCCACTAGTTTTGAAGAACAAGAGTAAAACCTGGATCATACTTTTCACCTGTGCTATTTTCAGAGCGGTTCATTTGGAACTGATTTTGACCCTCTCTACTCAGGGATTTTTATTTGGATTTAGAAGATTTATTGCGCCTAGAGGGCGGCCATCGATAATTGACAGCGACAATGGTAGTAATTTTGTCGGATCCAACAATCTCTTTGAGACAATTGATTGGAATATTGTTGGAAGGGAAGCTGCCATACTTAAGATAGACTGGAAGTTTAGTCCACCAGCAACACCATGGTGGGGCGGTTTTGGGGAACGACTTGTGCAAATGATTAAGAAACTTTTACATCGTATCTTGGGCCAGGCTCTTTAAACTACTAAGAGTTAATGAGTGTATCGTGCGACTGCGAATCAACTGTGAATTCCAGACACTGGTGTGCAAAACTTAAGCAACAGGTATGTTTTTAGCCATAATTTCACGAGAAATCATCTGAGAGACATGAAAATCAGAAATGAGATACAGCATTTTGTTCTGAAAGAATGACGAAAGCATAGTTGCGCAGAAAAGAATACAATGCATACAGTATGGAATCAAACAAAAAAAGGCTTTATTGAACTCATTGTATCGTTACACATGATTGTCTGTCCTAGAGGAAGAACAGCAAGAAGATGTTCCTTAGTATGGGATATGCTCTCCCCTTACTGCAATGGTTGCTTCGCACCGTCTCCCCATACTCAGCACCAGATTGTCCAACAGTTCTTGAGGTAAAGGAGCCCATTCCTCAATTAGCATCTGTTTAAATTGTCGGGTGTTCCCAGGAGGATGTAATCGTGCCGCAAGGCGTCTCGACAAAGCATCCCACACATGTTCTATCGGATTTAAATCAGGGGAGCACGCCGGCCAATCCATTCGAGTGATATCTTCACGTTCCAGGAGCTGCTCAACAGCATGAATCCTGTGTGACCGTGCATTGTCATCCATAAAAACGAAGTCTGATCCAATGGCACCTAGGAACAGACGCACATGGGGAAGGATCACCTCCTGACAATAGCGATCTCCAGTTACAGAACCTCTGTCGAAAACGTGGAGCTCAGTCCGCCCGTTCATCATAATGCCTCCCCAGACGACAACTCCAGGACCACCGAAACGGTCTCTTTCCGTGATATTAAGGGTCACTGTCAAAGGGGTGCAGCGTTCAGGACGGCGGGCGAATAGGCCACCTTTGTGAAGGCGTCTGGACACAGTAAAACGCGACACTTGTCGCCCCGTTGCTGCACACAGTTGCTGAGCAATGGCGCTTGCTGACTTGGTTTCGGGTTCTTTTCGCCTGCAGGACGATATGTCGGTCCTCCACTACAGTTGTTTACCTGGGACGGCCACTACCAACCTTTCTCACAGCTGTACCTGTGGTTTGGAAGGCTTTCCAAGCGCGCGAAATGACACTTTTGTTGATTCCGAACTCTTCAGCTACACTGGTCACACTACACCTCTCCTCCAGCTTTCCGATCATTCTTCCAAGTGTGAAATCATCCAGGTGATTTCTACTAGCCATATTTCATGAATTAACTCACGTGCACTTGCAGCGAATGTCTTTAATTGCGTCTCCGCCCTTCCTTTTATTGTAGTGTTGAGCTGCGCACGCCTTCCGCACGTGTTTTGCGTACGCTCACGTCGCCTGTGACGTTTTGTTCCTGATATTTGTATACGCATGACCGTTCTCTTGAATTACGTGTTCATTGTACTGATCGCAAGAACTCTTTTTCTGCAATTTCATGGCTATATGCTTAAAATTTGCATTGTTGCTTAAGTTTTGCACACCAGTGTATGTGACAGAGGACTCTGACGATCTCATTCCTTTGACGCCGTCCTTGTTTTTAGGTGAAATTTCAGAGTTTGGTGTACCTGACTTGGATTACCTAGATCGAATTGATTTCAACAAGAGACTTAGACATCTTCAAAGTGTGCAAGAACTTCTGAGAAGAAGGTTAAGATTGGAAAATCTCAACTTATTAGTTCAACATCCATCAACAATGTTAATTTCCAGATAGATTAAAATTGGGGATATAGTTCTCGTCGTTAATTTATGTGTCATTAATCAAAAGGTGGGAGGATTGTTAAAAGAGACTGAACTGGTAAAAGCAGGCCTGAAACATCGCCTCACTTTCTTGTAATACTTTCACTTTTTGAAAGTGGCAACATGTAAAAATCAGAGTCAAAATAAAAGGATAGAACGAAGTTGCCCTCACTTTATATGTCTGATCATTTTTACTTTTAAAAGCTTTATTAGGAGAAAGGGAAACAGTTTGTTTCTGCAAATCTCAACAATGTCATAAAATTACAAACACCTCATATATTTTTTAGAATTTTAAAACAACGTAATATAAGACTTTTAAATTTGAATTATTTATTAATTTTAAAACAATGTTTTAAAATTAATTTCAACCAATATATGATTTAATTTGAACAAATTTAATTGAAGAAAAACAAAAAGTTAAATTTTCTAAATGCCACAAAATTATTTCTAGAGGGTGGGGTCTCCGAGGCAGTTATCTATTTTACCTATTTAATAATCTGATCTTGCTTGCCCATTACCTACTTGCTACGAATTTAGTTTAGTTTAATTATATTAATGTCCCTTTGTAAAGCAACACTAGGGCTATTTTGGGGCGGACCTCATAATTATGAATTGTGGTCAGATGTTACAGGAAGGCCTGAGCTGGAAGCCCCCTACCCCTCTCCACACCAAACCATACCAGCGGGAGGATGTTTGGCCCTGACGAATTTAACGTCAGGGTCTAACAGACCCCCTTTCACAACATTCTTCAGTGGAATCGGGTCTAGATATGCATGATCCAAGATTTCTTGAATAACAAATAATTTTACTATTGTTATTTTTAAATATTTGTTCCAAATATCTGTTATTTCAATCATATTATTAATTAAATTTTTTTATTATTAAATATAACATTTATTAATTGTAATTAATAATTTATTAATTTAAGTAACGTGTGATTGAATTAATTTATTTATTTCAGCTTACTTCTTAAATCTGATTTTTTTCAAAGCTATTTTTTTAATTTATTTATTGGAGTAAAACCATTTTCTGAAAAATTTGAATTAAATATATATGTCATTTCTTTAAATTGATGATTTTAGTTCTCTATTCTACAAATAGATGGCGCCAGCAGTAAACAGAATATATGCAATCACACAAGCAATTAAAAATGAATATGGAATAGTGCATTGTCAAATGCGAATATCGGAAAGTCAAAGTCACTCCCATGAAGTGGAGCGATGACTTCGCACTTTCCAGTAAAGTCACCTCTCCGATAAATTTCAGTGATATGCAATTCAATGATACGATAATTTCAATAACCGGTCCGTTCACTTTTCAATCCATTCACAGATTTCTTTCGAGAGCTTCCATTGGACAGATCGTATCGATTGTTACACTGAATGAATGTATAATGTCTTAGCTTAAATCTTAGAATGTTTATATGAGAGTATGCTTATTGAAAAAGAACTGAAACTGCCAGTTTGATACAATTTTACTTTGAAACAGATATATGAATTCTAAAGATGATGAAGAATTCTGTGGATGTTGGTTTGAGTTTTTTTATGAGCTAAAAACAAAGAAATTAAGTTTACTGTTCTAGAACATCAGATTAAGTTAATCATTAAATCAAAGTACACCGTAATTTTGACCTTGCTACTGTTTTCCTTACACCTGAAAGAAAGGATAAAAGACAAGACATCTCTAAAAAGTGTGGGAACCGTCAATTAATATGATTCAAACAAACAATACTGGTGCTATCTTGTTTATTTTGTAATACTCAAAGAAAAAAAAAGAAGGCACAGAAATTTACTGAAAGGAAACTGAATTATTTGACCATTGAAGCAAAACCACCTTTTAATATTGAGAAATTAAATCTTATTTCTGTTCACTTGAATGGCAATAACCATATTAATTTAGAATGTTTTCGTTTCATTGCTACGAATTTTGAATCTCGAATGTTTTAAAAGACGATTTTAATTGTAGATTTTCATAATTCCTCACTCATTTTAAGTGTCATTCTTCTCTTTACCGTAATTGAAAATATTTTATTATTTAAGTCTTCCTATTTGCTGAAGGATGTTTACCTTCTCATAATGCAGACGATATTTTCTTTATTTTTGGAAAATAATTTGTTCTTTAAAAAATGGAAAAGATTTATGAAAGAAAGATGCTACATATCTGAATTTGTAAAGCTAGTTCATTCGTTTAAATTTTCTTTTTCTAAAAGTTATCTTATTTTAAATTGAATTAAATTTTCAGTGCATATAAGATTTTATGGATTTTTGATTGTAATTGCTATATCTCATACAAGTAGTCTTTCATCTTAAAAAATTTTTTTCTATGTCTGAAAGGAGGCATGGAAGTAGAAAAGCATAGTGGTAAGTTTCAGTTCTAATATTTAAAAGCGTTATGATAAATATAAGATTGAAATAAATATTGTCAGTATTCAGCTATATAACATTTTCTTCCATTTTGTAAAACATAAGTTGTGTAAGGTAATCTATACTGGAATTGATAATGTTTTAATAGTAAGACAAAAGTAATGTTATTTACTGTAATTAATAAAAAGTAGAATTGAGCATCAGTATGATATTTTTAATCAATAAATGAATATGTTGCAATCATCTATATAGATAGAATTTTCTTATTTATGAAGTGTAATAGTAATTGCTGTCAAATTAAATTAAATTTAAAATCAGCTGTTTTTAAGTTTGAAATTTGAAAAAATATTATATGAATCCCCATAATTATTTTTTAAAAACTTATTTTCCATAAATAGAAAAATACTTTAAAAATATATCTTACTTTTTAAATCTTACTGTTTAATTTGAATAGCTTATTGTTGGCAGAAATAGTATTTGGCATTTCATGTATTAAATCCTGGAAATTCTGATTCATGAAAACTAAAATTATTTCTTGCAATATTTTTTATTCTTCAATACTTTTAGCTCTGGGAATGGATTTTAAAAACTTAATATCTTGCATCCATTATCATGAAGATTCTCAGGATAGAGATGTCATTCTAGAAACTTTGAAAACTATTATTGATATCTGTTCCATTGAAAGTAAGCACAATCAGTTTTTTTAATTTATAAAATGTATAAGTAGTTACAATTCAAAATGTGTAACTGGTTTCTTGTTTATTTATGAATTACTTTCAAAACACTGATAGGTGGCAGGTCTCTTGTAAATTCATATAATGGATTTTAAAAGTTTTGCAATAAGTGCACTGAAACTCAAATATAATAATTCAAGTAAATAAAATTTTTGAACTAGAAGAAGATGCTGTGCAAATTTAATATATATTTATGTGAATTATCATGTTTATATGATATGTATATAAATTTTATTTTTCTCAAACTTTAAAATTTTAGATACTTAAATTTTCTTTTATTTAGTTGAGTTGGGAAATAAATAAATGATTTGTTATTTATTATTACCTTAATACTATCAAGAAGGTGAGGTGAGTGGCTACCTCAGATATGGGAATGAGAAACATCTATTATTGTGGATGGTTCTCAGTTCCCTGGTGTGTATAATAACAGTATGAGGCAAAGTTACCTCTACTCCAAGAATTGAATTAAACATATTGGAAGAGTTGTACATAGCCAGTGATGTGCATTAAGATTAACCTTAAATAAAAAATAGAACTTTCCTTGCATATTATATCACTCAATAGGTGGCGCTGGGAGCTTACAATTTTTGCCTAAATTACCGTTAGCTTTGTGTTTTTAATAAGCGGGAATCACAATCGATAGCTTAAAATTTCCTTGACTGTTGATGGTATGTTCTTGCCTTTTCGTTTTTTTAGTGTTTTTTTATGGTATTTTGGTGTTTATTGTTTTTTTGTTATTGTATTTTTACTTATTAGCGGTTTTTCTTCTAATTTGTTGTTTTGTATTTTCCTTTCTGTTAAAATGGTATATCTCTTGGGCCTAATTTCAGGGGATTTTCGGGTCACGAAGGAATCATTATTAGACGTAATTGTCTGAATTTCCTTAACAGAAAAAAATCCCTTTTTTTGAATCCCTGCCTGAGGGTGACCCTTGAAAAAGTCTTCAGGCCGGATTCTTTTTTTATATTTTTTTATTTGGTTTATTTGTTTTTTCTTTTAACTTGATTTTTATACTTTTGTATATATATATATATGTATGTATGTGTGTGTGTGTAAAATAATTTAATTTTTTTTGTTTTTAATGCTACATTTTAAAAATTTGTTGCATAACAAGAAAGTGAAATATAATGATGTCAAATATAATAAGATGAATTAACATCAGTATGAATTAATAACAGTATGTGGCGGATTGGGATGCACGAGGATAGAACCTGGAACCTTGTGGTTAGCAGTCCAGTAACATGACCATGATACAAAAGCAATTGTTGTTAGCTGCCTTATAAGCTATTCACTACAGACTCACCTTCCAGTGAGTCGGAGGTGAGACGAACGATATGGTGGTGTAGTTGTTAACTGGCTTATAAGCTATTCACTACAAGTATTTACTGAGCTTTAAATTTTTTTTATATTTAATTTTTATTAAATGTATTTAATTTTTATTAATTTTTTGCATATTATTCTATTTATTAGGCCAAGCTATAAAACCTTATGAAATCTTAATGATTAATTATACTACTAATGGAATAACATCAAAATTCAAGTTTGAAAATGATTGAGTCACGTTAATAGATAA
Organism: Argiope aurantia; assembly: GCA_026543865.1. Lineage (NCBI taxonomy): Eukaryota > Metazoa > Arthropoda > Arachnida > Araneae > Araneidae > Argiope > Argiope aurantia. The sequence continues at coordinate 61,308 of JAPMOR010013598.1, forward strand.
AAAAAATAATGGAATTGGATTTGAATTTTAAATTTTGCACTATTGGATGATATTATTACTAATGTGGTTTACATTTATAAGTATTTCAAACAATTTCCAAGATTTAACTTTTATTTACTTAATTGAATTATGTATCAGTAAAGTGAACAAACTAGTCTAATGCAATAAGCTAGTAGTTCATGACACAGAATTCAAATTTATAGAAAGTATTTATTTGTGTCGCATTTATATTTCTAACAAGTGCATACAGTTAATTTAAAAGTTTAAATGAAATTCATACTTGTATATTATAAATGTAAAATAATATGAGGTATTCATTTTTTTACATGCAATATTCTGTTTTATTCTTGTTTATTTGTATAAAAAAAACTGAAAACTAATATCAATAACTAATATCTGAATACTTTAATATATGTTTGTTTTCCTAATAATAATACTTGTTAATTTGGTATGAAATTCAAACTATGTAAATTTAAGATTGGTTCTTTTTTTTTGGTTTACTTATTCTCCTATATTTTAATTGAACTATTATCTTCTTACTAAGATTATGTAAATATTTTATTCCTTTCCATTCTACACATGAAAATCTATAAACTGTATTTAAAGTGTTCCAGATAAAAAGAAAAATATTTGTGTTATTGTCTTGATAGGTATTGATAATATCAGAGTCCATTAGCTGTTATATGAAGCAGTCTGAGTTCTGTGTTTTATCTATTCTGGAAATATTTTATTTTCTAAAAAAGGAAGGAAAATTAGCATTAACTTTATGGCATTCATTTCTTGTCTATCATGAAAATCTATAAGTCAAAAATTCAATTCTGTATTAATACTAGTCTGGAGCAATAATGATAGTGCTTTTGTTCCCATATTAAGTTATTTTCATTTAGGGTAAATTTTTATCTATAATGTTGATCATACATATCACACTACTGTTCATTTATGAGATCTATTTGTTTCTTTTGTTATTTTCTAATTGGTTAGTTTAATACTTGTTAAAGCTTATGTGGTAATAATTTAAAAACTATTTGTTAAAGAAATTTTCATGTGTTATAGGTTGTGGACGAGATGCATTTCGGGAAGAGGGAGGCTTGGACTTTCTTGTGGAGTTCTTGTTTTCGACAGATAATACAATATTTCTTGAGCATGCTCTTAAAACTTTAGCTTTTGTTATTGATGAAAATGGTAAGAAAGATGTGCTTGTGTAATTTTTAATTTTTTATGAATAATTTATTAATATTTATCAGTGCTTCATTCAATTTTTTTCAAGTTAAATCTGATACATATTTTATAGTACTTTATATGAATACAGACATATACTTATATGAATTTCATAATTTTATTAAAGTAGATGTAAGGATATAACTCAGGTAACATACTCCCCCCCCCCCCCCCCCTTTCCCAACCAAAAAAGAAGGGAACATTTTTTTTATGACTTAAATGCTTTTTGATCCTTTTTAAGAAAGAGTCACGAAATTTCTCTGATAGTTTCTGGAAAAAAGTTTGTAATTTCATTGCAGTGAGAGGTATAAAAGAAGAATATAAAAGAATCTTTTATAGTTTTCTAGCTTTTATATTAGAACTGCTGAGAAATCATGAATTGTTGCATTTTGTTAAATGCAAAGTGTTTGATAATTTATGAAAATATTTAATTTTCTTTTATTGTAGTGTTTGAGAAATTATTATATGTTAGAAAGCAAGTTCACAAATAATTTCTAACAAAAATAATATGTTGGTTAAATAAAGCAAATTATTAAAAAACATGAAAAAATCTCTACTAATTATAAAGGAGAATGTGTGTTTTGGTGCTTTGAAGGAATTGACTTATAACAGATCTTTTGACTTAGAACTATCAAATTTTGCATGATATACTTTGGAGGATGTAGCCTCTTTAGAGTATATTAAAAAAAATTTATATTGAAATTTTGATTTAAAATTTGTGGGGTGTTTTGGCATTTTTGGGGTAAATGCTGAATTTTTTTATTGAAATTTTTCTAAATACAATTTGAATATGACAAAACTGATTTTAATATAATTTAAAAACTAAATTTAAATTGAATTTTAATTTATTATATTTAATAATATCAATTTAATTTTCATACAAATTTATCCTGAATTTTGAATAACTTTAAAAAAATTGTTTTTCATAATTTCAACAAAAAAATTTCTTTGTTGCAAAGAATTAAAACTGTATTTGTTATTTCTTCATTTAATTATAATTTTCATTATTTATTGAAAAGTAAGGAAGGATTTTATTTAATGTTTGTAAACTTATATAAGAAAGAAAAAAGTGAGGTTACAGTTCTGCAAAAGTTAGAATTATGCTTTTGATTACATTATTATGTCTAGGGCTTTGATATGATGAAAATAATTTATATGCATATTTGATATAAGAGATTTAAATTATTAAAATTACAATGCCTATCATAATTTATTGTTTAAAAAATTTCTTGAGGGAATCATGATAATAAAGTTCATACATGAGAGATTTTATTAAAAATAAGCTCAACCAATCTTCATAATGAACCATGTGGTTGCTAGATTTAGCTAGAAATATATAACAGTGTTTTATGTATTAAAAAAAAACTCCATATTTTTAAAATATAAATATGAAAATTGTTGAATGCATTTTAAGTCTTTTTTAATTGAAGAATTTCTTTCTATTTTTATTTATTTTTTGTAATTATTTAATTAACTTAATTTTTGTAATTAGAAGAAATCTGAGAAATCAAAATGATCTGGAATTGTTATTTTATAAAATGCAATTCATGTAAGATGAATTTACTTTTAAAAAAATATAATGCTGTTTATATTAATTTATTTATAAAAGCTGAGTGAAAATTATTTTAATTTTTTAAGTATCTTGTAAGTTTTACAATTTTTTAAAATGTACATTTGAAATATTCATCCCCCTCCATTTGTTGAGACCATATTTTTTAATGCTTAAGGAAATTCTCTGCAATAAAATAGCTAGAATAAATGAAATTAAATGTGAAAATTTTATGAAAATGATTTATAATAGAAAGAACTTGATTTGAAATTGTTTTAGAAAATATAACCAATAAATTTAATATCAGACATTTAGTGTATTATCTCAAATAGGAATATTCATTTACACCTAAATTCAAAATGTAATTGCATTTGAAAAAAAAATGAATTTGAAATTTTACTAAGCATGAATACCTGATTACAATTAATTTACTTTTTCAACAGTTCTTTTCTTTTGTCCCTGAATCAAGATGTCTTTTAATGCTGATAAATGCATGAATAAATAGAATTGAAGAGATTAAACAATGTATAACCAGGCTAAATTATTAAAAATTGATATAGTGTCTTTGTTGCAGTCACTAAAATATAACTTATTTATAGATTTATTGCTACTGAAGAACTCTAGCTGCATAAAGAGCTACATTTTATAGTCTTTACTCTTTGATTAATGTTTCCTTTAATTTTTAACAGTTTCTAAAAATATTTAGCAGATTATAGCAATTTTGTTAATGATTTTGAACCAATATCAAAAGAAATATTGTATATTTTAACCATTTCTCTATTTTTTAATGTGAAATAGATTTTTCAGCTGGAGATACATATGTTATAAATTGCATTACAAACATAGATGATGAAAAATATGATCTTGAAATTGCAAAATAATTAATATTTACTTCTTCAATTCCAATAATCAATCAGTCATTACAGTTTTATATGCAGTTATTTCAGTTTACTTGGATATTTTTAATTTTTGTTCATTTAAAAAATATTTAAATGTATGAAAGACTTTCTTCCTTTTAAAAAGAAAAATGAAAAGTAGAAAAGGAGAAAATTTTATTAATAATTTGTACTTTTATAACTGATATAAATTTGGTTTGAAGATAAGTCTTTAATATTAATTAATTATTATTCTCTTTTTCATTAAAGTTCATAGTCAAATGTATATGAGCAAAAGATCTGTTTTTGAGGTACTTCAAACAATTTTGAAAAAGCAGTCATTTCCTACTGCAGTGCAGAAAAATGCTCTTGTATTGATATCAACCATTTTATATCACAATAGTAAGTTTTCTTCTGTAAATCCAAGAATATTTATTTCAATTATGCAAGTCTATTAATATATTTAAAATTACTTTTCATCTATGATAACAGATTTGCATTGTACATTTCTAATTTAACGTGGAAAAATAACTATTGCTATTTTTGTATGCTTTGATTTAATATATTTTAAGTTTGTAAAGATCAAAATTTGTTCTTGATTTTGCACTAATTTTTTGATAGCTGCAGTTTTGAAATTTTTTTGCATTTAATTTTTCTCAATTACATTATGCTATTCTAATATTTCTAAAGCATAATTATGAATTCAGTGATGAATTTAATCAAATTTTGATTAACTTGGTTGTGAAATTCAGAAAAATAAAATTGAATCCATGATCCTATAATATATGTAATTGTGACTTATGCATTAAAGACTAAACAAAAAAACAAACAAAAAAACAAGATCAAAGAATTTTGTTTTTTAATACATTAATAAAATTGTGTTCATTTTTATAAGTCTTGATTCATTTTACTGTATGAATTATAAAATTCATTGGACATTGAATGAATTAAAGACTTAAATTTTCATCTTTGATTATCTTGTATTTTGTGATTATGTAGTTTCAATATATCAGTGTTGTAAAAGGCCACTGCTCTTATCCTTCCTATAAAGTATTTATATGCCGAATTTAAGGGTTATAAAATAAAAAGAAAATTTTAATTCTCTACAAATTTGACTTGAAATTCTTCGCACAAGTTGAACATTAAAGTGCCAATTTTTTTGTATTTACTTATCTGTTGTTGTTGTTTCCAATGGCACTTGCCATAGGCAAGCCCGCTGATTTGAAATCAACGATTTTAAGCCAAAAGGGAATGTCTCTTATTTTAGTAGCGCCAACTAGGGCCAAGAGTACGATTTTGCTACTCACGCATCACATTTGCTTGCACAGCCCCTTTTTAAAGGGGGGGGGGCACATTCACTCATCTCACAAATAGAACAAATGAAGGACAACCATGCCCGAACCGGGACTCGAACCCGGGACGCCCAGGTCACGGGGAAGACGCGCTACCCCTATGCCAGGACGCCGGCTTACTTATCTGTTCATTAATAAAGTTTCAGCTGTAAAAAGTGTCTGAAAATCACTGGAAAACACTCTTTTATTTTTTTGCAGATATCTATATATTTATTGTTCTCTATATATTTACAACAACTAATGAAATTACAGTTAATGCTGTTATTTATTTTACATCCAGTTATTTGTCATTAGACTAAGAAATTAGTAATTTTATTTGCAGTTTCTAATATCTTTAATAAAAACTGTAAACAATTTTTAGGAGTCTTATAAATTTTATTCTTGAATATATATTAATTTTATAGGTTATATCCTTCACAGCACAATTAATTGAGAATAAATGATATTTTAAAAAATGGCAAGTCTTATTTTTTAAGTATTTCTTATATTAATATGATTATTTCTTATATCTTGATTTAGTTTCAGAATATTTATATGGAATTTCAAAAGCATTTCTGATAATTGATAGATATGTTTAAAACTAATAAGATTTTAAATTTTTATTTATATGGTATTTTAATGTTGATTACTGAAAAATTATTTATATCATAATTTTATTTTGTTTTATTGCTTTTAAATTTAGTTTCTTTCACTTGCAAATTTACTTTTAATTTTTCTATTGTTCTTTTAATAAAAATTAACTGTCTAATGAAATTTGGCCTCCCCTTTTACCTACATTATCGACACCAGCCAGTTTATATATATGAAAATACTTTTTAGCATATATTCAGAAATCCATAGAATAAAAATATTTGCATTTCCATATTTCCTTAATACATATTTTATGTATACATTGATGTTTTATCTTCTTTATATTGAATATGTTAATTTGTTTCCCAGATTGCCTCTTTTTATTTTGTGTGTGTTTTATTTCATATTGTTGTATGAATAAATATTTAATCAGGAAATTGTTTTTATTACATTTATATTTGAAACAATATGATTTTTGATTTTATTAGGTACTGCTCAAAATTTGGTTTTTGAAATTGGACTTCTTCAAGACCTGTTGAGTTTGTATGAGTAAGTATATGCTTATTATGCAAATTTTATTATGATTAACATAAATCAAAGTATATAATGTATTTATCAGTATTTTTACAAATTTGTGACTTTATATGGATTAAATTCTGCAATAAAAAATTAGAAGACTGGAGAAGTTTTCAAATATTTGTTTTACTTTAAGTCATTTTATAGAACTTTTTTTAGCAATTAAATTCTTAAAATCACAATATTGTTGTTTTGAAATAAATTACCATTTCTACAATCTTAAAATATACAATGGATTTTTAAAACTCTTAATTGTTCTTAAGTTATAAGCATGTGTAGACAACATAAATAACTAAAAGCAGGATCCTAACTCAATTGTTAAAGCGATAGGAATGGAATTGCATTGTTATCAAATAATAAAATATGTGACTTACTGATGAGGAAAGGGCAATAAAAGTAATAATTAACAAATGTAAAAAATATGTTTTACAAAATAAATTGCAAAAAAAAAAGGCAATTTTTAATTTGCAGTTTTTATTTTTTATTTTTAATGTTCAATATGTTTCTTAGCAAATATTGGTAAAAAAAAAAAGTTTCTCTAATAAGGCTAAAATTACAAAAGTCCTGCTACTAAGATCTGAATCAGAATTAAAAGGCTATCAGCGCAATTGAAGATCCTTCATAGGAACTTCATGTTCTAATCTAGGTTCTAGTTCTATTTTTAAAACCAGTTTAGAGCTGCCCCAAATTTGGAAACATTCCTGAATTTCTTTTATACATTTTATCTAGATATATCTTTGGGTTTTTATTGGGAGTTTTTAAACAACCTGTGTATGTTTTGATTTATACTATTTTTTTTTAAATGCACTTATTTCAATTTCAGGTACTATGCTCAAGGTGTTATGATTAATAGCTCTTGTTTGACTTCAATTTTAGACAATTATGTTCTAAACTTATGGATGAGTACAAATTCTGCATTGTGCTTTGCTGTTAATAATCCTCAAAATGGTGAGTAGTAAAAATATTTTAATATATTTGAAAGCATGCTGATTTTAATATGTTTATTTTTTAGTATTAAACAACTTTATCATACATTTTTTATATATAGATTTAAAGTTGTTCTTGGTTTTTAAATAACAACAAAAAATTATATAAATGAAATAACAACAAATAAACTTTATTATTAGCACAATTTCTTGTTAAATTCAATCATTCATTGTCTTATCAATTCATTTCTTTCATTAGCATTCTGTATGATGGTTTATTAATTGAAAAATGAGACATTTTAATTATTTTATTCATTTTAATATATAATTTTAGGATTTTTTTTCTTAGCTTTTGTTTATATTTGTTATTTTTATTAATTAATGTACTAACTATTTCAGTAATGTTTACACTCAAACATACACACACACACACACACACACACACACAAAAAAAAAAAAAAAATCCCACTTTTATTTGAAACTATATAGTTTTGTGAATGACATTATTAAAATAACTAGCATTGAATTGATAATTAGTCTGCTAATAATAAAGCTTTATATTGTCTTCCTTATAATTCTTACAATTTTTTTTAACATTTTACAGAGAAAAATCAAGATCTTTGTAAAAATATTTTTCCTATAGCCTTAAAAATTTTGGAACTTGCATCGAATTCTGTAGTCAAGAATTCTGCTGCATCCTTTCTTTTGTTGACTATTTCAGATAATGGTAATTATTATTGATGATATATTGAAAAAAATATATAATAAAGTTATTCTTGATTCTGTGAAAAAATATACATTTTTTAAATTAAGGATTTACAAAAGTATATAAATGTATTTCTCAAAAATAATATTCATTATAATTGTGTGAATTTAATATTGATGTGTGTATATATTTATATTTGAAATCTGCACAAACACAGATTTACATGTTTGTATTAAATATCTGATACTTCTTTTGAATATCTTTTTGCTTTGGAAACAAAGTTACTTCAGAATTTATATTCTGAAAATATGGTCGATTTCATATCACTCCATTATTTTATTTATTTATTTATGCTAAATTTTAGCATCAGAAATAATTTTTATGTATTTTGGAAACTAAGCTGATTATTGAAATGAAATTCATGCTAAAGACTATTAAAAGGATTTAATTTGACAACAATTATTTTATGCAAAACCGTAAGTACTTTCAGTCAATAAAACTAAATATCTAACAATAATGAATGATTTTATTAGCATAAATAAGTTATTTCTTTAAGATTTTATTGTGGGGTTTTTAAATTCAATATATTATCGATTAATTTGTTTGAAATCTCTTAATATAATCAAAGATCAAATATTTAAAAATGTGATACAATCCAGGAGAAAGCTAATGTTGGTTGTTTGTTTTTATAATATATATCAACCAAATAACATTTTACTTCTTCATGTATGAAATATTGAGGATATATTGTAATCATCAAAAATATTCTATCTGAGTATTTTGATGAATCTCCACATTTCAGATTTCCTGGAATCAGAAAAACCCATTTTTAGCATTATGTCAGTCTCTCTATGAACAGAACTAAAATGTTTTAAGCTAAATGTTTATATGGAATTATGATAAGTTTCATAGTTTTCCATCAAATTTTGAACAAAATTAACTTGGTGAACTTGATAACTACGAAATGCAAAGAACCATATAGATAAAATTGGGTACACAAGTTTAGCATTTAAGATATAATTTATCAAATTTTTAACATTGATCATTTGTTGGTCTATATTTTCATATACATGTAAATGTGATAATTCATAAGCACAATACATTAATCAATGAAATTCAGTATGTTATCTTGTGACTAGAGCTGTAGTTTAGTATTAAATTTTGACATCAATCGGCTGACAAAAAGGCGTATGCAGTACGTACTCTTGCAATAGATTCAGTAAAAATATTATATTCACCCTGAAAGTATATATTTCGTAATTATTGCTTGCCAATGCCTTGTAAAGTATTCTTGGCTTTTTTCAAAGTTCATAATTTTAAGAGGGGTAGGGAGATAAAACCTCTATTGAAGAGTATGAGAGAAAGTTTGGGGAAACTACTCCTGCTTGTTTTAGTTTGGCATACTGGCTGTAAATTGCATAATATATGATGCAAAATTACTTCATAGATTTTGTCTATGTTGATAAAGACAAGACGGGCAAATCTAACCATAACCATTCCCATGCTTTGATGCTTTGGATTAGAGATTCAAATTTGAATTATTGTCTTCGGCGATAGAAAGATTACATAAATAATCTTTTAATTTTGTTATCGCATTTTTAATACTAATTATTGTTATTTTCTCTGGTAAAAGATCTTTATAGGATGATTGATAATAATAAAACTTTTTCAATGATCTAATGTTTTATTATTTTATTTATAATATTACTTTTGCAAAGATTAATAATGTTAGATTACAAAATCGAGAAACTTTATGAAAGATATAGGCTTTATTTGATGTTTTTAAGAAGCAATTTTATTTTCTTCCATTATATATTTTCCTTAATATTTCATAGATTTTAAATAATGATCTTACCAATGATTTCATGATCGTTTTAAAAAATAAAGCTACATTTAATAATTATAATTTTAAAAGCAAATGTTTAATGTTGTGTTAGATGTTTTGTCTATGATTTTTCTTCAAGTGTTTATGAAAGAATAGTTTTTTTAAAACTATTATTAGAATATAATTATAATTTTAAGATATATATATATTTGATAATAATACATTCAATATTTGCTCTTACAGCAAAATGCCAGGATTATTTTTCTGCTTGCGATGGCTTTCTTGTCTTGAAACGATGCTTTCAAAAATATTTTGATACATTATTGTTGGATATGAAGATATGCAATGGAATAACTGGAAAAGAAACTTATCAAGCCATAAACAATATTATTGGCATTATTAGTTCAGCATCTTTGGACCATGGTAAAATATTGAAATATAATAAAATTAATCTTGTTGAAAATACTGAGAAAATGTATTGTACGAATGATGCTAATAGTTAAAGGAGATTTTGCAAAGATTCTTCAACTCAATATTCAGGGTGATTGCAATTAAAGGGGCACTTCTTAGGCTGTTAAAAATAAAGAAAACCCTGATTGTTAAAATGACCTGATATTTTGGAGTATACATAAAGAAATAGGATTTTTGTTTTTTTGAGAAAGAAATGAAAGTTCAAAAGTTGATTGGTAGATGGTGAAATACTGGTTTGTTTTAAAAGATATGTTAATTTTAATTTGCTAGTTAAAAGATGCAACAAGCACCCATTTAATTCTTCAGAACTATATTTTTAACTCTTTCACAGTTCAGGAAGCACATTTCTGTATATGTTAAGAACATTAATATTATGAATTAAATGCATGTATCTGTAAAATATATAGAGCATTTCAAAAGTAAGTACTTATTTTTGTAAAAACTGGATACTTAAAAAAAATTAACCCTATATTCTGTTTATCATGTTTAAAGTATAATCCAAGTTTACTAAATCTATTTTTGTGTATGCATGATGCTCCATAATTTTTATTTTATTTCCTAAAATTAACTACCTAGTTTGATAAATAAAGAAATACTTTCATAACTCAAACTCATTTAAAAAACAATCAAAAGGGGGGAAAATGTTCTGTATTCGTTTCATTCCATATTCCTCAAATTTCAAATCTATGTTTAGCATTAAGAAACATGTTTTACAGTATTTCAGATATTATCTTTTGAATTGCTAACCAAGTTTGCCAAATTAACTGTCATTTTTTGCAACAGACTTTTGTTTTCATGAGATCTCATGCAAAGAAATCTAAAAGAATAAAAAGAGCCATTTATTTTGAAAGTGGGGCAAGTCCATTTTTGAAAAGAATGGAGATAATGGCAGTTAGAGATAAAACTTGTTATGATTTTTTATGAGTAAAAAATTTATAGCAAAAAAAAAAAAAAATATTTAGATTCTAGTATTTTGGTGATGGAAGTTTTAACACTTAACAGTATTGAAAATCTGTTTATTTGGAAAGTGGTGCAAGTCCATCTTACATTGAAATTATATTTGACTGAATATATCACAGCAAAATTTAGCTCTGGTTTCTTATGGTGAAGGAAATGTGGCCGTTTGACATCATGTCTGAAATCTGGGGTGTTTCTATTTATCTATTTTTGATATTGAAAATCGGTGGTTGTACAGTATTTTATAAATAACAAAAAGTATGTCTTAATTTTGTGTGTCGATAATAATGTTTACTTCCATCACTGATTATTCAGTCCAGTGACAACGAAATAAATATCATTGATCACAAATTTTTATCGTCAGCACATTCATTTCTACCAAAAGATCGTGATTTTGGAGTGGAACTATCCAGTAACTATTCAATCCAGAAACCAGTTCCTTGCATATTCCCCAAGATTACTATAAAGTAATACAAAATTATCGAAAACACAATAAATTTTTAATACATGAAATTAAACATGGACATTTATTTTCAACCCATCCTCTGGTAAAAGTGGCTTTAAAAAGAAAGAAAAATACAGATGGAGAAACCATGAATTGATTAACTATATGCTGGATCAGATTTACAAGGCATGCACCATACAAAATGTTCATCAAAACTTCGATAGAACGAGATTTTGAATTTAAAATTATTGATTTGTCAACACAACGAGGAAGGTAAATAATTCCAAGTAATTTCAGAAATACAAAATTATCTTTTATGTAAGAAAAAAAAGGAGATTTATTACATCTGAAAAATACAAGGATATGATGGATTTATTACCATATATATATCCCGTTCATCATGAATTTTTTTAAATGTTAAATCTTGAATAAAATTAAAATTGATTATACCTACATATAAACTGAAATATATAATTTCATTGAAATTCTTAATAAAACTGAATTGTTTGTTGTTATGTTATATTTTCTACTTGAATATTCTTGGTTTTGTTTCCCTTTTTATAAAATGAATAAATATTTATAAAAATTTGAATAGTATTTTGTTTTTATTCTTAAAAAAAGGCAGTGCAACTGAAATATTATTTCCCAATTAAATGAATGATTGCAATAATTCTTTAATTTTGAAAGTGAGGCAAGTTTATTTAATAATGGAACTCTTATTTTTTTTAGTCAGCACTGTAAATACTATTGAATTATAAACCTACATTATCTGGTACCACAAAATACAAAAAAATATATCTATTAATACTTACCAATATTTTTAAATTTATTGAAACGCAAACCTTTAAATATCTCACAATAACAAAAAATGGACTTGGCCTATTTTCAAAATAAACAGCTCAAATACTTGTAGCATGATTGCTGAATTCTAGGTCAATGCATAACAAAAAATTCTTCTTCATAATTTAAAAACTTTAAACAGAATAAAAAAAAATTTAAATATGGATTTTTAGAATACTGGATAGAAACAAAAATAAAATTAAATTCATTTTTTACCACATTTTTTAGAAGATAGTCTTTGATTGGTAAATAGATTTTTTAAAAACATTTTCCTATTTGCAAAAATAGGTATTTACTATACGGCACCTTGTTTCTTACAATCGGGACTTCCTTATATTAACATATAATCTGGAATATGAATTTATTATTGCACTTTTTTGCATTTTGAATTTATTATTGCAAGATACTGAAAAGAGAGAGAGAGAGAAAGAATCTTGGCCATTATTTAATTCAGTTTGTCAAATATTTTGTTGTACTTTTTTTTATATTTAAAATTTTTGTACTGCAAAATCTTGTTAATATTCTGCTTTTTAAGATTTTAATTCAAGATTTTTCCATTTTATATGCATTATTATTACTGAATTTAATATATTAATTTTGATAGAATGCATGTTTTACTTTCAGAGAAAAATGCAACAATTTCTGGGGAAATAGGCATATTGTCCATGATGATTAAATTACTTTTTTTGGGAACATTTGACTGTCAGTTGAAGACTAAAATTGTATTATGTCTTGGGCATTGCATTGGCGCTTGTTGTAAGTACTTCTTTTCTTCCATATAATATTTTTATATTATCATTATTCCAGAAACAGTTTAAAAAGTTGGTAAAATAATTTTTTTATAGGATTGTTGTTGGCTTATGTAATATTATTCAAATCCTTATCTGCTAGAAAGTATTTATTTAAATAATATGCTTTTTCTTTAGTTGAGATATTTTTCAATTTTATTGGGCAGCACATTTTTTTATTAGGCTTTATGTGAAGCTTAAAATAATGGAAATTTTCATCTCGTAGAACAAAGAAAATTAAAAAAAAATTACAGCTATGTAAAGGGATAATGCCAAGTTAAACCACATATTATGATCATGCTAGCATAAAATTTTTATTAGAAATAATTTTAATTTTCAATTTTATAAAAGGAAATAAGTTTTCTGTTTATTTTCCATTAGACTTAAGTATTCTTTTTTTTTTTTTTAATATTTAAGTGATTTTAAATAGTGTGATGTTTTTCTTAAAAGAAATTACGGAGCAAATGTTTATTCTACATAGAAAAAAAAAAAGAATAAGCATTATTTTTAAATACAAGTTATCTTCCTTTTTCTGTACTTGTGACTTAACAATATACTTTTTGCAGCACTTTTTCCTTTTTTCAGAATTTAATAATTCGATGCTTTTCTATACACAATTTTATCCTTGTTAGTTTCTGTAAATATTTAAGTCTATATCTTGAGTTTCTCTGTGGAATTTTTGAAAATAAGTTTATACAAATTCTTTTACTTAATACAAATAAAATGTCTGAGAATGTTTACTCATCTGACTATTTTAAATTTATGATCCTTTTGCATTTCTTCTAAACTAACTGATTGCATATTTAAAGGTTCTAACAAATCATATGTATTAGAAACTGAAAATTTTGATGCTTTTTTAAAGAGATGTTTGCAACTTGGGGATGCAGAGCTATCTTCTGCATGCAAATATTTATTGCAAGTTTGTTTAATGAATAAAGGTATTTTGTATATTATTCATTCATATACATTTTTTCTCTTTTCATTTGCAATTTCTTTTGTTTTTATTTTCACATTTGATGTATTTTCATACTTAATGTTTTTTTTTCCTTATATATCTATAAATATATAAGATAAAAGAAAGTTAGTTTTGGTGTTTTCTAAAGAATTGTATTTTTACTTATTAATATATGCATCTTTTCTTGAAAAAATGTAAAAGCATTTTCTTTTTTTATACAGAATTACTTGACAGTAATCTGGATTGCGCAAGGTATAGTAGATTTGATAGTATTTGTTCTTTAAAGTGAATGCTAGTTATTTTATTTATTTTTTATTGCAACAATTATTAAAGTCTCTTTCTGTTTGAAAACATAGAAAAAAAATATTTTTATTGATATATTTCTTCTTTTTTTATTGCTTCTTATTTCATTTCACATTTATCAACATAACCATCACCAATTTAAAATTATGCTGAGAAAAACATTTTAAATCTGGGAGTTTCACTTTATAATAAATTATTAAAAGTAAATATTTTCAGAAATGACATAATTATTTTTGTGAAGCATTAGAAAGGCATTTAGATTTAGAAACATTTCTTTTATTTTTATTACTGATAACTTATATGTTCCAGTAAAATCCTACGTTTAAAACTTATATTGTAATCTTATTTATGTTATTTTTAAAGGAAAACGCAAGATTTAATTGCATTTATTATACTACTCAGTTTGTAGTACTGAAAGATTTTAATAATTTTCTCAGAATGCCTTCTGATTCTTTCTCTATTCTTTAGTTTTGTTTTATTATATCAAACTATCATTTATATTCAGCAATGCCTACTAAAAATCTTTTCTCATGCTTCAGAAATGTTAATTTTTAGCTAAATAATTTCTGAATTATATATAGCCTAGACTAATCAAAAAGTTGATAAAGTTTCGAAATAGCAAATACAATATTTTACTAATTTTCCATTATTTTTAAACACATTTTGTACTATGTTCCTATTTAGAATCATCTAATTCTGTTTTATATACTATAAAAATCCTTAACTCTTCTTATCCAAAATATAAGTAAATCAATATGTATGTGTAGATGATATGTTGAACATTTCATTATGCTCATTATTTTTTTTTTCTGCATAGATGTGATCCTGAATATTATAATGATGCTTTAATGAGCAACTTTGTATCAAATGGAATGGTAAGTTAATACGTTTTCTATTCACTTATATATGTATATATATAAGTAACCAATCTAAAGTAAGAAATAGTTTGAAAACGAAACTAAAATGAAAACAAAAACAAAACAGTTTCGAAATCCCAACTAAAAATTATTTCCTATTCAAACTAAAACAAAAAATGGAACAGGAAAAAAACTTCATAGTATTTAGAGAGCACAAATGCAGCAACTTCTAAAACACAGATGAACCAATACAAAAATATAAAAATCCAGTTAATAGGAAAAACAAATAAACCAAATAAAAAAATATAACAAAATATAAAAAAGAATCTGGCCTGAAGACTTTTTCAAGGGTCATCCTCAGGCAGGGATTCAAAAAAAGAGATTTTTTCTGTTAAGGAAATGCAGACAATTAAGTCTAATAATGATTCCTCGTGACCCGAAAATCCCCTGAAATTAGACCCAAGAGATACACCATTTTAACCGAAAGGAAAATACAAAACAACAAATTAGAAGAAAAAATCGAAATATCTAATGATTAAACAATTGTTGGTATATACGATAAAAGGGATGAATTCAACCTTAAAATAACAAAACTATGTAACTACAATTCCAATCTAAACTCTAAAATTTTCAAAAATCTAATTTTCTCACCAGTTAACAGGATCAAAAGGGTTTGCAATAATAAAAATTCCTATATTGAAGCATCAAACAACCTCATTAAAATTGAATTTCATAAAAATTACTGTAATGTCAATTTTTTAATTAAATAAGGTATGGTTTGGGATTCATCATTTGGCTTAAATAAAAAATAGAACTTTCCTTGCATATTATATCAATCAATAGATGGTGCTGGGAGCTTACAATTTTTACCTAAATTACCATTAGCTCTGTGTTTTTAATAAGCGGGAATCACAATCGATAGCTTAAAATTTCCTTGACTGCTGATGGTACGTTCTTGCCTTTTTTTTAGTGTTATTTTATGGTATTTTGGTTTTTATTGTTTTTTTTGTTATTGTATTTCTACTTATTAGTGGTTTTTCTTCTAATTTATTGTTTTGTATTTTCCTTACTGTTAAAATGGTATATATTCTTGGGCCTAATTTTCGGGTCACGAGGAATCATTATTAGACTTAATTGTCTGCATTTCCTTAACAGAAAAAAATCCCTTTTTTGAATCCTTGCCTGAGGGTGACCCTTGAAAAAGTCTTCAGGCCGGATTCTTTTTTATATTTTGTTATATTTTTTTATTTGGTTTATTTGTTTTTCCTATTAACTGGATTTTTATACTTTTGTATATATATATATATATATATATATATATATACAAAAGTATAAAATGTATGAATATGTATGAAGCATTGATTTTTGTTTGATAACATCCAATACATTTTCTGCTGGAACCCATTTTTGTAAAATAATACAATTCTGTAATGTTCTTTTCATTTTTTAGAAGTTTACCATAATAATGGGACTTTTAAAATTATTTAGAAGCTGTAATTGCGATGCTGTTCTTTTTTTAATGATCCAGCAATAATGCAATGCTTTAATTATACTAAAGAATGTTTCTAATTGCTAAATGATCCAATGTTTTATATAAAAAAATCTCAGTATTGAATTTTTTTGCTTGTTTAATTTTTCAAAATTTATGATGACAGTATTACAAACTTATGTATGCTCATTTTAAAAACCTTAATATTCAACTTTTCTTTTTCAATCAGAATGTCAGTCGTTTTTGACTTTCCAAACTGGATGTAACTGAACAATGTTAAATTTTTAAAAAAATAATTTGTGATACTAAACAATGCCTTTTTTAATAATTATTGAAATTTTTTAAATGAATTTAATTGAATAATTTATAAATCAATACTAATGTATAAACTGTTGCTTTTCTGAAAACGACAAGAGACTTGTTCATGATTTAAGCATAATGTACAAACCAAATTTTTTTCTGAACATTGTTAAAATCCCGTTAGCATGATAAATATGTAAATACTTAACATATAATGTTTTGTTTTTAAGTACTGATAGTTTTATGTTGTAGTTACTAAATTTTATTCTTTGATCTTTTCAAAAAGTAATTTTGTGTTTTTTTAGATTGGTAGAAATATATACAAATGGAAATCAATAATGAATCAAATAATGAAAAAAATTAAATCAAATAATGAAAATACTATAATTTCAGATATGTGAATAGCTTATTTGTAATTTATTTGCAGTTTTTTAATTAATTGCCTGTTTTCTTTTATCTGTTTTAAAATTTTATTCGAGTTAAAAATTAAAAAAAAAGAAACAAGAAGACAAAAACAAAAAATAAACAACAAACAAAAAATACGTGTCTTTTCCTCCTACTCACGAATGTTTGTCAATCCCTAGAAGGATTGCTACATAATTTTTCTCATTTTGTTCACTATATTTAGGATATTGTATCCTATTGCAGCGATTGTTTAAAAAATCATGGTAAAATTAAATTTGATTTTGATGCTTTAGCTCAAATCAGTAGGGAATTTTCTTAGCTGATTTTTTTCTCCCCCCCTTTTTTTGCTTAATTTTGTAAGCTTTAGAAGACAAATTAAAATTAAATTAAAACTTGCAAAAAATGATTAAAAATACAAAACCGTAAATTAGAGTTTTTGGATAAATGAAGAGAATCCTAAATATAGATTATATAGATATAATGGTACAGAATATGTGGTATTTTAGCTTTTCACAATTGCCCTAAAATAATTTTATGGATTAAAAAAATTTCTGAATTGATTTTCTCTTGAGGCTTTCACCTAAATACGTATTAAATAAAATTTGTCACTAAGGTATCTTTTTTATATAATCGAGGCATTTTTTATATATGAAGACATATTTGATGGACAGCTGAAATTAAGAATATTACAAAAGTGTAAGAAGAGTGATAAACACTTATTTTTTAAATAAACAGATGCTTGCAGTTATCTAAGTAATAAATACACTGATGTTTTTAAAATTTCCCTGAAACTGAATATACATTTAATGAAGTGAATACAGTTCCAAGAAATATAAACTCTTTTCAGAGTTATCTTAGTAGAATTTTATTAATGTTTGTAATATTTCTCAGTAAACAATTGCAAGAAAACTATCTTGGAAGCTTATTATTCTTTTGATTGATTCATTTGCATGTTCAATTAGTTTTCATTCATTTTTTTTGTTAATGATTAACAGTAATGATAGAGTTTCATGTTTTGTTTATCAAAATGTAGGCTCAAAACTAATAGTGCTTGTTTATTTACATTTGGGAAGTAGACTCCCATGATTTATTCGATGCTCTCCAGACCCTGTTGTTAAATACTGCATTTTTGGGGAGTAATATTTGTATAGATTTTTCTATTCTAATTATATGCAATATATTCTTTTCCTATATGTTTTTTCAATATTCATTAAATGCTAAAAAATGTTATAAAGTATTTTCTCTCATTAAATTAAGGATGATAAAATTTTTTCTTTGAAGCAAAGCTCTACAAAAGTGCCAAGCATTCAGTCGCCTAGTTTAAAAGTAAAAAGTAGCTCCAGGTCTTTAGAAAAAGCAAATTCTTCCTCATCATCCATTTATGAAAGTACTTCACAAACAATATATAGGAAAAGAAAAGTACCACAAATTTCTGGAAGATCTCTAAATAAATTGCCCATAAAAAAGGAAAGTCTTTCTGATTCAAAAAATGCTCAGTGTGATCTTTTATCAGATCAACTGTTTTCATCAAAAAATAAAAAATATTCAAACAGTTTTCATTCAAATGCAACTTTGGATTCTTCAAAATACAAATCTTGTAAAAAAGAAATGAACCAAATTTCACCTTCTGATGGCAAATTCACCAAGCAAGATGTAATCTCTAACAAAAAATCATTTACAGATTTTTTGACAAATGAAAATAAAAGTAGTACAACAAAATTTAAAAATCAAAATTTTCTTAAAACTAATAATTCTAAAATTTCATCTAATAACGTTATTACAGATTGGCATATGCACATTACAAGAAAATTGAATGAAAGTGTAAACTTATCAACTAATAATCCAACAAAAACTGAAAGTATTTCTCGAGATAATAATGGCAATTCTTTTTTGCCTTACAGTATGAAACTTGCAAATCAGAATTCTCAGCAAGAAAAATGCCCTAGACTTTTTAAGAAAAAAAGGAGAATATCTTCAAAAAAATCACCAAGCATTTTTTCTGGTTCAAGCAGTGAATATTCTTTTACTCCATTTAATTTTAAAAACTCCAAAAGACCAGAAAATGAAAGTGGTTCTTGGTTTGGATATTATAAACCTTGTCAATCAGAAATAAATTCTCCTGAAACCTCTAAAAATTCTGAAACTATTAATGATAATTATCAAAACAATTTCCTGAAATGCAATCTAGATGATAAACTAGAAGCATCTGCAAGAAAACCTTCATTTTCTTCTAATGCAGAAAAGCAAATAATAAAAGATCAACTGTCAGAATTTTCTTTTAAACTTTCTCCGACTACATTTAAAAGTGAGACTGAGAAAAACTCATTATCTGGAGGCAAAAGAATGCCAAAAACAGATAAGGAGAATATACTTGATTTAACAACATTTACTAATTCTTCATTTCAACATGAAAAAAGATTAGTGGATTCAGGCTTTTCTTCTAGTCACTTTTCGCAACATAGTAGAAGATCTAATATGTATTTAAATGATTGCTATCAGTCAAGTAATTGGACTGGTTTTCCGCAAACATCAAGAATTTTTGAAAACCCATATGAAAGGAAACATTCTTGGAGTTGTTCTTCCATTGGAACTTACAGTGAAAGTGAGTAAATTTTTGTTCTCTCTTAAACTTTTATTTTTTTAAAGACGAATTTCTTAGGTATAGTAAATAATATAAAAAACATTTAATTTGTTTTTATTTTTTAGGTAAAGAAAGAATTATTTCAAAAAATTATTGAAATTAGTTACTTTTTTAACCTTGATAATTTTTAATTTTTTGATTGGTATTCAAATTTAATAATATTATGCAGTTGTATCTTTAGAATTAATTGAATGTGAAAAATTGATAGTGGCTTCCTTATCTTTAGGTTTTTCTCCCTTCAATTCCAATAGATATGTACAAGTTATTGTACTACCTAAAAAAACTTGTGAACAACATGGTTTAAGTTCATCTGGTGAATTGATGGAAGTTATTTCCTTAGAAGATATTAAACAGTGCTAATCTCTATTTTTCTCTGCATTTTATTGGCTTTGTATGTATGTTAACCAGTTAAATATTGTGATAAGTAAAATTTATTATGAATTCTTGACTTCTACTAGAAAGTTCTTTTTATTCTTTTTATCACTATCCAAACTTTTCCTCTTATTTTTTTCTCTTTTGAAATACTCTGAATTTTATTTCACTAGCTTGAAGAATTTTACTCCGGATGAGGGATTTTTGATATGAAACTGATTTTTATTCATCTAAATTATTATTTCCTAAAGTTACATAATTATAAATTCTTCTAACAATTTCCTTCCTATTTTTGGACCTTTTATACTATTTATATCTTCACAAAGTGAGTAATGCTACAATCCAGCTTTTTGCATTTAGTTCAATAACATTTTTTATGTTTTTTATGTTAGATATTTTATGTTATAAAAATGTATATTTTTATAAAGATAAAATCTTTCATAGCTCAAGTGATTTTTAATGTATATTTATTCTCTTTTCATTAATAATTTTTTGAAAAGTAGAGATATTAGAGTTGATTGTATTCAGGATTTATCCAGAATTCCGGAATTTTTTACTGAATGTTCACTAATTTTGTCTGAAAACATTTAAGATTTCATTATGATCGCCAAATTATGTCTTTTAAGCAACAACTTGCTAAATGAGATGAATTTAGCAGTTTCAGCTGCAGTCCTAAAAACAAAAATTGGTTTCTTTATCGAAACTTTGTTTTCTTATCACTATCCAAAATTGCGACTGTTTGACGAACTGTTTGCAAATTTGATAATAAGGATGAATTGACGAACTGTTCGCGAATTTGATCATTTATTAGGATAAGTATATTTATGATGTATATTTATTAAGCTGATTAGAAATCTTGGCAAGGTCAATTTTACAGGAAAAAAATTTAAATGCATTCCTAAACAAATAGAGGATAAAATACATGCTCAAAAAAGTGACTTCTAAAGAAACATCTCCATCAATTAGAACTAACAATTAGAATTCTGCTTATATTTTAAAAAGCAGCAACTCTCATTATTTTTATGAAATTTATAAATATTATATTAAATATAATTTTAATTGATGTGAAGTTGTTAACCAAGAAATCCAAAAATATCAAATAATTGCTTTAAGCATTAAATAAATGCAGGAAATGCGGATGCTATGAACTTTTGGGTTGAAGTATTCAATCTAAAAGAAGAGGGGAAAAATGAATTATTTTGTCTTTAAAATATTTAAATCCATTTTACTTTTCTTTAATGGTCCAATTTTTTGAAAGTCCCTTTAATTGTTGAGGTAATATTATGATAAATAATGAACATCTTTGAGAATAGATATTCTATATACTGTACAGCTCATTAAATGTTTCTTATTTTCTTTAAACAAAAATGTATGTGAAGTTTTGAGGTTCAAAATTTCTACAAAATTCCATTATTTTATGGAAGTTTCTAAGTTTTAAGATTTTATGGAAAATTTATTATATGTTACATCCATGATATCTTATCCAAAATTTCCTATAAACTTCAATTCTTCTCCAATGCATGCTATTAAGGATACTGTAACAAGTATTTAAAATTCAAATGGAGTTTCGTTGATATATACATTATCAAATGCCTAATTGCTAAAAAAAGTGCCAGAATTATTTGACTTGGCAGGGGATTTGACTTTAATAAAGAAAAATAATTAACGAGAGATGTTAGAAACACTACTGTTTTTCTGCGGATTAGTACAATGTTCGGGTTTTGAAAGTTTTATGCACAATGTGTATATTTGAATACCACCTAAGATATTTTCCCAGTGATAGCTAATTTTGCAGAAAGTGGTTTTGCTGTGTGCACATTTAATGGCATATTCAAAGATTTCATGGAAAACGACCGCTGAAATTTCATTATTAGCTAAGAGGATGGGGAAACCCCTGGAATTGCCTGTTTTTCCAAAAAGTTTCCTAAATTTAGCAATTTTTTAAAAATATTGAGAAAACAAAATGCTAAATAATATTTTGAAATGATATAATGAATAATTATTCCTAAATTGCACTTTTCTTTGATGAATGAAATTTTTTGAAAATTATACTCATTAGTGAACTGTTTGTTAGTTTTCTCTCTATATATATTTCAAAATTATTATTTTTGCTGTATTAACTAATTGTTTTAAAACATGTATATAATTATATGCATTACACATTTATATTCCATTAACACAACACAATATGACATTAGTATTCAATAGTTACCACATTAATATTCAGAATATTATATTGGATTTTTACTTCAAGCTAATTTTTAGAATTTTTGATATGGAATCCCAATCATACCTGAGATGAGATTTATTTATTAGTGGATTCTAATGAAAAATAATATGAGTCATTTTTTTTTTAAAAGCATAATGAACAAACTAAGATAATTGTGAATATTTTTATGTAGTTTTTAAAATGTACTCAATATCTTTCTAAAATATTAGAGATATATTAATTTTGCAAGCACACAGTGAGGGGAAAAAATGGTGTGAATATATTGATAAAATTTTAAAGGAATCTATACATAACTGGAAAAATTAGTGCAATGAATTATAAATATTAAACTGTCTTCTTTACTCATCTTCACTAATATTTTTCAAGGATAAATATGTGATTATAAATGCTGCTAAATCACTAAGTTACTAAGTGCACCACTAAATTTTTAGAATTGAATAATTTATTTTCACAAATCAGCTGATGTAAATCTTCTGGAAATCTTTTTGAAATTGCTACTGAAGAGGTTATGAATAAACATAATGAGATTTCCTGAGATAGTCACTCAGAAAATATCTATACTTTTGCAAAATTTATTATCATTGAAAATAAACATCAAATTCTGTCTTTGGGTAATATAAATATGGTAGCCATTGGATATATTTTTCAATTTTTTTTAAAAAAAATCTGCCAATTTAAAATGTTATGGAAAATAAAAATATAAATTTTTAAATTCTCCTCCTTTGGTATTGAAAATGATTATTAATAATGAAATTTATTCCGAAATGAGTCACATTTTATAGCTAATACTATTCAAAACTAATACAAGCTGTAAGAATGATTCAGTAATTTTAATTTATCATCATTTGAATAAACAAACACTGATGAGGAAACTAATAATGAAGAAAACAAAATGTGTTTATTTTTTCAATATTCAATTTTGTTTTTAAGGCTATATAGCATTCAGAGCTTTTTATTGAATTGGAAGCTTGTAATAAAAGTCGAATATAATTATTGCTTGAAAAGTTACATTTACTTAATTAAATTAAGAATTATTACAGTGCTTACCTGCACAGGAGTTGGACCTTTTGTAACTATTGACCGGAAACAACGCGCGATTAAAAGTATACAAATATATTTATTAGTGAGTATATGAGAAAGTTTCCGGAAGATTACTCCCGTTTGTTTTTTGTAAATATTATATTGTTTTCATTTTCATTCAATTTTTAGATTATTCATTTTGCTTGTTTCTGTAAAAAAGATGAAAATCCATTAAATTATCTTACTATTGATAGTTTTATAGTATAGTGCAAATGTATTTTTGTGTTAAGCAAGCTTTTTTGTGGAAATCGATGAGATGAAGGCAAGAGAAACAGCACACATTAAAACGAAACATAACCTTTATTGAGCGCGC
Organism: Argiope aurantia; assembly: GCA_026543865.1. NCBI lineage: Eukaryota > Metazoa > Arthropoda > Arachnida > Araneae > Araneidae > Argiope > Argiope aurantia. The sequence continues at coordinate 85,351 of JAPMOR010013598.1, forward strand.
TTTTTCTACAATTCTTGGAGAGTGGTATGGTGCGGCGATTGAGTGAAAGCTCACCCAACCTTAGGTAAAAGGGAATCAACTCGGGAATACAGAAGCAAACGTTCGTTTTCGGGATATGTTTGCAGAAGTATATCACAATTTGCAAAGGAAAGGGCGAAGTAGTTGCGAGGGAGAGAAACCGTAGCATTTTGTTGATGTAGTCAAGGAAGAAAAATAGTTGCGTACTTAAACAACCTTTTTGCGGAAACAAATAGCACCAGGACGGTCGGTTCAATCTGCTTCGTTGATCGTTAGGGCTTTCTGCTCATTTCTGACTTAACTCGCTGTTTTTCTTCACTTGCCAACCGTGATCTTCTGTTTAGAAGTGGGGAAGGGTAGGGATGGAATGTATTTCATCCACTTTCAAGTATGGGTTCAATTTTGTGTCATATATTGCCTTATGGGTGCTTTGGAAAGAAATGATCGAACTGGAAACTCATACGCTAAGCTTTTAATTACTTCCAATATCATTAGGAATTTCTATGTACTATTTATATATATAGATATATATATAGTTTTCTGTATTTTCTTGTGTTAGATAACTAATTTTTACATGCTATGTGTCATATAATTATCCTGTAAACAAACAGTTCTGAATATTTATAAGTTATTTTTATCGGACGGAACGATTACTAACTTTTCTGAAGAATTTTGATATTCGTTAATTCTATACTAGGTATAGTAGTCCTAAATCCGTAATTGATGTTATGTCAAAATATGTATTGTATGAATGCTGTAATGTAGAAAAAAACTATATTTGTTTTATATAAGGCTCCTTTTCTCTTTAAAGTTCTATTTTAGTTCTGGACTCGAGTGAAGTTACATGTTATCTGGTGGTTGTAAAAATTGGTTTGATGTTATTTTGCTCCAAATTAATCTATGTTCCAAAAACTAATTTTTAAATATTGTTTAGTTCGCCTCCGAATTCGGTAACATTTTGATTAGTATATGGAATTTCGTAAGAAAAGGATATTTTTTACTTTTAAAATTTAACGCAACCGATTTTATTCTAGAGTTCATAAAGTCTTTTTATTCTATATATTTAATTTTTTTTCTCAAATTTCTGAAGTATCTGAATAAACAGTTTGAGTCATTTATAGTACTGGTATTTAATATGCACTGTCTCAAAAATGCAAGTCGGAAATTTAAAAGATGATTTGCATTTTCTAGCTTACAATAAGCGTTAAAGAAAATAATCAATTCATCATGAGGTATTTACTGTTTTGAAATTATTTAGGACTAATTTAAGACGATAGCTAACCGAGAACAGAGGAGATTTAGCTTTGCTTCGCACACTTTGTCCAGAAAGTCTATTGTTTTAGATAGCTTTGACAGGCAGAAGAAATATATTAGAAATTCCCTGTTTGAGACTGCCCTATCGTATCATCTGGATGGAGCTACATTTGTGGACGCTTACTGATTCTATTATGATCTAACTCTTTGGAGACGGAAAGCTTGGAACATTTTCGAAACTGACATTCTTCTAGCTTCTACTAGACCTGACCCTTATTATAAATGAGCTATTTCCTAATCTATTCAGATATCATTTTTTGTTTTTAATATTGGTTTTGATACTAGAATTCTTCACATAAGCGATAGCGTTTTAGCTGAGATGGCAGGTTAGCTGAGCCGAAAAACTGTTTAAGGTAGAGGGAACAGTAAACCCTATGGACCAGAAAGCTACATTGAAAGTCTAAATGATTTTTAGTCTCCTATAATCTTCCTAAGTATAATGACTTTTCATCGTTAAAACTAGTCTACTTAGAGTACTAAGTTTATTTTTATTACTCGGCCAGGGCTTGAAAAATTCTAAAATAGTTAATTGCGTCGTATCGAAAGAGGCCTAAAATTTTGAGTCGAAATATATTTAAGAGTTACCTAAGAAAAAATCAGTAACAATGTGCGTTTCCTAAAATATGAATTCGCATGATGCACTTGTTTAGTAGGCGAATGAAACTTGCAAAAGAAGGCTACTTCTAAAAATCTAATTTTGATTAATTTAGATACAAATTTCAAATATAGTTAAGCAATTCTAAAATCTATTAATTCCTAAGAATTTCTAAGCCTTAAATGTAACTTTCAAGCCCTGCTCTTAGAAAAATTTAGCGATAGTTTCATGAGTTTGGTTATTTGAATGGTAATGGAGGTTAAGTGTTATGACAGGTTTAATTCTAAACCATCTCAGGCAGTACTCTAATTTCTCTAACATTCCTTAGGCACTAGTCTCGTATCCTCTGTCGATGATCCAACATTCATAGAATATATTAACTCTTCCTATATAAGCAACCATTTAACCACTCTCCTGTTTAACGACATTAGAGCTAGATAAGAGCACTTGTGAAAACTCGACCGTTCTCATCGTATGGTCAAGTTACTAAATGATGTGGTCAAAATGCAAATTTTTACTTCTTAACCTTTTGATTCTTGTAATAGGTTGAATTTAACTTTTTTATTTTGTTTTCCTTTGTAACAAAACATTTTTTAATGAATATTATTATTTTAAAAGTTGTCTTTACGCTGATTTGCAGTTTGACCACTGTGGCGTATGGCAGACTTCATACACCATATACAATAAGTTGTAACGAACGCATGGTCTTTTTACAAAGTGTTTTAAATTTGCATACTAATTAAAGACGATGCGTTCATTTTTTGAGGAGACCCCCTAAAATGTCTCTTGTTAGCATTCGAGGTTGATTATAAGCTTAAAGCATACCACCATATGTTTGATTTGATAGGCATGTACTTTAAAAAATATATTCTTAAAATTTCTTTTATTTCAGATTTATTAATTTTTGATATTATAGTTATTTCTATTTCGTATTTTGAAGAGTCTTGTAGTAGCTCTAAGAATAAAAATAAAAAACTAATTCATTGATAAATCTCTTTATATTACATTTATTTCAGTTAGAAAAGAAAAGGGAAGAAGTTTATGTAGTCCAAAGAATATGTACACGGCCCTATCAAAATCATAATGTGGTGGTTGTAAAGTTTGAAAAAGTTTTTAAAAAGGTTTAGGTTTAATTATCATTTGGTCGTACGTGTATCAAAAAGATTGGAGAGAAGTATTTTTTTAACGTGAGGTATAAGATAAAAAAATGTGTAATGACATGCATTTAGCTTAAGTGCGCTGGGAACGTGAGCTCCCAGTTAAGAGCATTTTGTAAAGTTAGAAGAAATTTTAGGTGATCTCTTACATAATATATTTTAAGATAGCTCCTTATTTCACTTTGCAGTTAAATGAGTTACTTTGCTGAAACTTTGCTTAGCTAACAGTCTCATTTTGAAATGGGAAGTAAAAGTGATACCCACCATTCCATATTAAACGTCTCCCTTTTTTAATCTTCTGTTTCGGATTGGTGAACTTGTGCAATTAAGTTCGTAGTCACACTTGTCTCTGAAGTTATAGCTCTGTACGAATTTTTCATTTTGAAGACACTCTTGAGGTTTCTAAGGTTCTATTTACAAAGTATAATGCATTACATGGGATGCATTTTTGCGTTTGGTTTTCGTATATATTTCTTCTCTGTGAACTGGAATGCTTGTTTTATCACATTTTTTTTTGTCTTGTATGAAAATTTATCTTTCAAGTTTTCCTCTTTTCTTTCAAGTTTTTTTTAAAGATAAAATTTCCAAAGTTGGAACATATTTGTCGTTACACCTTAGAATTTTTATTGTCATTTTTTGGATTAAATTGTTTATTTTAACATATTTTTAATTTTCTTCTGGCGATGTTTTTCTGTTAATTAGAAAAGCGTATTGTGTGCTATAAATTATAATTCCGCGTAATCTAAATGGTCGTTAAGCAATGGAGTTTTCCCTTAATTCTGTCGATTTTAAATACTCTTTTAAGCTGGTTAAGAGAGAGAAAAATCTGTTGAATTAGGCATTAAACTTATGTGTCCACGAAAATCAAACGCAGTCCTGCCATACAAGCATATACGTAATAACATAGAAAAAGGAAGTGTCCAGTTTATTATTAATATTTTTTTCAAATGCTTGCAGCGATCACCCACTGAAACATTCTGGCATTCACTCCTTTTCTAGAAGTTCCTGTACAAAAAATAAATTAGCGAAATAAAATTTATGAAATGAAGATGATGTTTTTTTCGATAAAAAGCGTCTACTAGAGTTCTAGTTTGTCCACAGTGGAGCCAAAAAGTTCGCAGTTCATTGGCACGAAGGTCACTGTTTCCTTGACGAAGGATATCATCACTTTGATCAATCAAATCTCGAGGAAAGATTTATTCAGACGAAACCAATATGGTCTCTCTCTGAAATCTGAAAAAAGACTGGTTAAGGAAAAAAACAAATGTCTTTACAGCAAGAAATATTGACATAGAAAAATACAAGGAAAAGAACTGCCATATTCATTGTAAAATCACACTTTTAACTGACATATATACCTAAACTAAGAAAATCATACTATATTAAAACTATTATAATAAATTAAAAGCAAATAAACTAAACTAAATTATCATATTAAATTAAGACATAATTTCTATCATCAAAATAAATTGCCTTTCTAGGTAAAATTTTCAAACTTAACTTAAAACGGAATAAAATATTTACGAACATATCCAAGAAAAACCATAAAATCTTAGCATATATTAATAAATAAATTTGCATTTCTTATTATTTAATGAAAGATTTCATTTGCTCATTGTAGAAATATTTTTTTTTTTATCAAATAATGTGTGCTATCGCATTATGAAAAAAATGGTCAAATTTTGATCAGGATCAAATATTATTTTACTTGTTAAATAAAATCATGAATGATTTTTATTGCCATCATAATTTTGTTTATTATTTCAAAGCCTTAAAATTCGTCGAATCTTGAAAATGCTTGAATTATTATTGTAACATTGCATTATTCATAAAAATTAACATAAAGTTGGCTATTGGGTATATTTATTACAATTGATATTTTTTTTCTCTCAATGGGTTTCTATGAGAATTTAATTGTTATAAAATTTTACTGGATAACATATTTAACCAATATTAAAAAATTTGCATTTTATGATTTTACTATTAAAAAATTTATTATTAAAAAATGCAAAGTCTAATAAAGTTTTATTGCTTTTTGATATTGTTGCTTAATAAGCAACACCAGCTATCTCAATTCTACAGATTTTTCAAGAAATGGGAATCTCAAATATTTCGCAACAATAACGAATATAACAGATTCTTTTTTCTGTATCGATGCATCATATACGGTCTGGTATTCATACTAGTTAAAAAAAAAAATCAAGTCATTTTTTTTATAGCGGAAAATTTAATTTTTCCTTCTTTTTGTAAAATTTAGAAAGTCGATTTAGGTGGTGGTGCTTTTTAAGCAGATATATAGGACATTCACACACCGAGTATTTTTATCACGATCAAATCATATTTAATATGCATATGATCTTGTTGATTATTTAAGATTTCATGAAAAATTTAATATAGTATCTTCAGTTTTTTTTATTATTGAAATGTAATATAATTATATATTTGAATTACAAATTTCAAATATATTATTATATTACATTTCAAATTTTAATATAATATATAAAAAATTGTAATATAATTATATATTTGAATAAATTTCATCGTAGTTTATTATTTTGTCCTTTTATTTAAAGCTAGAATAAGTATAGCTAAATATATGGCCTTAACGAACTAGGAAGCATATGTCTTCTTTAAGGTACTCTAGCAAAAGAAAGAAAATTCTATTCTTAGTGTTATTTTCTAACATTGCTTACTTTAGTTACAACTGCATTAAAAACAAACAAATAAATAAAAAACCGCGAAATTTTATCATAAAAAAGAAATTTCATCGTAATTTTCCTTTGGTCTCATCTGACTTGTATTTCCTCTAAAACAAAAATATCATTTGAAAGTAACAGCAATGGAAAAAAAAAGGTTCGAGGATTAATTACATCTCAAAATGTTACATTAAAAAAAAAGAAACAAAAAACACACACAAAAAAATGTATATAGTCTTGCTATTACATGAATAATAAATTTCACTGGAAAAAAAAATTTCGGCAGCATTGGTTCAAGAAGTTTTGTATTATACATCATCCAAAGGGTACGTAAACTTATGTTGGAAAAAGAAATGCCGGTCGTGGATATTTACTTTTTGAATATACATTACATTTACGAAGGTACGCAAGCAAACATCATTATTGAACTTCTTTGAAGAATACGTCTCCTCTTTGCTTACCAAGTATGTATTTATAGCTCAAGAAAAGAAGAAGCTGGATTAAAAAAAAAAATCATAAAAAAGGACATTTTGCTATAATGTGCTAAGCAATTTTAGAAAAGAAAGCAAATTTAATGCATTTGCAAATAATGGACGTATTTTGTTGAAGATAAGACGTATAGCAAATGTAGACACTGCTGGTAATTATGGAGATATAAGTTACTAAGTTGGCTCAGGGAGTATATTGTTTATTAAATATTTTGTTTTCTATAAATTCACTCGATGTTAACAATGCGAACTTAAAATATTTAAAAAAAATGTGGGATGGAGGACTGGAAATATTTTCATAACTAATCATTTAATTTTCAAGGACTTCTGTATAAATTACATTTTCTGCACACCAACTTCCATTTGTGTATACTCTTTGATATGTATTTCCATAGACATAACACAGTTTGTATAAATGAATGAAATAATTCATTTTGAATCATCCATGAGTAATTTATGCAAGGTGAGTTGGAAGGTAAAAGTAGAGCCTATATGGATCATAAACATTATAGCAAACCTGTCCTATCTCTTATCTTTTACCAGTTATACGGTGATTATGGTGCCAATCAGAGGAAAGCCTAATTTAAAAAAGTTTCTAGATGACCTACACGCAAAGTATGATTTTAAAAGAGCAAGAAAAGTCCTAAAAATATGACACCAGCTTCTGAATTTCAAGTCGAACTACAAACATCGAAATTTTGGCGAAATGTAAACTCGAATTATTGCTAAAATCTTCCATATGTCCAAACTTGCCCACTCGCATCAGTTTTCGAATGAATGACAATAAACTATAGTAATGTTCTAAAAATTCTTCCATTCGCATCGCCGAAGTTGGTAGTCTCCGAAATAGATATTCGTTTGTGAGTCCGCAAATGAATGGATTATGGATAAACGGAATCATTGCAAATCCACCAGTATGAATTCTGTTGGATATAAAGATACTTGTCGGTTTGTTTCTGTTATTTATAATTTAATAAAAATATTGCGTTTCTTATTTCGCTTTAAATTTTGCTTCCTTGAATCTAAATAAAACGAAACTTAATGTGACGGAATTAAAACCAGAAGCGACGATGGCACTTCCGAGTTTTCTTTTTCGACGAATGCCAATTTCAGTGATACAAACGAAAGACTAAATTTTTCTTGAACTCGAACACTGCTATAGTTTATTGTAGGCCCATTCGAAAGCTATTGGAATGGAAGTGTTTGGTAAATTAGACATACTATAGCTGAACAACATTTAAAGGTTTTAGCGAAAATTCGATTTTGTATTTAGCCAAGATTTCGGCTTTGTAGCTTTGTAGCCTAATATTCTGATGAAATTGGTGTCATCTTTTTGGAATTTTCCCGTTCTTCCAAAATATGTCCCAATTTGCATGTAGATCTTTCGGAAATTTTTTAGGATTCTTATTCATTTAATAGCATAATAACTTTATCCGCTATAACTTGTAAACAGTTAGAGATAGAACAGGATTATCATAATATTTTATGATCCACATAGGCTGTTCTATTACTCTTTTTCGTTTGGCAAAATAGGTCCTGTATTTTCATCAATTATATTGAATATATCAGAATGAAGACCCTCCATTCGTAAATCTGAGGGATTAATGGAAATGACAGTGGTTAATTAATTTTATTAAATCAAAAGTAGTTGGATGTTTAAGATGATTTGAAATTCCCGAAATCCAGGTAAAATTTATTTTACCAGATCCTATTGTTTAAATAGGTTCTTTCAGATATCGTAAATATAGGAGAAAAATTAGTTGAATAGAAGATTCAATGTTCGATCTGAAGCGAAAGCTCTATTTTTATATTGAGCTAGCAGTCCTTACTTATTTAAAAATGCGTTTCTCTTGGATATTTTTTTTCTTATATTTTATAATATTCAACTATTTCTGTCTTTATAAAAGGTCATTTTTCTGACAAAATTGGCGATAGAATTATCATATGTTATTACAAATTGAGGGTGTTAAATAGTTTACGAGCAATTTTTTACTCTTTATCAATACTTTTATTGGAAAACAGTAAAAAACCTTCTTTATTGTAGAAAAACTGGGAACGAACTGTAATGTAAATTCTGAGGCATAAGTAGAAGTTTCACCATTTCAAGTATATATTATCTTCAAATTAGTTTGTTACTATGATCAGAAATCTAAATATGTGTTTTCAATTACCTCGTAGTTTTTAGAATGATTGAAAACGAATCAGAATAATAATGAAGTCATTAACCAAGACTATTTACTTAATAAATTAATTCGGGACTAACTAAAAATATAGATCCTACTTAAACTAAAATATAGATTGGGACTAACTAAAATATAAATAATACTTAAACTAAAATATAGATCTATTTTTCATTTCATATTATCAAGAAAACCTGCAAAATTCCTTCCGAATTATCCTAACTGATATTACTGTCAAAACTCTTGTTACCGGAATAACTCTACAATTCCTTTGGAGCTCTTACGTATTTTACAGGATGTGCAGCAAATTCCGAAGAAAAAATAATACAAATAAAAGGTATCATGCAAGAAGTATATATAAAGAGATTAACAGAAGATAACAGAAACAAAACTTTGACTTGCAACTACATTTTTTAAATATCCAAATTATATTTCGTTTTCGTAATTAATTAATGTAATGACTATAATTTATTCTTTATTTGCGTTCTTTTCATTTCAACAACAGCAATAAAAAACTTTAAACATAAATAAATGAAACTTGTTAATTGTTTGCTTTTCATTCAGCGATCCTTTAATTTTCATCGCATTTCCTTAAATATAAATATTTTCATTCCTGACTGCGTTTCTAGGAATTCATGTGTGCGAAATGGATCCTCAACGTAAAATAAATTCAATCTACTTCTGAAACTCGGGTTATAACGCATTTTACATGACATTTACCTCGCATCTTCAATTTTATTCTCTTCAGCGACCAAACCGATTAGAATATTTTTATGACATTCTTACCCACAAGAAATAAACCACACCATAAATGCACTACCAATCCATTTGCCCCAACTTCAAACAATGACATAAAAGTCAAATTTATGTTTTTCCGTTGTTCAACAAAGGTGAAATATTACTTTAAAATATCCTCGGGATATGTTTGAAGTTCCGCGAGAACTCGATTGAGAAATCTCAAAATCTCCTTCGTATTGCACGCTGGAGGCACACTATAAAATTGATCCATCTCTTTTCAATAGTTTTATGCCATTTTTTTCCGTTACTTCTAGCATTCCTGTTTCGTGCATTTTCAGAAACATAGACGTTACTGCATACGGGCGGGAAATCGGTCACTAGGGGTTTCCAAGAAAGCTTTTGTGATGGCCAAGTTTTCAGAAACTAACTTAGGAGTCCGTATCTCCCCTTATGTGATGCATTTCGTTCTATTTTTTTCTTTGTAATTTGCCTGTGCATTTTGGAGTCTAAAGTGAGTTTCAGTAGCGCTGAAAGTGGTTAGAATTTTAAACGCATTGGCTCCGAAGCATTTTGCTTTAGAACTTAAGTGTTATTGCGTTTCGGTTTCATATTGAAGAAAAGCATTTATTTAGTTTTTTTTTTTTAATGAATAGTTACGCCAAACAATTTAAGTTCATTCACAAATCATTTAATGAAATGTTTTGTAAATTAATTGTTTCTATTTAATTCAACGTGAATCATTTATAATAGTAAACTATTACTATTATTTTTTTCAGTATTAATTCTAATCATTTAATCTGATTCTTTTGTTTATTTTTAGAATTTTTTAAAATTGCAATTAATTATTCTTTGGCCTGTAAATGTTGCTTATTTAATTTGATAATGAAACTTTTATTTAGTGTCCTTTGATGCACATATTCCTATTTCTCGATACTTTTTTTTAATGTCTAAATATTGCAAAGAATTAAAAAAAAGAATCTTTTCTATTATTGAAGTTTCATTGATTATTTAATTTAAAGTTCCACTCATAATTTTTAGATTTGGGTTTCTTATACAAGCACTGACAAGTCACGCCATAGAACGAAATGTTTGAACAAGCTTTTAAAACTCGATTTTAACCCAAACCATACAATATATATATACATTATCTGAAATGCTTAAGCAGAAACCCCTTCAAAACTGCGAAAGCAAACAAATCCGCATACAAAATTCTTAATAAGCGAATATTAAGGATTTCCAATAGCAGTTGCAGTGTTTCTTTTCACCTATAAAGAAAAAAAAAATCCACGTTGAAAACAAATTAAGGTTTGAGAAAAATAAATTATATAAGTAACTTAATTGATATTCTGGATAAACAAGTTATTTGTTTATTAATCATAATTCTTTGAAAATTTGAATGCGAATTTGTCAACATTTGTCTCATTAGATTTCAAAAAGAGCGTGAGATACATAAGCAATTTCTGTTCACATATGCCATTGAGTCTCGGTATGTAAAATGGGGACTCGAACCATGATCATCCCAAGTCGGAGACTAAACATTCTTTTATTTATATGCACAGTTATTTACACTAAATTATAAATAATTTAGTTTATAATGATTATTGCTAACATGAGACAAAATTTCTCTAATGCAAATTGTATGGCAAATTAATACTTGTAGAAAATTTAAAAAAACAGCAACAAACTATTTAACGAAATGACTTTATTACCTACATGCCTAGGAATACATTTATCATAAATTTTCTGACTTTTCCTCATTTTATGAATCTTATAAACATTTTGAATTTTAGTAATTAACTTTTCAACCATGTAAAATTTTTAGAGCTTTATTCGAAAATGATCTAGAAGCTATTTAATTGCAACGGACCAACAGATCGTTTCGACAGCACTTTAAAACAACGAATCCATATATAAGCGATACATAATTCTGAAGCTGGGTCTTTATTGGAAGGAAATGCATTTATCTCCATTAGTTTTGTCAGTTCAATAACCTGCGAAAAGCGAAAGACTTTGCGATGGGGGAGAGCTAAGCATTCTTAAGAACTGTTTAATCTTGATTAATTCTGCAGTCTAATTAAGGCCACAGCTGGTCAGTGACATCGTCGAAATTAGGGCAAAGACAACCTTTTGTTCTTCGCTTACTTCAGAAGGGACACAAGTTTTACATCACTGATGTTCATATAATCAATCTGGAGGAAATTGGTTTATTTTAATTTCATTTAAAGAACGAGCAAAGTACTTAAAGACACACTTTCGGCCCAATGTATGCATTTTAATTAAAAATTTTGATAATATGAGCAGCTTTTGAAAATTGAATTTATTCTTTACAATGAAAAAGATAAGCTGAATTCTGTTTTCATTTTATGGACCGAATTATTTTGGGCATATATTAAATCTTACACTTATTGTTTGATATAGTTAGTTACGGAAGTTGTGAGTTTTTATTTTCTCGTATACATATTATAGAAAAAGTGTCGTAATCGTTAAAAAAGCTGAAATTTTCGAAAGGTTTGGAAAACACCATTTCGGAAAATGTTTGTTGGCCTGTCTGTGACAGAGATCACTCAAAATATTTTGAGCTAGATGGTTGAAATTTGGTATACGATTTTTACACCAAATTTACGGATATCTATCAAATCTTGAGCAAAGAAATCAAAGAAATATTTGTTCGAAGAAAGTCTGTCGGTCCGACAGTTTGAATATAAGTTAGCACGATAATTATAAAACGGAAAGAGCTAAATAAATAAAATTCGATATACAGATTTAACATCTATAGTGTAAACACCTATCGAATTTTGAGACAAATCTAACTACGGGTTGACTCTTTGTCGGCCTTCATTTTCAGAAATATTTGTATGCGATAATTAAAAAACGTAATGAATTAAATATATCAAATTTAATTATGGGATTTTGTGACAAATTTTTGTTTCAAACGGTTTAGAAAAACATGTCTAAAACAAATTCGATTTTTGGATACTATTAACGCATGTTAGGGATTAATCGCCAAATAGTTCGTCAAAGATCATATTATAAATTCAGATAAAATGCAGAGTTTACGCGAAAAGTTAATATTTCGTTACTGTTATACGCCACTGCCATGTAAGACTTTCTGAACAAATTATTTATTTAGGGTTGAAATTTAGCTATGTTGTCAAAAAATTCGATATTAAGATCTTCGTAATTATAGACTTGTTTTCTTTTAAAGTTGAAATATGTTATTCCGCTTCGTCAAAAAACCTTTTTACCTGTAATTGTTAAAATTACGGATTTGATAACTGTAATTTTTTTTTTTTTTGCGTCGACTTAATGTAAAAATTTTTAATGTTTTAACATATTGAATGCAGTATTAAATTATTTTTATAAGTTGCAGAAGTATTCGACTGAGATAAATATTTTATAAGTCGAAAAACTAAAACTAAAAAAAAAAAATTCTTAAAATAACTTTCCTATGATAAGTAACTAATCACTTAGAGCACCTCCGTTGAAACTATACGTTAAAATTATTGCACGGGTAAATATTATTTGACAAATTTAGCAAGAAATGAACTAAACGATATATAATTCAAATTAGAATATTAATTGAAGCAAACGATTTTTAAAATCAGCGATAGCTAAATTTTTCTATAAGTTATTAATATTTGTTATATTAGTACTGCGAATTTTGTTTAAAATTGTTAAAATATAGAAAGATTGTCTTCGTTTGAACTTAACCGATCGACTAAAACTTCACTTTGCGCATCATTAAATTACTACTTCCAATAAAAGAATTATTAAAAGATGTATTAAAATAAAATTAAATAAAAAAAGGTATGGTGATCAAAATGTAAAAGACAATATTTTTGCTAATTTCTAATTAATTGAATGTTTAATTAATTTTAATATTTTGAAAAGGGAAGTGGGCAGTATTCTTTCTCATATTTTATGTAATAAGTTTACAAAATTTTATTGAATTCGGCTCTGTTGTTTATATAAGGATGTAGAACATACATTTCAATGATTTCTATTTATAATCAGATTGTTTTTATAGAAATATGCATTTTCGTTTATTTCGTGTAATTTAAGAAATTCTTGATATCCACATATCGTAATTTAGATTGATGAACAGTTTATAGATATTGTGCCATTGTCGATGTAAGGAAGTAAATCAGCTTTTCTAACGTATGATTAAAAAAAATTAGAAAATAAATTACTGCATTCTTTATGTTGTATTTTATTTGCGGAAACTTTCCTCCACTTTTTTTATTGATATTTTAAAATTTTGCATTTTATCATGATCTTTAATTATGTAAGTTATCGAAATCGTGATTACTGAGAAATTAGATGAAAGACATCGCATCATATTTCAGTGTATGGCTATATGAGATTTGTTGTTGTATATCATGCACTATTACTTTTGTCATGCTATTGCATTTTGCCCAGCATTTATGAGTAATACATTTTTAGTATGTAGATAAGTCATTCATTGAAAGGTATAATGAGAGTTTTATTTGATTATTTTACCGTTAGTCAGAAGTTAAAATGTAAATAATGTTTTTAAGATCTTTGAATTCTTGAAAAAAAAATTAATTTGTCACCATGACAATTGTGTGGCCATTTCAATGAAACGTAACTGATTAATATAGCAAGCGAACTCCGTAAAAACGATTAAATAAGATCGAAGATCAAAGATAGACCCGCTAAAGAGCTTTTTTCAGTCCTGTAGATTAGGGTTTTGAACGAATACCTTTGAAGTGATGATTCACATTTCACAGGCGGGAGTGATTTGCCGCACTCGTGAGGTTTCTCGTGTAGTGGCAAGAAGGTTTCGAGAAAGTAGATGGAAAAAGAGGACCGCTGTGAAAAGAACCGAGAAAGAAAACCTTCGTTTCGTTGAAAGGATGTCTTTTTTAACTTTGACATCTAAGAAATATTGCTGGAAATGGATATTTCCGATTCATGAATTATTCATTGAACACTTGACAAGTTATGTCCTGCACTTTACTCGCCTGTACTTTTTAGTAAATATAACTAATGATAGAAAATTTGTTCGTAATAGTTTTATGCAGTGTGAATAGAAAGTGGCAAATATAGTCTTAATTTAACACGACAGATATTGTATATGTGGTAACAACGTATTAAATGCCCTCACTGCATATATTTATATAAAATTTTTAAAGAAATAGGCTTCAAAATTTCTTAAATATATTATTAAAATATTGAATTTTAAATGAAAATAATCTATGAGGTAATTCTTTGAGGGAAAAATGTTAATGAGTTAATGAAAAAGAGGTGTAGATTCAATGAGTGTAGACAGTTCTGTTATTACGTGCAATATTTTTCCGAATTGAAATATATCAACAAGCGAAGAGTATAATCTAATGACTTGACAAAACTGGTTTCATCAATTAAAATATGTACATCAACAATTGCGCGACTCGCGATTACAAGCATTCGAAATTTATTATTGTGGAGAAAGCCTAAATATGGGTGCTGTGTCACAGTAGGGCTCCACATTAATGTTGAGACATACTGCTCACTCTACATTACCTATATTGCTTATCAAAACATTATATTTCGGTATTAGCACGATCAATTCTCCTCATGCGCCTTTTCTTCTCTTACTTAAAGTGTATTCTCAATTTCGAGGAAATACTGTGACAAATGCATTGCAAGGTATTGCAAAATGATTAATTGCTTAGGCTAATTATTTTGTAGAAAACACCAAACAAATAGATGCTATTTAATAATATTTATTCATTTTATAACAAATAGATTCTATTTAATGATATTTATTCATTTTATAACAAATAGATTCTATTTAATAATAATTATTCATTTGATAATAAATAGATTCTATTTAGTGATATTTATTCATTTTATAATAAATAGATTCTATTTAATGATATTTATTCATTTTATAACAAATAGATTCTATTATATATATAAAAAATTCTTTGAACCTTATCAAACTTTTTTTATTTTAATGACATCGAAATAATCGATCGTATAAAATAGAGAGAGAGAGAAAAAAAAATAAAGGAGGGTACGAAGACGAAAAGCATTCCAAGAAGAATAAAGAAGGATTGCAAAATGGTAAGTGCGTAAATATAGATTTATACGTCAATTGTGGATCAAATGATGGACCCCCCCCTCCAAAATATACATTTGATATTTTTCATTATGCTACGAAGTTTATCACGAAACAACGCAATAATTTGTAAAGATACAGAAAAAATCGAGGAAGAACTTATTTTTTTCAAAGAGGGGGAAAAACATTTTTTACTTCGGAATTAGATTTTGTATCATAATTTTGTAATTTTTAATACAATATAAGAGAAATAGTTTTATATTATAGCTGAATATATATAATAATATAATAACTGGAAATTATGTTTTAAATTTTGGGCGTTAATGAGTTAATTTGAATAATTCGAGTACATGATCCTTATAAATCAACTGAAACCACAAAATTATATTATTCTCAAATTATCGGAAAAAAATCTCTAGACTTACTTCTCCCGAGTGATATGGTAGGTAATCTGGGTAATTCTCTGCTTAGCTTATTTCATAATGGTTCTGAATGGATCTGGATGCAAGATTGTATCTGACTCAAATGCCGCATATATAATAAAAGAAATACATTTCTCACCAGTTATTTCATTTTTATAAAATATATAACTGAAAAAAAAAAGTTGCACGCTTTTTGTGAGGAAATAGGAAATGGGAACCAACATCCCCAGACGCAAAGGAGAATCAATTGTTTCCTTAGATTCGATATCTGTTATGGGAGAAAAGAAAAATCGGCCTCAGCGGAGAGGGCGTTAATCATGAGCTGCATTTCCCCCAATCTATAAATAGCATCAGCATATGTGTGCCTTCCGAATATCAATCCCGATTTTCATCTTCTAGGAAATAAAGAAAATCTACTGCAAGGTCTTTTTTTAAAAATTTTTTTCTCTTAAGACTTATAACTTATTAAGATTGGCACAGAGTATTGTTACTGAATGGATTTATTTTTATGGATGCAATAATATGTTATATTTTGCGTCACTATTTGTATAAAAATAGAATGAATATTTTGAAGAAGGAAATAGTACAGACTAATACATGAATGAAATTTGTTATTTCAGTAATTTCGACACCAACATATTATTTTTGCGTCATTTTTATCATTTCAAAGATGTGTCTTTTATACTCGCCAACACGAGCTCGCGAGTGTGTTTGTCTTTACTTTCTCGTATATGCAATAAACGATGATTTAATATAATATTTATAGAAAAATTCTTCTGGAATTATGCCTGTCTGAGAATATTATAAATGATTATAATAAAACAAGCAAACTAAGCGAACTGAATGTAGCATATAGTCATTGCATATATTGTTACAAAAAATATTTCGGTCAGTGGAATCCAACTTATCTGGATAACAGAAAATGATTTTTTATTCCATGAATATTCTAGAAAAACAAAACATGGCTGACAAAACCACAGCTAAGATGCCAAACACAAAGAACAGCACTTCTCGAAATCAACAACAAAAGCAAAAATAAGATCACAAATAAAATAAGCGCTCGATGTTCACAGCTAACTCCAGACAGAAATCGAATAACTCGCTTCAGTGTCTCGGGTTTACATACGTTCTGACAGAACGTAAGGTCACATGGAATTCTCCAGTAGAATCTTTAGATATCAGTCTTAATAGAATTAAGACCATTATTCTTGTACTTTCCAGAACCTTTACTTTTCCCGCCAGAGATTCGTTAAGTTTGTCTCCAAATTTAAAAATCATCAGGATTGTGTCTATTAAAAACCTCTGTAAATCTTTCTCATCAACCACAACTTTAGCATGTTATGGACAATATGAATTATAATTTAAACAAAATCTGTCATCAGAAAATTTGTCCATTTCTCAGTCCAAGTAAATGTACAAGAACTTGATAAAACTCCAAATACAATTTGTTGAAGTTTGGTTTGTATCGCTGGAAAATACCAGAAATATAGCTTTGAACCGAAATTTCAGATCAAATGCGTCAAAAGTTCGAGAAACGAGTGTTTGCGAGTGCGACAATTTCATCGTTTCATTAAACGAAATGTATAAATTTTGGCATATAAAATTGCACAAAACTTTGGAAATGCATCATCTTTCCGACTCAATCAGTCAAATAAAGAAGATCAAGATACATACTCTATTTTCATCACTTTACAACGAATTTATAATAAAAAATGTGCTGTTTTGCTTAAGTTAATGAGAAAGTTGATGGAAGGACAAATCCCCTTTTTTAAATATGAATATTTAACTCTTCAATGACAGTACTTTAATGTCACATGTATAATTGACTGTTGAGAATCATTGTCCAAAATGAAGGAACCTTTTAGTAATCCAATATTATTAAGAAAGTACAATTCTTTACAGGTTTTTTTGTGTGTGAAAGATTTGGATAATGGGTCATACATAAAAATAAGTGTCTACAAGGCAAGATCTACTGCCAAGATAAAATGCCAAATATACAAATATTTTCAAAATTTCGAAATTTAAAAAGATATTTTCCGAATGCAAATGAATTATACCACTTTCCTCCGAATATATAACACATAAAAGTATACGAGAACAATGAAGAAAGAATATCCTCGCTAGCTAATGCTTTACGATTTAAACGATGTAATATTACACAAATGGTCTGATATTTGGCTTGATTATTATCTATATCTATACTTATAATAAAGCTCAATGTGTGTGTGTGTGTGTTGTCTCTCTACAGGGCAGACCATTCAACTCACAGCTACCAAATTTGGCACATGTATACCTTGGAGTCCGGAAATGTGCACCTGGGGGTTATTTTTTCCAATTTTTCATTAGAATTTTATTTATTTAAAAATAAGCGAAATTTTGGCGTGTTTCTGCTATAACTTCCGAAAATATTACAGCACAAAAAAGATTTTTACATGAAGTTAAAGATCAAAAATTTATCTTTTAAATGATACTAATGTTTTAACCTTAAAATTAAATTTCTATTTTTAATGAATTTTTAAATAAATATTTTAACTCTATTTTTCAACAATTTTTTTCGTACACAATAAAATTAAAATTTAAGCTGCACGAGCACGTTTCGAATACATGGGAAAAAATTAGCTTTTTTCAAAGTGTTGCCATCACGTTGATTAAAGCTCCAATTAAAAATAAATTAAATCTTTTTGGAAATGAAATCTGCAAAAATATAATTTTCGGCACGTGTCTGTAGGAAATGAAACAAATATGAAGTATTATTTTTTTAAAAATAAATTCAAGAAAAATTATTTTATGATCTTTTACATTCTCTATATTGTTAATCCAATAAATCAGTTTTATTTTAAGGCAAGTTTTGTTTAATATGAACAGGATATCCATTCAAATCGGGGCCACACAGCTAATTTGTAAACCTTTAGTAAGACACAGATATGCTAAAATGATCTAAATGGAAAATGATTATATTTTATGTAACTTGATTCAATAAATGCTCTAATAAATAACGAATTTTTTATTTTACATAAAGCTTCTGCTGTGGAAATCACGATTAACAAAATGTTCTTGAAACACTAATATTTTAAATAAAAAGAGTTAATTTCCAATCAAATGAATCAATCACTTAAACTGACTGATTAATGAAAATTTGAATATCACTATTCAATAAAAAAAAGGATAATTTTAGATTTTCCATCTATCGTTTCAAAGAAAACACGCCAATCAGCGCGCAGATTTCTCAAGATTAATTGGCCTAAGATTATGAAAATGTTGAGTTTTTCTAAATTTTTAACATTCAAAACTTCATAAATAAGTCTTAGTTGATCGTGGAAAATAGAAACATTCATTCATTTATTTAAAATTTGGTGTGTCCAGAATATTTCTCAGAATATGATACCTTACTGCATTAAATTTAGACTTCATAATTTTTGAAATATATTTATAGGTCGGAACAAAATATTATTATTGATTTCATTTCAATCCTTTTGAAAGCAAAACTAAAAACTGAATTTTATGCTGAATCTGAGAAGTTTTTGTTGAATTATTCTTTGAGATATTACATAAATTATGAAAAATATTTTGTAGTTCACATACGACTTAAATAACGAGCGATTCTGTTTGCAATACTCATATTCAATAATAATAATAATAAATAAGTAAATAACAATAAAGATGATAAATAAAATAAAACGCTTGGTTTTATTAAAAAATATCTTTGTATTAATTGCAATTTCATCATTTCCACTTTAAATTAAAGTTGAAGTTTTGAAGGAAATAACAACAAATTAACAAAATATATATAGTAAATTGAACGAAAGATCCTAAACAACAGTATAAGTTTGGTATGACTATCAAAATTTGAAGATTAAAAATGTTTTGTTTGAGAATATATTAAGAGACCAGTTACTTAAAATATTTAATTGAAAATTGTAGCCAGAGGTAATACTGGCGAACCGGCTGGTCGCCAAAGGTGGCTAGTTCTTTAATAAAAATGATTCTCCGGTATTTAATTTTAATTACTGTGAATTCATCCGTCCACACAGAATAATTCGAAAACGTCAGCCACTTTTTAAGCCACTTTTAATTTTTTTGACAAAAGAATTTTTTTTATCACGCATTTAAATCCAGTGATTTATAGTACGCCGGTAATTTTTATATGGGTTATAAGAATTAAGTTTTATGCAAAACTTCACTCATTATTGCAACAAATGCGGGGTATTCAAACAGTGTCTTGTAAAATTACCACTTTTCTAATCATCTTTATTCGTCATAACTGCCTATATTATCCTTTACCTGAGAAATGGGCTTCAGTTGCATATGAAAACAATGGGTTAGTTAAAGGAAAAGCATATGTAAAGCAGCAATAGAACGAATTCTCATTAAAATTATCGAATCTGCAGGTCCATTAAGAATCTCTAAATCTCTTTTACCAACCACAAGATTAACTTGACAGGAAAGTGATATTAAAGGTTCTTGAAAATATATATTATATTTTGGATAAAATTTCTCAGCAGAATGTTTACCTATCTTCCGTATGTATGAGAGCAGGATAACCCAAAAATGAAATTGCTAATTGGGCTATATTTGGCATATAATTTCTTCACCAGAATTATATGGGAAATAAGAATTTTATTCGAAATTAAGAAATTTATAGGAATTAAGACTTGAATGAAAATTCCTCTAATCTTATTTGCCTATAATTGCGATTTTCGGATTAGTTACATAAGAAATTAATGCTTTAGTTAACGCAAAAAGTCATAATTGGGGGAATTCTCATTATTATATTTAAATTCGAGATGAAGCAAAAAAAAAAAATCCATACTGTTATTATTGGGTGAATTCTCATTATAATGTTTGAAATCGGGATGAAGCAAAAAAAACCATGATGCCATAGTTGGGTGAATTCTCATTATAATATTTAAAATCGAGTTTAAAATATTATTATTTTTTTAATAAAATTTCGAAGGATTAGTCATAGAAGAAAAATCTATGGCCACAAAATAATTTTTGGGGGAATTATAAGTTATTATCTAAAAGCACACTGCTATAGAAGTAGTTATTTTATTATTAGAATAAATATTATAATTGAGTATTTATTAATTATTTAACTGTTGAAAGTAACGGTACATCTGAATTAAACTGGGAGGAAGAAATTTGGTTAAATTTAACAACTCTTCTAACGAAAGTGTTTCCCATAACAGTTCAATTATAAAAGTGATATTAATTTATACATAAAATCGATCCCAAATCGTATAAAAATTTTGTTTCGAGTGCATAGTAGATCACTTCCATAAATACTAATTTAGTAAAAAATAGCCAACACAACCAAATTATTATTATTCTCAACATTCAGTTTGAAAAAATAAAAACTTATAATACTTGCTAAATGACTTCCTAGAAGTATTTACTAAGCACAAAAACACCATTGTTCCATTAAGTAAGCTGTTGCAGAAATGCTTAGAAAATGCTTTCTTTTAACATTTTTATATAGATTTATTGATTTTTTTTCAAGAGTGGAACTCGACATAGATTTAGGTTGCTATGGGTTACGTATCGCTTTCATGCATATAATGTTTATTTGTAAAAAATGTTGTTTATTTTCAAAAAATCGTCATTTTTTCCGGAAATGTACATTTATATATTTTTTTATTACGAATCCCTTATGTGTTTTGCGAATTTATTGATAGTTCTACAGAAATAGTTGCAATGATATTTCTGTTTAAGACAGTTCGATTTTACAATAATGTAATGACTTAGGGGAATTTATAAAACGAATACATTGTGTTATGAAATAAACCCTCCAATTCATTAAGTGATTTAATGTTTAGGATATATTAAATAAGAGGATTAAGGTAGTATTGAAAGTTGATAATATTTGAAATATAATTTAAAATCACCCTTTATCTTAAGGTATCCGAACACGTTGTAAAGGTCGATTTTCGCTACAAATGTCATTAAGAAAAATTCTTTTATTGGATAGAGCAGTCTTTGAGCTATCCAAAACAGGTTTACTTTTATATCTAAGTTAAATAGAAGTCAAGATATTAATATTTTCGTAATGATCAGAAAACCGGAAGTGGACATTTAAATAACCGGAAGTACAGATTTAAAGGGCCAAAAAGATGTTAAAAATTTGTATAAACACAAATTTAGTTTTAAATACGGAACATTTTTTGCACTGCAAAATGAAAAATGCCAATGGGAGTTTTAATTGTGTTTTGTGGAAATTTGTACCTAAAGATGTCTGTTGAGTTCCGAACCCTCCGATTAAGGGCATTTATTCTGTAATACATTTTAAACGAAGGTTTTATAGATTACTGGATGTTCCTAAGGTTATTGGAGTGTATAATAATGCAAATGCAGTTAGAGCATTTGCTGAGCTCGACAAAAATAGAATATATGAATCTAGGCGGTATTCACTGCCAAACACAAAAATTTTCAGAAAAAAAATGTTTAAAAAAGGGAAATTATTAAATGCTTAGGAGGAAGAAGGTATAACCTATAAATGTGGTGAATTTTAAGTATGTACACACATAATTTATTATTAAAACGTGTTAGTGTATACTTTAAATCAAATAACTCAAAATATAATTGTCATATTACTATGAAATTTGGTGGACTTTGTCTTTATATTATTTTCTAGAGAATGAACTAAAAGAATTTAGTTGAGGAAATACTGTTTAGTTTACAACCTATTGTTTGAGCAATAAAGTCATAAATTTACTAAAAATTTCATGATAAATTCTTCGACAGGTTCTAAAATTTTTATTTATTATTATAACCATACGATTGTAATTCATTACCTAGAGAAAACTATGTAGTTTATTTTTTTATAAGTTTTGCTCGGATGAGAGTAATAGTTTTTGGTGTAGCCAATTTGAAGTTTTTAAAGAATTTGCTTAAATTTATGCTATTTAAATGCCAATTTTCAAAAAGTTTTAAGGTTTATTTTAAATATTGCCTAACTATGACTAATTTTGAATAGTCTTAAACCCAGAAATATGGTTAAACCTTACAACATGTTTTTCTGAAAAAGTGTTCTGAACGTGTTCGGATACCTTAATAAATAAATTAATAAAACACATTTAAAATTGAAAAGCGTTTTTTATTTTACAACATAATTCTTGATAGATTACGTTAGTTTATAGAAGGATCATTTTTTTAAATTGCATTTTTTTAAAGTTAATTATCAAAAAAAATGACGAAATATATCACAATTTATGAAAGTATTTAGCATATAATAATGTAAAATTAATTAAAACAATAAACAAAGAACTGAAATCTTGACATATTAGAAGATTTATAAATGCACGTGAGTTTTTTATGGAGTTGTTTCTAAAATCTGTAATCCTCCAATTCCTAATCGAAATTTTGACAGATTTTTTAAATACTGAAGTCTTTTAACAAAATTAATTACCTAATTTTTTTCGTATAATAATCTGGT
>JAPMOR010013598.1:108467-134681 GCA_026543865.1 Argiope aurantia
AAATTGATGGTTGCCAAAAATTTCAATTAAATATTTTATATAACTAACTATCTTAATGGCTTTCTCAAAATTTTTTTTAAACTTCAAATTTTCGACAAACATATTGTTTTATAAATATTATATTATTCTTTTCATTGTAGTATGTATTTCTCTATTTTTTTTGTTTATATCTTTATACTACAACCAAATTATACAATGGGAGGGAGCTGCAGAATTTAAAAACAGACGCAAATAATTTTACATCTCTGATTGATTTTGAAAATAAACCTTTATTGCAAGTAAAGCAACATTTCAAAGATTTTACTAAAATCGCGCCTTATATTGAAACTTATTCAAGTTAGTAAAATAAGCCGAATTTTTCTATCTCGGTAATCAACAATGAAAAAAAGCAAGAAAGGAAATGAATATATAGAAAAATAATTTGTATTATTGAAAAGATAATTTTATAAAGTTGAAGATGATATAAATATAATTTTTGTGCTATAATATTTTCAAAAGTTGATGTGAGAAGACGCCAAAATTTCGCTTAATTTTTAATTAATTAATTAATAGACTGGTGTAAGAAACTAAGAAAATTTGCATATTTTATCGAATTGCATGAAAAGAACTGAACTGAAGGAAAAACCACTGCTTCTAGATAAAAATGCAAATATTGTACGGCTAATACGTAAGCGTACAGGTGTAGGTGGAGCCAACAGAAAAACAGACTTTATAAGCTCGTGGAGGGTAAGACGAATTTCTTTCGCTAGCACACATCGGCGAATTTCTTGGTGTTATCTTGCAGCAATCGGTGAAATTCACATCGGAACAGTAAAAATGTGTAACCACCAACGTTTAGATGATGGAATGAGGTGGCGAATTGTGGGCAGGTTAGGGGTAGGCCAATCGCAAGTCCAGATATGCAGTGAGTTTCATTTAACATCCAGCGTCATATGTAACCTATGGAAACAGTTCCAGGATACTGGATCCATCAAGGGAAGGCCTGGGCAAGGTCGTCAAAGAGACACGACGGCCAGAGAAGATCGCCATTTATCCATTTTTGCGAGGCGTAACAGAGGGACTACAGCTTCTCATCTCTCTCGGGACCTGTATGCAGCCACAGGAACCCGTGTATCAAGGGTGACTTGTTCCAAGAGACTGAATGAGAGAGGATTGTTTGCCAGAAGACCGGCTGTTTGCGTCCCGCTTACGTCTACGAACAGGAGAGTCCGATTAGCATGGTGCAGGCAACATAGTGATTGGAGTATGCCGCAATGGGCAACCGTTCTGTTCACCGACGAGTCCTGTTTTAGCCTAAACACCGATTATCGCCGTACTTTCATATGGAGAGAGTCAGGGACCCGCTACCTACCCTCCAATGTCCGCGAAATCGACAGTTATGGCGTTGGCGGTGTAATGGTTTGGGCAGGCATCATGCTAGATGGCCGCACACCTCTCCAAGTCTTTGATAGAGGCTCTGTGACTGATGTGAAATACAGGGATAAGGTCTTGGAGCCCTATGTTCGCCTTTTCCGGGTGCAGTGGGCCCCGAGTTCATCTTAATGGACGATAACGCGAGACCACATAGAGCTCTTCTGGTCGACGAATTTCTCGACAGTGAGGATATTCGCCGAATGGATTGGCCAGCCAGGTCTCCAGACATCAACCCTATAGAGCAAGTCTGGGACGCTCTGGGGAGGGCAATTGCAATTCGCAACCCCCCTCCGAGAACCATCCAGGAACTGAAAACAGCGTTGGTGAATGAGTGGGACCAATTGCCTCATGCACTGATAAACTGCCTTATTTCCAGTATGACATCACGTTGCAAGGTGTGTATAGCTGTAATAGGGGACCATACCCCCTATTAACTCATTTCTTTTGTGTTTTCTGCAACCGCTGTTTCAGACCTTCAGACTTCCACGAGTGTTACGCACAAACATGTGTGTCTATTATAATTGTTGAATGTTTATTTTGTTTGCATTATATCAACCTATGTTCACACCAAATTTTATTAAAATCTGTCCAGTAGTTTTGGAGATCGTAGATCAAATATGAAAATTCTCTTAATTTCTTACACCAGTGTATTAAAAGAATTCTCCAATGTGCACATTCCCACTCTGCAAAGAATATTGACAGTTTTGAATCAAATGGTTTCGTCTATAGAGCGTCAAAACCCACCCAGCCACCCATAGGTTTTGGTGCTCAGATTTCGCAACTGAAGTACAGGCCCGCATCAAATATACTCGAACAATTAGACGGACACATTTGCTCCGAATGGCTTTCGTCCAATATTTGATAGAAATTTACAAATTTTATTTCAATATCACATGCCGAATTTCATTTGTCTAGCTCAAATAATTTTTGAGTTATTATGCTCACAGACAAATAGAAATAGTTTGAAAATTTCGTTTTTATGAACCTCAAAAGTCTGAAGATTCGTCAAAATCATGAGATCGAATTTTTCGGCGATTACAATTCTGTTACTTTGTACATTAAATTTAAAAGCACATACAAAAAAGTGGGAAGCAATTTACTATACGCATTTATGTAATAAATGGTGAGTTCTCTGCTTTCATTTAACGATGAAATCATTATTCACGTAAAAAAAAATAATATGTTACGTTACAGTGTTGCATAAGAGAACTTGAAGTTAGATAAAACCTGCATTTTGCATGTTGTTTAAATGTGATGGCACGTGAATATATTTAATTCTTTTTTTCTATTTTAACCAGATAAGCATAAGCTGTGGCTCAGCTTATAGATTGCTAAAAGCAGTGAAATACCCTCCCCCCTCTCGTAGTTTAATATTATTCTCATTAAAGAAATAGAAAAAAATATCAGACCAGAATTATTTTCGAATAGATTGAATCAATTCTTTTTTTGAATATCGCTGAAATAATGCATATGCAATCTCTACTATTACCAAATGAAAATGTATGTCTTCTTGTTGATGTTTTACATCCAGATTGTTTGATTTAGAGCTATAAAATTTGACACAAATATACTTTGTAAGTTAGAAATATAGAGATTTGTTTTGAAGTTTTAATTAGAGTTTTAATTAATTACGAAAATTAAGATTAACTTTTTTACGCAGTAACTTCCTAAAATATCAGTGTTTAAAGATGATTTTTGTAGCACTTTAAATTTCAAAGTGTTATCTTCTAAAATATATTAATTTAATTGCCGTGCATATTTTCTCAATTTTGATAGTTGAAGTTTTTTTTCATAATTTTCACAATATTTTTATTTTTGCAATGAAATTCAAACCATTATCATTACTCCATCAAAAATATAATCGCGTAAATTTCTTTATTTGCTGAAAACTTAGGAAAAAAAATATATAAACATAACACAAACTGAGTTTATATGTAGAATAAGGAAGTAACAGAACAGTACCACAAAAGGCAACGAGCAATTAGATTATCCAAACAATTAAATTTTAATAGTACTACGATGTTATGGCACTTAACTTTTTTAAAAGCGATCATGTACACAGTAAACAGAATAAGTGTAAGGAATTAAAATTACCGGGTTTTAATGTCTATTACAATTTGAAACAGAAAATTCACACAATTTGAAGTTTGTTGAAATGATTATGAATATCATTTATGCATAAGAGATTTAATTGAAATTAAATACAGCCATATTCTTGTTGGTCATTAAATTTGGCTATTGTATCATAAAGATAATTGAAAAATTGTTTAATAAAGTGAAATAATAGATTATATTTAATTAATTTTTAACTTTATTTTTAATCATTATTTAATTAGTTTAATTAATTATTATATAATTTTTAAATTTTATTTATAATATGTAAAAATTAGATACATTCTGAAAAGAATGTTAAAAACCCACATAAATGTTTAATCTAAAATGCAGGTCTGCATAGAATTTTCGAAAAACGGTTACATTAAACATTTAAAAATTTTATCATATCTTTTTATATAAAAAGAGCTTGTAAAGTTTTTTTAAATAGGAACATTTTAATCTCTATGCAAGTTTTTTTTTTTATTGAAATGTAGACTTGTCATTCAATGATTTTTCATACAATGATCTATATGAAACTGCTAAAAAGTATGACAATTCGATTTTGATTCTTTTTCTCCTTTTTCAATAAAGTAAAATTAACATTTAAAAAAAAAATTTTTTTTCATTACATTTGTTTCAATGATCTTCTAATATAAAACCGATTTGAAGGAATAATAGTAAAAACATTGAACAGCAATATTTAGTTAATTAATATTTTAACAAACTTTACACTTTTATACTTTATATTATTAAAATTGGATAATATTTTATTCCTAACTTTATGAATATTTATTCGAAAATAGTTAACTAACACAATTTTTGGTCTAACTAAAAATTATTTTTCAAAAATGAATATTTTAACAAGTAACTAATACAATCTAATTTTATGCTGAAAAGTTTACCGAACATCTTCAGATTCACACGTTATATGAAACATAAAAATAACCAGTTTTGAGAAGCAACCCAAAATAAACCCTAAACATTCTCCAAACCACATACATTAATTAAGATAACATTTCCTTTCAAACCAAATCTTACTTAATCCTCAAACAAATTCCCCTGGCCATAAAAAAGCCATTTTTTCCCGCTCCCCACCGCCTACCAGAAACAAAATAAAGACAAGTAATTACTACAACTCAGCATTTTACACGGCGGTATGGAAATTCCGATAATAATAATATTAATAAGCAGCCCTCCACAAGAGCTAATCGCATCGCATTATCACCCTCCAAGTGTTGACGTGCAACAAACTCGAGGTACCATAAACAACATCTAGTCCCTGGCCGTGGCATTTATGGATCTTTACCGGACGCCGTTTCTTCCGAAGTGATGGAATTATAATCGCGAAGGTGTAAATTGCCGGGATCTTTACGGCCCGTCACCGCTGTCTTAGGTGAGATGTCAGTGAAGGGTTTTTTTTACGACTCTCCCTATTCTCCGCGATAGTGTCAGCAGCGAACGACCGCCCGTAAAGGTGGCTTGATTGAACGGGCTTTAACGGCGGAAGATGAAAATAGATTTTGCCAAGATCATCTCGAAGCTGGGAGTGACGGAAAGTGATCTTTTCGTTGTTTCTGTTTGTTTCGATAAATGCGTAAGGGACGTCATTTCTCCCTTTCTCTTCTTATACTCGATTTTATGTTACATTTTTCTATCTTTTGGGACTAAATTATATTATTGCGTTATAAAAGTTTTATGATTTATTTTATTGTGGAAGAGTGGATTTGTTTATTTTCTGTGTTTCCGTTCAAGAAACATTGTGGAAATTTACAATCTTTCATACAAATGAAAATTAGTCTTCTTTTGCAAATGCCTCCAATGGCTCTGTCGTTGCATTTATTTGGAACATGAAAATCGTTACACCTAAAGCAAAGAAACAAGAAAAAAGTCACAAGGTGCTAAAGCAGGGATATAAGCTAGTTGGGGAAGTACTGGAATGAAATGATTCGGCTAATAAGTTACACTTGACAGCAAGTGCCTTGTGATGATTGTTGCCGCTGCTTCAGGATGGTTTTTCATGGCATTTTCCACGATAGTATCAGAAGCGAACGATCATTCGTAAAGGTGTCTTGATTCAACGGGTTTTAATGATGAAAAATAAAATAGATTTTTTCCAAGCTCATCTCGAAGCTGAGCATGATGGAAAAGGATTATTTTTATGGGGTTTCTATTTATTTAAGAATGGATAAATTATATTAGTTCCTTTTATCTAACCATATATTCGATTTTTAGTATTTTTTTTATAATTTTGGTATTAATCTAATTATATTAATATGATAAAAAATTCTAAGATGATTTTATTAAGGAATAATGAATGAATATAAAATTTGTTCATTTGCTATTTTCTTTTAAAAATTGTAATTCTAAATTATGAATTGTATTGAAGTAATTGCTATATTTGATATTTGCTTCCCAATACTTACTCTAAGTAATTATGCACTTCATTATTGTTCATACAAAAATATAAACACATAGAACAAGATATTTTTTTTTTTTTTTTTTTTTTTTTTGCAAATGTCTCGAATTCCTTCGTCGTTACACTTCTTCGGAACTTGAGAATCGTTACACCTTAAGTAAATTAAACAAGAAAAAAAAATAGTCACATGGTGCCAGAGCAGGAAGATAAGTTAACTATGATGTACTGGAATGGAATGATTTGGCTGATAAGTTGCACCTAAGAGCAAGTGCCTTATGGTGATCGTCACCGCTGTTTCATGATGGTTTTTGTGGCATTTTTCGCGATAGTATCAGAAGCGAACGATCATTCGTAAAGGTGGTTTGATTGGACAGGTTTTAATGGTGCAAGATAAAATATATTTTTCTATCTCATCTCGAAGCAGAGCATGACGGAAAAAGATTTTTATAAGGTTTCTGGATAATAGATAAATGGCATTTGGATAAATAGATAAATGGTACTAGTCCCTTTTATCTATCCATATATTCAATTTTTAGTATTTTTAGAATTTTTTGGTACTAATTTAATTATATTAATATGTTCAAAAATATTCGGAAATGATTTTATTAAAGAATAACAAATACAGTAAAACTTGTTCATTTACTGTTTCTTTTAAAGCAATTGTAATTTTAAATCATGAATTGCATTGAAGTAATTGCGATATTTGATGCTTGCTTCGAAATACTTACTCTAATCAATTATGCATTTAACTATTTTTTAAACAAAAATATAAACAGAGATTGCAAGTCTTTTGAAAATGCCTCTAATTCTTTTGTCGTTGCACTTCTTTGGCATTTGAGAATGGTTACACTTTAAGCAAATTAAACGATTTAAAAGTGACAGGTGAGAGAATAAACAGATACTCTTGTAGTATAACTACAGTAATGAGTGTTTTGGCAGGTATTTTTCACTTGCACAGGCACCTTATAGTGACTGAGCACCTACGATCTAGTTTATGCCTAATAAAATATTTTTTCTGTTTTCATGATCAACACCTTACTACACCTGTTTTAACTGAATGAAACCTATTCTGACTAACATATTTCAAAAGTCCTGCAACTTTTTGAACATAATAATGCGTACGACTATTTACGGGATTGTTTCAATTAACCTTTAATCTATGAAATGTTAAAAAAAGAAATTGTAAATATCCCTTTAAATAGAGGATTTTTTCGTTGAAATAGGAAAGTTTTTCTCCGTTTTCAGATTAATTCTTGTCTTCACTCGGGAATTACGATGACGTTTGAAATGAAAGGGGATTCTTTCCATGTGCATTAAAATATTTTCATCAGCATGTATAATGTAGATGAAGGCACTGATGATAAATTAGTGGAAAAAAAGAAATGGGGGAGGGGGAGTAAAGGGTAAATTTATAAAAAAATTAGATATTTAATAAAAAATTAAATTTTAAAACGCGATTTCATTATTATATTTAAAAGTATAAATTATTTTTTAAAGATCAAAACTCAGAATAAAAAAAAATTAAGCAATGTGATAATAAATTGAATTATAATGAATATTACAAGAAAATAAATTTCTAAACATCATGGAGGCAATTACAATTTTCATTTATTAACAACATTTCTTTCAATACCTCACATTTTCATTTTTATCTCCGAACATAATAAAAAATTATTTTTTTTAGTGTTTATTACATTTTATAATTCATACTATTATCAATAATAATTCTATTGCTAATTATTATAGTAATAGTAATCCGTAAATTATTACAAAATCTACTTTTCAATTTCAAATTTATTCCTACATGATACCTATAATATGGAATAAAAATTAACTCAAATTAATATAAGATTAAGATTTAAAATTACTAAAATATATTATTGGAGGGAATGCACAACTGCATAATGTCTAGCACGTCAACAAGCCAGTGAAAAATTGCACACAAAATTTTGTTTTTATAAATACGAAAAAAATCAAATGCGATAAAAGTTATGCATGAAAAGTATTAGAACCATTAAGATGCAGCAATAGTTTGGTAAATTACAACTTTAATTACATAATTGAAGGATTTTTTTTTGTGTCACGGAGCTTTCCCATTCAAGGCACTTAGTATCAAGTGCTGTTCTTGCTAACGTTTAAGCTGCGTTTAGTTGCAGCGCATTTACGTTTGCATGTAGAATAAAGCATAGTAATCCCTTATTGAGCTTATTAGATTGTTTTTCATATCCACCCAGCGACAGCATTTGATTTTTACATAATAATATTGACTGACTGTCCTAGTATGTAAGCATCAGAAATTATCATTCCAGTCAAGAGTATAAGTTTCCAAAAGAATAAAATTCATTAACTGGAAATGTTAGAAAGCAATCAGAGCAAATAAAGATATAAAGTATCAAGTTTTTCTTATTGTATGGTGATGAAAATTTTAAGGATATAAAGATAATAAATTGACAATAAAGGAGATGACAATAAAACATACACACATTCTTTTATTTGAAATTTAGAATTCTTATTTTTAGAATAGCCATAAAATTGATGTCGTTGAAACTTAATTTTTGAAATGAAGTTAGTTAAAAATAGTAATTGTATAGTAATTTCCTTCAAATTCATCGAGGAAAAAGTTATATTGCCTATTTAAAAATCTATCAAAAATTTGAATGATTTTATATTTCAATATATATATATATATTTTACCTTGAGAACAGAATGACTACCAACTTTTTAAAAAGAAACAAAAAAATGTATTCTGACAAGTGCTTGCAGAATTTTGATTTACTAACGTGAAAATTTTCAAACTATGCATTCTTCCCCAAACTACTTATATGAAAATACTTTTTGTCTCCATTTTGTGAATTTGCCATCATTCACTTCCGATGTTCAAAGGATTATAATCCAGTTTACCTTTTAGTAAGCAAGGTATTTGCGAAATTTTCCTGGAAGTTAATAAAGCTTCCTTTTTCCGAACGCAAACTTCTAAAAATTGGACAAAAAAGAAAAAGAAGTCCCTTTCCTCAACCTGAAAATACATTTTTGAGTTGCTTCTAAGTAGTTTGTAATTTTTCTTCTTTTGCTTTTTACAGTCGATTCAACTTCTTAACGGCCTCCTTCCGGACTTGACAAATTAGGGTTCCCAGAGAAAATGTTGGAAAAAGGCCTCATTTTATTTCCTTGCACAAAGATCTTTACGAGTCTTTTCATGCAGATCCTTTGAGGGCAAAATGATTGCTTAAAAATGAAAACTTTCGCTTTTTATAGAACGTAATTAGCGAAGAATGGAGAGTTTTACTGTTCTCTAACTACGTAGTTTAGCAGAATATAAATATGGTTTAAAAATAAGTACATTTCAGTATATATTTTAAATTTCTGGGAACAATTTTTTTTTGAGAAAGCAAATTAATTTTAAAGTTTGCACAATTATTTTAGTATGCTTTGTGTACAAATAAGAATTAAAATCTATATCAATTTTAATATACTATACTCACAAACATTTTGTGAAGTTATTTAAAAATATTAACACATCAAATCTGGATAAGAGCAGAAAGCGATGTAATAAAGTATGAAATCAATGTAATAATGTGACCAATTAATGCTGACTTGGCGCAAGTTACATTTATGGTGTTACTATATAGTGTAGACCCTCAGCAGATATTTAGAGTTTGAGTAATAGAAAGACGGTTGTTTGGACAATTGCATATGCTGTTGCAGCACTTTGGTTTGTGTGCATATGCCGTTGCAGTTCCTTTGTTTTTGTTTGGGATTCCGGTTTTTACCTGCAGACTGATATATTATGATTTCGCCTATGTATGAAATGGATCAAGCTAGTTTAATTTTAATATCTAATATACCTCTTGGAAGAAAAGAAAAAAGGTTTGACGTCACAAAAAATACAAAAACATTCTGTTAGAAGATAAACATAATTGCACATGCTTTATGGTATATCTTCTGACTTTAAGCTGAATGTTGTCTTACGTTGTGTTAAAACGACACATCTTTTTCCTTTCTGCTTCAGGATGCTTATGTATCACAAAATTTACCAGAATTGTGGGGAATGAATTGGATCTATCAAAATTATGTATTACAGAATTAATTTTTTTCTCAGATTGATATTTGACGATTTTGCCACTATGTGAACTGGATTAAATTTAATTTTGATATCTAACATGCATCCTGGAAGGAAAGAAAAAAAAGGTTTGATGACACAGCACACCATAAAAAGTATTCTGTTAGAAAATAAACATAGTTACACATGTTTTACAACATGTCTTCTGACTTTAAGCTGAATATTGTCTTGCGTAGTGCATAAACAACACATCCTTTTCTTTTTTCTTCTAGATGCTTATCCCAAATGCTGACTACTACTTTTTATTATAGAAAAAGTAGTAGTCAGCATTTGGGATGTTTTGTAGTATTCGTCTGAATTCCTTTGTGGTGTTTGGTTATGGATCACGATGATGAGGGAGATGCTTAGTGTATCTTTCAGCTGTTGAAAATACATCTTTGAAATCTGCCGGGAGATGAAGGTCGATATATATAGAGAGAGAGGCGACTTATGTAATTAGTTTCCTTTGTCTATATATTTTTTTAAAAAAAAGATATATTAAGTTGGTGTATGTGCGTGCGCATGTACATGACACGTACTGCTATAAATTCTAAAGTGATTTTTTTTGTCCTTTATGAGTAAATAGATAATATTTTTTCTCCTTAAAATCTTGCCTTTTCATTTCCAAAAGAAAGAAACATCATATTATTTAAAAAAATAGCTGTTGCGTCTAAATCAGTAAATAATATGAATATCTATGATAAAAGTAAATAATAGACTGAAATTATCAGGATTTTCTAATATAGGAAAAGACAGGACAGATTTCTCGAAAGATCGTATATAATGCTACTTGTTTGTCTTCTAAACCACGACGGGTGGGGAAATTGGGTCCGAAAATTAACTTCAAAATATTACAGCAAAGTTGCCCTGAACACACACAAAGATGAAGATGATACCTTGTGTATTATCAGCATGAAGCGATTTCATTTAAAAAAGGATCAGGATTGCAATTTTATTCATCTAAACCAATTAACTCGAAATTCAGAAGTACTTTCGGTATTTCGAATGACATAGTTGGATATTATTAGAAAAATTAAGATCTTAGACTTAGAAGTTAACATTCCTTTTCAGAAATCACATTCAAGATTCTTCACTATTAGAGCAGTCTTTCATCTTCCATTCACAAATGCTTTCGTTAAACCAATTATAATTTGCATCGGATGTTGTGTGCGACAATATTCACAATGGCCTCATGTAATATGACCATTTTCTGTTTACTAACTTTAACAAGTCAGAGATGACAATTAAATTACAAAGTGCAACGCTACACAATAGCTAAAATCCGTTCATTAAAAAAAAAGTTTAAAATTCATTTTCCCTGCTTTGACAAATGGATTCTCGGACCCATTAAAACTAAATAGAAATATCACGGATGTATGTCATTTGCTTCAATAATCCTGGACGATATATGTGTCTCATATATTAGGCACTTCATTTATTGTCACTAGAAAAAATTCGGAGCGATGAATGCCGACAGATGGAAGAAGTACAGCTCACTTTTGTTGTACTTAAGTATTTTTTTTTCTTTGCCAAGTACTTATATGGGATGATCTTATTTCATGCATTTCAACAAATTTCCAACAATGCCCTTTGGCAGATGCCGATGGCGTTTCCGAATGTAATAGCTGTTTGAAGGGCCAATGCATAAAGTTTGTTTACGTCTTTTTGAGAGATCCAGTGCCTTTTTATAAGAATTAGGTTTTCAATATTTAAATATTTTCAAACCTTAATCGATACTTACAATATCTTTAACGAAACATTACAATGGTTGACATTCTTACATTTTTTGCTGAGTTTGCTGCGACAAGTTTCGATGAAAGCAAGAAATATTTCAGATATTTAAAGTTTATGTATAATAGTTTTATTTACTATGTTTACTTAATATTTTGCCAAAGTTAACCAGGAATAAATTATTCACTGTTCTTTTTTTTCGATATATTCAATAATACAGAGTATAGTTTAATTATAATATAGATATATTAAACGGTATGCTCAATGTAATGTTCTAAGCAAGTGTGCTGTCATTCTTTATATTATTGCTATGGACTTGATATTGTTGAGCTTCTATAGAAGAGTGATCCATATTCTTTTTATATGCTTATTCTTTTACTGCCTCATTTATAAGTTTCTTTAATTATCCTTGTTTTGCACGAATAAATTTATAGAATAATAAAGTCATAATTTGTTTTTGAAAGATAAGAAATGAATTTGAAAAAATTCCATCGCATATAAAATAAATTCTTAAAACTATATAATTCATAAAAGGGAACTAATCATAAAAAAAAGGCGAAATATAACATTGTTTTTAATTTTTTAGAGCTAGTGTATTTTAAACTTCTTCGCATTTAATAAGGCTTTTATTTTCATCTTAATGAAGAAAATCCAAACTTCAATATTATTCTATATTAAAATTACTTTGTTAAATTAGAAATTGCTTAACATCGAAAATTTCCCCTGAGTAATTAAATTTTTCGCAAATCTCTGGCATTAATAATTACTTAAATATTTTTATTAAGTATAAAATATAAATCTTTTTGTTTATTTTCAATTTTCTGCAGGTGATATAAAACTGTTTATGAGTTTGTAACTATAAACTTAAAAAAAAAAAAAAATGGAAACAGAAGCGGAAAAAAAAAATCTGTTCCTTTAAATCTTAACACTTCTTTAAATATTTTTTAAAAATTAAACACAAGATCTTTTTGTTTATTCTCGGTTTTAAGGAAGCAAAAAAAAAAAAAAAATCTTTGATTCAATGACTATAATTTTAAGAAAACGGAAGCACAATCGAAATTTCTACGCCATCATGACTCAAACTATAAAAAAATTTTGAGCCAAAAACCTTTCAAACTCCCCTTTATTCAGAGTTTCGATTTCGCTCCAAAGCTCTTCAAATCATTTCTTGCTTCCATTGCCGATTTGGAAGAAATTCGAACTCCCTGTCCCCTTCTGCTCCACCCTCAGATAATGATACTCGACGCCCCCTGTTCCCCCTTTTGAAAATTCTCTATATTTTTTTTTATTTGTCTGAAAAGAAGCAGATGTTTGCTTTTTGTATTATTCTTTCATTTTTTTTCGTTGTCTGAATTGTTTAAATCTTTCACTGTGATCGCGATCCTGTAATTGAAAGGGAGTCGGGTATTTTTTGGGAAAAGATTTTTGTTGCAATAGAAAAAAAATGAAGGTAAGAATTCAATCCAAAAGAAAGAATAAAAATGCTAAGAAAATATAAATTAATGCTAAAAAAAAGGAAGAAAAAAACTAAACATCCTCCAAAGTTTTAGTCGATCCATTTTCCTTGTGTATTTTTATTATTTTGTTGATGAAATAAAGGGCGTGGCGTTAGAGTTGAACAATATTTCTATCAAAATATAGGCCAAAGAAATTCAACCGAAAGAGGAACTTATTACTGATAAATAAGTCTTGTTGCATACATTTTTGATGACCAATTGATGAAATGTATGATCTTAAAATGCTAGGTAAGACTACAAAACTTTTCATATTTCTTCTGTATCGTTATTTTGATATCTATCTTAAGTTTGAACCTTAGGAATGACATTATTACTATTTTTTCGAAGAGGCAAAGAACAGTAGAACTCTATTTCTATCATTAACTAGTCGTTTCAGGCGACCAGCTGGTTCGCGGGAATACTGGTTATATTTGATTTTAGAAAAATCTTATTTTTGGATCCATGTTCATGATTCCACTAAATTACCTGATATCAAACCTGTGTTATTATAATGATCTTATTTAAGTTCTGTTTATTGTGTACATTAAACTTTCTATTGGAGGCAGTTCCATCACATCACACTGTTATTAAAAACTTAAATATCCGGTTCATCTATTGTTTAAATTTCATGATATTGTAATTTCAATTTTTTTTATTTCTCTTATAAACCATTCAACTGTCAAATAAATCCTTCTTTTTTAGTTCACAATATTAGAAGGAAATCACATGATTAAATATTTGATAAAAAATGAAAATAGTTTGAGTTTTAGAACAATAAAGTGATATATTGTTAGAAATAGGCGGAAAAAAAATCTTAAAAATTTGCAAAAATTCCGAAAAAAAAATCACACTAATAATAGATTGGTATCATTAAAAAAAATTTTTTTTTGAAATAGTAAAAAATTTATTTTTGTGCAATAATATTTTCTGATGCTATCACGGAAAATTCAGCTTAATTTTTAATTTGCTAAGATTCTAATTGAAGTTTAAAAAAATCGCTCTGAGGTGCAAATTCCACTCTCCAAGGTATATTCATTGTTAGTACAGATAAAGAAAAATAAGCGTTTGTATGTTTATTGGCTCTCTGCTGGCCTGGTCGTTACCAAATTTGGCAAAGTGCTTTAGAGATTTGCTCTGTGCACTTAGAATAATTTTTTGAAATTTTAATAGAAATTTTAATTAGTTGAAAATTAACCAAGATTATGAATATTTCCAATATAACTTCAGAAATTAGTACAGCAAAACAAAAAACAGAAGTGAAAATATTCAGAAAATAAATCAACATTAACAACAATCCTGAAATTTGGTTTAAATTCCGATGACAGAATTAAAATCAAAGATATTCAGATTACAATGTTTTATCACAAAGAAATTGTAATTCCTTCAAGTCTTTTTTGTCTGGCAATGTTTATTGGTTAAACGTAAGCATATACATTCAAATGTCGTGTAAAACAAATGTTTTAAAAATAATTTATTACGAAAATAATGCTTGACCATGAGATGATGACGGTGAATTGTGTATGGATAATGTGGGAACTGCCTCTCAGTTACATGCAGTTGTGTTACTGGGAACCAGTTCTTAAATCCATTCTTCGAGATATCGCTATTTCGCCCAAAAAAAAAAAATCACAAACCTTCTGTGACGTTTATTTTTCAAAATTAGTTATTACATTATATGCAAATTGTTTTCATTATGTTGATTTTGCGTTGATGTGCTAGCAGTTCTGAAGTTGATCATGGTTTATTCTTGGAACTCTTATCATTGTTTTTTATGCGTTTTTAAAATAAATCATTATTTTGATATATGAATCAATGAAAAAATAGATAATTCACTTTAAACCAAACAGTCGTTTTACAATATCCGAATTAAATAAGTAGTAATGTTAAAAATAATGGGATCTGCATAGTGTAGAAACGCGTGTAAGAAGTATGTTGGGTTTAAAAAATAAATTAATACAGTTGTAGAAGCAAATATCTTCCCGAATGAAAGCTTTTCTCGAAATGAAAGCATTTCGGGAAAATTTCTTCTTTCGGAAAAAAAATAACACATAAAAGATAGCATATTAATGTTAAAATATATTATAGGAAATTGAAATATTTCAGAAAGGGAAAATGTAGCTTACTTTTATGTCAGTATCAATAATGTTACTGCTGCAGCGCAAAGTGTGATTGACATCATGACGATATTTATATCACGCAAAAAGCAAGGTTTATTTTGATCATTGACATTTGAATTAAATGCAGTCGTTGCAAGATATAAAACTCCGTTAATTGAAAGTCGAGTCATGCCACTTGAAATGAATGAAAAAATATTTTAAATTCTTAAATAGTAAATTAAATTATGATGATGCCATTGCAGAATTTCATGAGACACAGATCACGAATTTCACCAATGAAATATACCAATGCAAACGGAGAAAGAGATATTATGCAACTCGTTTAAAAATGCTCTTAATTTAGAAAGAAAATTTCTCATTTGGAAGGTGAAATTAAAGAATTGATAGATCAGTTGCTCATATGCTCACAGGGTGGTAGTGAAAAAAAAATCCATCTAAGACAGTTTAAAGTTATAATTATTAAATTTTGAATAAAAAGAATTAATTAAAGGCAGGATCTAATACTGTATGTGGATGGCATGATTCAGATCACATGATGACGACTATCAGCTCAAATGGATTTGGTAAATAGGAAGGATTCAAGAGTTTTAAGGAATCATGTAGGTATATATTGGCTGCATGTATCTGCTTTGTAGAACTTGATAATAGAACTTCATCACTAAACATAGATAGTTTGAGGCAAAATACTGGCATTGAAATAAAAAAAATCTTGAATTTGAACTTCGAAAAAAGAAATAGGTTTATTTCTTCGAATTGCCCTAATTTAACATATTTGTGTGAAGTGTTATTGATAAAAGTTTCCATCATCATGTGATTGCATTTCGAATCATGGTATTCATTCATAATATTAGTATATATGCGTTTGGTAGCGAACGTCACGAAATATTTTCTTTTTCTTTGAAATAAAATCATTATCAAAGGGCTTAATTCTGGGTGAAGTAACTTCCAACATCAAGAGTGGAAAAAACAAATCATACTTTCTTGCCAAAAAATATTAAACTTTTTTTCTTTTCTTTAAACTGTTTTGCCTTTTTACTTTCTCGTAAACAGAGTTTAGAGGAAGTATGACATTCTTCAAAAAACAGAACTCGAAATTTTGACAAATCTTTACGTTTTAGACTTTCCTGAGTGCAAAAAACACATTTTTGGAAAATATCCGTCTGTCTGTGACAAAGATAATTCAATAAAGCTTTGAGCTAGATGTTTGAAATTTGTTATACGGTCTTTACACCAAATTTGCAGATTTCTGTCAAACTATGATTAAAATATAAAGTAAGTCGGAGCAAGTCAGTCTGTACGGCTGTTCGAGTTAACACGATAAATACAAAACGAAGAGATTACATAGATAAGATTCGGTACGCAGATTTAATATCTATAGTGTAGACAGACACCTCTCAAATTTTGAACCAAATCCAACTACGCATTGATTATCTGTCGGCCTGTGCTTTCAGAAACTTGTAAACGCAATAATTCAAAAACGCAATGACTTAAATATATCAAATTAGGTTTGGGACTACAAGTGAAGTTTTGGGTCAAATCTTTGTTTCAATCGATTTAAAAAAAAACGGGTTTAAAGCACAAATTTGGTTTTCGTATACTATTAAAAGAATGTCAGGGATAAATCGCCAAATAACTCGCCAAGGATAACACGATAGATTTATTAATAATGTTAAATTCGCGCAAAAGTTATTTTTTCGTAACTATTGTACTCCAATGATATGTAAGATGTTTTCTAGCATGACAAGTTTATTAGAGAATATGCGAGAATGTTTTGGGAAGACCATACCCGCTGGTTTATTGTATATTCATATTATATCTTCTTTTTCAAGAATGTGCCATCTTACTGACTCATTTAAGAAATCACAGAATAATGGAAGTGTTTGTGGATTAAATGTAGAACTATCAGATTTTTAAATGATTTAAGTCAAGCTCAAATTTAAAAAGCGATGCCCATATTACAAGGGACTAACACTAAATATACCGCCATTTCACTGATACCTTTTAACTATCAATAAAAAGTGACCATTTGACCATTCGCGATTGGTTTAGCATTAAAGCAATACACTGCTTCATTCAGACCATCAATGAATTGGTATACTTTCTAGTATTTTATAATTTCCACATAGCTGAAGCCGAATTGCACATAAAGCTAGAGACTACATCAAATGTCTAAGAACGTTACAAGCTAGAACTTCTTACAACATTTGTAATTATATGTTTGCTTCCATTAAACTTTTGTGAATCTTTAGAAGATTAAGACAAATTTTTCTGTTTGATAACGATGTTGCGATCGCCTTTTCACCCGATAATGTGTTTCTATGCAAAACCTCCATTTGTCCTTTCTACTGTAAAACGATATTTATTGCAAGGTTAGCTTTGCTACATTAAAGCCACATTTAAGGAAATCTAACCAGAAAATAAGGAGGAGAGAGTTCCTGATGATTGTTTGACATGATACTTTGACTCTCTTTTGCTGTGACTTAAGCTTTGTTTTCTCTCTCAGTGGAAAAACAAAAGATTTTCGAATTAACTTTTTATACTCGGAAAAGTAATTCGATGCATAATTATTTACCTAATAGAAGAATGTGTTTATTGCTCTGAAAAATAAATATATGTAATTGTTTTAACTTGAATTTCCCCGAAAAATGAATCTTCGTCTTCTTACAACTCCGTAGATATTTTTAAGAATCAAAATGAAATAATACAATCAAAATGATGTACCGTGTTTGGGAGGAAATATTCGAATGCAATGGGTTAAGCTAACATTCTGAACTTGATGTGTATCTCATTACACACACACACGCACACACACACACACATTGAGTTTTATTATTAGATTATTAGTAAATATTTAAATAATTTAGCAGTATGTTGAGGTAAATAGATACGGAGGAAATATTGTACTAAAATTCTGTAAAACTATTCACGAAAAATTGCCTTTGTTATGGGATAAAATCGCATAATATAATTATTAACGTTATTGATTATTAGTTCTTAAATATTTTTTGCTTTAGGTATTCCATCTTTTATTTTTACTGCAGTTTAGATTAATCATTTGCTCGTTTTATTTTTAAAGACAAACACGAATAGCTTTTGCACTATTTTGCATTCTAACAGTACTTTTTTTTACTTTAATTGGTAGAAATGATTATTTAATTTCATTTTTTTGTTTTGAAGCTTTATAAGGATATTTAACGATGTTATGATCTCCATTTGTACATGATCGTGATTTCTTTGTATAGATCTAAATTTCAAATATTTTATTCTATTTTCTGTGAGATTTTTGCCGTCTGCTCATCGAATACAATATACATAACATTTGATGAAAGAATCTTTCTATGATTTCAATAGTCCATTTTATAAAAGTGACAATATAGCATTCAACACAAAATTAAAATTCTTCTTTTTATAGAACATTAATTCCATTTTTTAAATCCTTGACTTACTAATTTGTTTGATTTTCTTCATGCTGTTGGGAGTTTTTATTGATATTTCATTCTATTGTTACAGAAAAAAAATTAGAAACTGTTCGGTGATATGAAAACATGCTCAATACCAAATAATGACGCGTTATTCTACACGAAAACGTAAATACACCGTAGGAACATACAGAAGTAGAGTAAATATGAGCACACAAACGACAAATCTTTTATAAACAATTATAAAAGCACTCAGAGAGAATTCATCGGACAGGTTTCGCTGAATAACCTGCTTGAATTCAACTCAACTGACCGGCTCACTCGTCTTCAGATAATAATTGTTTTGTTACAACAGGGAATTGAGTATTGTAGAACAAACGCTGGAAATTGAGTCCTAATGGAGCTATCACCAAGATTCTCAAATATTCTGGGTCCTTCATTTTTGTCATCAAACTCTCAAGCTTTTCACCAATTGATCACCAAGTTTGTTTCCAAGGTCGAGAGCCATTGAACTAAGCATTTTCCTCAAACATGACCTTATCCTTTCATCAATATCTGTTACAGTACCTGTAAAACTTTCTTTCTTATCATGAAACTAATGGCGCAGGGGAAGGAATATTATGGAACACTATACAAAATCGGAAAGGGTGTCTAAGGTATCCTTACGTGTCCAAGCAATTTTTACCTCTTTTATGTGGAAGTGGTAAACTAGTTAGCTCTGAATTATAGAAAATACGACAAATGATCATAAAAATTATTAAATAATTGTTTGAACTGACTGTTAACAGCGAATATTGTGATGCGTCTTCCGAATTTTATTTACAAAATGTATTGGCTTTTATTTGTTTCCGTCTTTCTCATATTTCCTTAAACTGGTACAAACG
The DNA here is from genome assembly GCA_026543865.1 of Argiope aurantia. Taxonomy (NCBI): domain Eukaryota; kingdom Metazoa; phylum Arthropoda; class Arachnida; order Araneae; family Araneidae; genus Argiope; species Argiope aurantia. Next base: position 128,137 of record JAPMOR010013598.1, read on the forward strand.
ATTGATTCGTATAATTTGGAAAATAAATGCGAAGAAGAATCAATCTCACACACATATACAAAATAAGAACTTTACATACAAGATGCTCATACTAACTGCTGTCCAGAGTTTTAAAGCCAGTAGATATAAGCATGTTGTTCCAGTTAAAAAGTGTTTTAAATAATGGCTTAAAGAATTTTATTTTATTTTTTCTGAATCAATAACAATTAAAATTACAAAATCTGCATTTTAATGAATCCCCAAAACTTTACGCCATATTTTTTTTAAAAATATTTTGTTAACTTCATAATGTTTCAAAGTACAAGAAAGCGCCACTATTCTGCGATTAAAGTTGATTGTGTTACGAAACTCTGCATATCATTGTTTTAAACGATTTGATATCATTTAAACAGTCGCTTCGAGGAAGATCCGCCATTCAACAACTGTTGAGTCCTCAAGGCCCCCTCTTGAATGGCATCCCAAAATAATGAAATTTAGACTCTTAACATTAAAGTAAGAATTCAAAGTTTACAAAATTTCTTCGAAGGCTTTCAAAGCTTTAATATTTTATCTGATACTTTTTAAGAGTATTTTTTTATACATAACATATGTTGATTTTCTTCCAGTAGAAATGATTTATTTATTTACGCTATATTACTACTTTGAAACTTTTATTTGCTACCTTAAAAATCGACTTTTAATGAAAATATCGATACAATTCTTTTAAGTTCTGAAAGATTTCATAAAAAAACTGTTTGAATTCTGTTTTCGTCTTCATTCATGTAGGGAAGTTACACATATTTTTATATTTACAAAATATATATGTGAAACGAAGTTTTTGAAAAACATTCTAAGATAGCTATATTTTGGAATTTTTGTATAAAAAAGAATGAAAAAAATATCTATGAAATTAAAATATACCAGTTAAATGAAAAAAAAATGTTTTAAAAATCAGAAAAGGGCTTTTTTGGCTAAAGAGTGTTATAAAGCAAAAATTTATTTTAATCATTTATCAAATGAATTACTAAAAATTTTTCAGATAATTTAAGAAATATATTATTTAGTTCCTGAACTAAAAACTAAATTGTATTTCTATTCACTCTTTAAACATCGTTGTTCTACTGATAAATAACACGGAATTTACAATTTTTCCTGTATTGTGAAGCATTAAAACAGCCATAGAATATTTCTAAACGAATAGATTACTATTCTCTATTTCAGGAACTGCAGAATATATTGGGAAATTGTTATACCGAATTTGAACAAAAAATATGCATTAAATATAAATTTATGAAAATTTTCGCAAATTTGTGTAAGTTTTCTCAAGAAAATTCCACCAAAGGTTAGAATTTCAGAAGAAATCTTTTAAAGATGTAAAATAACATTAAAGCGTATATAAATGCTAATATAAAAATTGGTGTAACTTTCAAAAAATGGACTTAGAAACAAAGTTCAAACGATTTTATATATAAAAAAAGAACCAGTTCAAACAAAAAAAATATTCATTTTTTTATATTTTTAAGAAAAATGGATTTTTTAACATAGTTATTTACCTTAATGTTATTTTTCGTGTTTAAATTGTATTTCTACAAATTCTAAATTTTAGTAAAATCTTAAGAAAAGCCTCGTAAGTTAAATTCTAGTAACATTTATTGCTCAAATTTGGAATATTTCTCAATATATTCTGGAGTTTTTGAATCACAGACTAAGCAATTAGTTTATTTAAAAAGATTTCAGAATTGTTTTAATGTTTCATAATGCGAAGGAAATTAAAAATTTCAAGTTATTTATCATTTGAACCATTGACTGGATTAGAAAGGATTTCTACGCTGGACAGAAATAAAACATTTCTTAATTAAGGCACTAAAAATATATTATTTAAATTATCTGCAACATTTTGAGGAAATCATTTGATAACCTTGTAAATAGAAGGCTTAACTTTAGATCTATTTTTAACAACAACAAGAAAAAAAAAACTTCATATTTTTTTCAAATTTTTGGACTGACAATAAATTTTTATAAATGTTTTTAGTTTATGATAATAAAGTATATATATATATATTAAAAAAACTTGTCCAAGTAGAAGTGTATGTCTATTTTTAACGATTTAGAATTTATCTTTTGGTTCACGGTTCAAGTTGGCACCCTACATATTAATTGCTACTTTGATTTAATTATAGATATCAATATCAAACCATCTGTATTCTAATGAACGAACCGATTTTTACAGCAAATGGTTTAATAAAATTCACTAATATATGAAAAAAAAAGATTGGAATTAATGTCTTTAAAAATTTAAATAACACGCTTAGTGACTTGAAAAAGCACGGCTGAACGAAAACATGTTTCTCTAAAACACCTGAATGGTAATTTTTAAGAATTAAACAATGAAGCAGGAGGATCATTATTCCCGATGTCACTGCACACTACCTGTACTGAGAATAAAGGCGGCGTGCGGTTTGTCTAGTGGCCAGTATAAACAAAGCCCACGCCTAAAACCCCATTCCTACCTGTTGTCACGTCAGCAGAGTGCTGTCCAACGTTTATCCAAGGTCGGGGCTCTTGCGTGCCGACCTCATTACGGCCCCGTGGCACGACACGCTCAATAGAGGCTTCAATTCTTCCCATGCATGCGGACACTTTGAGCCGAAATATAATTTGTTGGAACAAAAAAGAGATCGCCTCGCTTGCTTAATTTTCTCGATTGTTTTTCTTCTGCTCCTTGTTACAGAAGGGGATGAGAAGGGGTGTAGAAGAATCAGTTCTGGAGAGACACAGGAAACTGAGAGACCTGCACGTCTTCTTAATTTAACACAGAATGAAAAGTGGAGGAATTAATTTTTTTTATTACAAAGATACTGTATCAGAAGATCACCTCGTTTACTTAATCTCCTCGATTGTTTTTCGCCCCATTGCTGCTCATCTGAATTCAAAAGGATGGAGGAAGTTAAAAGTTTGGGAGTGGCACAGAATTGGATCTAAAATTTAATTCTTAGTTAAAAGTTTATGAATAAAAAAAATTTCAGAGTTGAAAAAATAATAATTTGATGCGACAAAAAGGAGATCACTTCGCCTTTTGTCCCTGGGTGAAGGAGAGTGAATCAATTATGGGAAAGGGGGGGGGGGGCAAGGAATTAAGAGAATTGATTCTTGTTTAAATTTTTAAAAAAATAAAAATCCATAAAATAAATAGAAATTAAAAATTAACGATAAACAGTAAATATATTTTAAATAAATGTTTTATAATAAGAAATCAGCAAGTGAAAACACAACATCCTCATGACATGTAGAAGCATGTCAACTAAATTCGAAATATTAAGTTTAAATTACAAAAAGAATGAATAAAATGGAATAAAAAAGAAGGAAAAGATGAATCCGGCCTTCAGACTTTATCAAGGGTCACCCTCAGGCAAGGAATCAAACCAGGGTTTTTTTTTCTTCTGTGAAGGGTCTGATTTTCATCTAAGTATTGACCCTTCGTCACCCAAGAAATTGAGTTTTTCTTGAAAACTAGAATTAATATCAATAAAGCAATATTCCCTTAATTTATGGTTTCTAGCTTCATATAGAAATGTCTGATTCGTGAATCTTGAGTGTGTTCATTTCTATTGGGTTTACTACATTCACCTCATCTACGCGACAGTTTGGTGGAGGAGCCGGGTACGACAACGGAAGAGTTACGCCAAAGCCGACGTATTCAAGGACTCGATCCTGAATTTGGTCTCCTACCGAATCCGACTAGACAATTAAGGAAAATGGACGAAGGAGGAGAAGCCGATCAGAAATTTTCAGCTGCGGCCAGTTCTGCTCCGAGTAACATTGCACCAGTTCCAGTTTTGACCTACCAGCTTCCCAGAAGCACTTGTATTTTCTTTGGAGACAACCAGAAAGTCGTTAACCGGTGGCTCAAGGATTTTGATAGAATAGCGAACTACAATCGCTGGGATGACCAAATGTGCCTAGCGAGCGTCATCTTTTACCTCGCCGGAACAGCCCGACAATGGTTCGATAACAATGAAGACACTTTCACTGACTAGACTGTTTTTCGGAATTCGCTGAAAAACACATTTTGTCGTGCAGCTGATATAAAGCGCCAGGCTGAAAGCCTGCTACTCACTCGTGCGCAGCGAATTGGTGAGTCGTCTGAATCTTACATTCAAGATGTTCTTTCACTTTGCCGGAAATTTAACCCCTCTATGGCTGAAGACGAGAAAGTGGCCCATCTCATGAAGGGCATTGCAGAGGACTTGTACCAGATTTTATCGTCTCAGGAATATGAGACTACGGGCGCTTTTAAAACGATGCCGTCACATAGAGAGCCTTCGCCGAAGACGCATCGTCCGACCACGATTTCGGAAACTACCTAATGTCTCTGCGGTGTCGACCGAAACGGATGCCGATTATCTCCGATCATTGGTACTCACCATCGTCAGGGAGGAGCTTCAAAAGACCATGCCGGAAGTACAGGATTACACAGACGATGAAACTGAGACACCACGTGATATTGCATCTGTGATCCAGGAAGAGATTATGGAGGCTCTGGCACCAATTACAGGTGCAAGGAGAGACAAGACCACTCCCCGACGTTCGGTTCCAACCAGGCCACAGGCAAGGTGTGAAACCACCAACAGACCCACTCCTCAACGTAGAACAGACTTATGGAGAACTGATAATAATGTGCCCCTTTGCTATCATTGCGAACGCCCAGGGCATGTGTTAAGGTACTGCCGGGAGAGACGTCGAATATTTCAAAACGCACGAGCCACTAGAACCATTAACCCTCGACGAGATGTGTATGCTGACTCCCTTGGTAGCTTCGACAACGACTAGGCACAGCCTACTTCTTCCAGAATAAGGAGCAGTTCACCTTATCCACGACGTTCCCTCAACCGCCGAGAGTCGCAATCACCAGCACGCCGTTCCAGTCTTTCTTCGCGTCGACTCGCTGAGGAAAACTAACTCGGGCGACCTGCACAGGAGGTAAGGCCGCAGTTGAAGAAAATCCTCCGACGTACACCACAGCGAAGTTAAAAGAGAACACCACCTATATCGTCGCAAATGGACAATATGTAAAAGCCCTCGTTGATTCTGATGCCGATTATTCCGTCATATCTGAAGAATTACGCCGACGATTGAATGCATCTACGTTTATTGAGAATGGGCCTATACTGAAAACTGCTTGTGGTAAAACTGTAGTCGCCTCTGGACGCTGCGTATTAAAAATGGAATTGAACGGGACAGTGAAGCTGTTTGAATTTCTCGTGTTTCCTCAGTGTAGCCATCAAATGATACTTGGCTGGGACTTTTTCCGTGCCACCGATGCCGTTATCGATTGTGGAAAACAAGAGCTCCAACTTGCCGAAATCCTTCCGCACAACTCGGGTTCAAAGGAATCAGATTGCTCTGATTGCTGCATCGGATTACTTAATTGAATCTAACTCAACAAGACAAATATGTGCTTTGAATTCGCAAGTGCAGGAAGCAGATGGAGCTATGATTGTTGGTAGTACAATTCTGAGGTACGAAAAGGATTTATCTATACCAGTCTCGATTGTCGACATTGAGAATGGCTATTGTAAGGTGTGGATAACAAACTGTTCCCGACGAACTCAAATGATTCCGAAAAGGATGAATATGCGTGAATGTTTTTAGATAACTTATTTTTATTTACTTTAGAAACAACTTAACTGTAACTGCTACAGTATTAAAAGCATGTTTTAAAAAGAAACATATTCCATATGGAAAAATAAGTGAAATTTCCGTAGCTTGATCATCAACAAAGGGAGAAAATAGCATCGAGATGTAACATTAATAGAAAAATGAAAATGATTTGGGTTTCATTCATAACAATAAAAATTTCTGTAAAATGCAGTTAAAATATCTTTAAAGTTAATTAAACCTATTTTAAAGAATTTTGAAAAAACTTAATATAATAATTGATAATTTTTTTGAACTTTAAAGCAGTATACAAATTATTTTTGTGCGAGAAAATATTCGCAAGTTATCTCGGAGAAACAAACAAACAAACTCTCGCTTAATATTTTATTTATTAAAACTAAAACTAAAGAAATTATTCCGAAGTGCACATTCTCTCTCTCCAAAGAAGATATGGGCCAAATATGGCATCTCGTGGTCAAACAACTTGGTTATATATGTATATAGATAGATGCACAAAGCAATGTATGAAAATATAAAGAAATATATAAAAAGAAAGAAAAATACAAGTTAAAAATAAAAGCCGGAAATAAACCGGAGATAAACAAAAGTACCTAAAACATGAAAAGAGGAGAAAAAAAAATAAATAAAAACACACATATGAAACGAATACGCAAAAAGCTGCAATCTATGAACACTGCGGCTTATATATATATATAAAATGTTATACCAATGATTGAAAATGCAGATAGATCGTTAAGGATTAAAAAATTTTAGTAAAATCCCCAAAACTTCTTATTGCAGACGAAGTAATCCATTTGTAGATAAAAGTTATTTGACGTTTTAAATAGTTAAGCGATTTTCGAATACATGACCAAAGACGATGCTATATACATATTGATGGTGAAATA
>JAPMOR010013598.1:134691-156850 GCA_026543865.1 Argiope aurantia
AAGGATAAAAAAGTAGAGTAAAAATTATCCTAAATATACGAAAAAATAAATTTATTATGTTTTATTAGATAGCAAGTGTTTCAAAATACTTCATAATTATTTATGAATCCCTTCAATGTCACTACGAAATTTGTTTCTGTAATTTAGTTAAAGTTTTAAAAATCTCATTATTTAATAATTTATTATCATTGTATAAATGTATCATTTACTCCTGGACAGAATCAATAAAAATATATAATTTTTTTTGCAACATGCAAATAAGAATTTTAATTATTGTGAATGATAATAAATTCATAAGAAGCATCTTTTTTATATCTATGTTTGTCAAAAAAAATTATTTTTATCTATGAGCTTTATAATTTTATAAATAGACCAAAAGAAATTTACAAATAGATTCAGGTCACCAGGAGTTTCGAATTCATCAGAAATAAGTTTAATCCATATTAATTATACAGAAGAATGTGTTTCTATATGTCTATTGGCACTTTACATTGACACAGCATTTGAACTAAAGATATGAAGTTTAAATAATTTCGGGAAAAAATTTAAAAATTTAAATCTGGGCTGCAATTTAATATTATTAAAAAGATAGTTTTTGAAATTTAAAAAGATATAAATCACTTCATATGCAATAATATTTTTCGAATTTATCCCCCCCCCCAAACCCACCTTAAATTCTATTTTGGTTTTTAATTAATATAAATTCCAATTAAATTTTAATAAAAATTGCGTGGAATTATACATTCTCATCTTCCAATGTGAATGTGGGCCAAGTTCGAAAGTACTAGGTCAAACGGTCTGGTCTGTAAAGCGCCATTACACAGACAATTTCCTTTATTATTAGTAGAGATAGAGACAGGCCAAAACAATGCCACCTCCACGCGCCCCTTCAGACCGTTAAACGATTACCCTATTAAACGATTCACTTCTTTTTCTCGTTATCAAATATGGAAATTCCGGAATTATCTACGGAATTTGATCTCCGGGGACAGAAAACTTCGCCATGGCGTCACAGAAAGAGATGTTTTTGACGACTCGTCACCCCCTTTGACCCATGCTTTCAAAGAAATGTCAAGAGCTTAACAGTAGCATCGGGAAATCGCAGCAAATGAATGTTAACGATTCGTGTTAGGGCGCTCAAGGGCAGGACAGTGTGGGGCGCCCGGACGGCGACTCCCCAGACCACGTGATGGGTTCCGGGGGCGCCCGGTCGATGAGGAACGCCCCAGCGAAAAGATTGAAAGGTAGCACGGGTTTTCCTCTGATCTATCCCAAATTGCTCCAAAGTGGGATGGACGGGTTAATGTACCCTTTGAAATTTTGGAGATTGAGTAGCAAATCAGTTCAGATTTGATTCCAGTAAAGAACTGCACAAAGAGTTAATTACGAGAGTAAATGAAATATCACTCTGACATTGACGTTAATTTTTCAAATAGATTGTTTGTTAATTTTTCTAATAGTTCAAAGAATTTGATGTTAATTCTTCAAATGCATATTTGTCACGCATTGCATGTAAATATAAATTCATATTGAACGCAGCACAGCTTGTACTTAAATTATGCTTTGTTTAAAACATAATAGTTTGTAGAAATTTTTAATTGTGGAATTAATTTGAATGTTTTGCTACAAAAATCTATAAAAAAGTTGAAAAAACAAAACAAAAATGATTGAATTTGAATAAATTTAAATTAATTAAACTTGTTTCATGTTTCGATATTTCCTTTTTGAAATGCATTCCTTTCATGCATTTAGATACAACACTTTTTTTAAAAATTCAAATCTCTATACTATAATAGGAGTTCAAGTGATTGCTGCAATCGGTAATTTCATACTTACTAGCCGCTTTTTGTGATTATCTTGTTTCTTCAGATTATTGAGTTTTTTAAAGCGGCTAAACGATTAATATGGTAAACGATAATTAATTGCCTTTTAAAATCTTACTTATTGTTGGATAAGTTGAAATTGAAAGAGTGCTAATACTGAAGATATAACTTTGACTGAATTAATCTACCATAAATTATTATGAGTGTAAATTAAAAAGTATATATGCGATGAAATAAAAGCGAAACTGAAAATCCCACTTCGTAGTTAATGTCCCCCTCATCGCCTCAATTTTTTAAATATTAATCTCAATATTGGCAAAAGCACGAAATTGTGCATATTGATGGCTGAGTTTGAATTTCATTATAACATTAAAAACACACTGTGCATCAAATTATATTTAAAAAATTATACTTATATATAAATTAATATAATTATAAAGTTAATGTTTTGAATTTTAAGATAATGTGAAAATCATTTTTGCGTGATATTAAATTTAAACCATTTTCCACAGGCAAGTCATCGCAATTATTCATCTAGGCTTATTTTAAGGCGCGATCAAATTTAGTTTGACGCCTATTTCTGTAAGTTTGAATTCGTTCACATCTTTTTCATTTCCTCTGACTGAATGAAGGTTTTGGTGACATGGCGAGTAGGTTTGGTTTAGTTATATTAACGTCCCATTGTAAAGCAACACTAGGACTATTTTAGGACGGACTTCGTTATTTTGAACCGCGGTCACATGACGAGGACGACACCTGAGCTGGCACCCTCCTCTTCACACTATACCACACCAGCGGGAGAAAGTTTGGCCCTGACGGATTTAACCCAACAGACTTTCACGACGGTTCCTCGGTGGAATCGGGTCTCGAACCTGAAACCCTACGGCTCACGAGCCGAGACCTTACCACCAGGCCACCGCGGCCCTATGGCGAATCGGTAGTGCAAGACAAGTTACCTTGAAATAATTTCTAATAACATTTTGAAGCTCTGTTAATTAACTAAACATTAATTCATTTCAATTTAAAAAAAACAATCCATGAAAAGGTCTGAAGCATTCGTAATGTGATTTGTTTACATTGCATTTTTGCCATTCGGCAATAGTAATAATAGCGATTTCTGTGCTACGTGTAGCGTGCGATAAATATATAGTAGGAATCTCTTTATTAATTTAAAATCACTGGTAGATAATTATTACATTGTATATAAGAGCAACTATCAAAGCTTATTTGACTTATGCTATTGATTTTGTCGTGCAAAGGCGAATAGAGAAGTTTTTGATTCTAAAGCAGTATTTCTTTTTTTTCTTCTGTGCTTTATTTAGAATTTTCTATTTTCCAAAAAAGGCATTTTTGAACACTAATTTTTTTTTGCTCAAAAGTGAAAAAAAAATTGTAAAAAGACCATTTTTTTTCTTTTTCATTTCCATATTTTTAATGTCTGGTATCATAACATTTCACAAATTTATCATTTTGTCACTGTCATTTACACACAATAAAAATTCTGAATACGAACTCAAATATATAGATTATTATAAGCCATCACATCACCATAATAAAATTTAAATATTAGATCATATGAAATATACATGACAAATTCAGTTATACTCTATGTAAAAACCAAAAGGGAAAAAAGTTAAATGAAATCTACGATTGCAAATTTTAAGTTGTCATGTGAGAAGATTATTATTTTTTAAGTCGTTAGTTGTCTTAATTTAAGTCATTAACCAGTTTATATCGGTTTGAAACAATCACGAGACTTCTTTATCAGTCTTTAACCTCCCCCCCTCCCACTCCCACTCTCTATCTCTATCTATATATAATTTTTTTAAACTTTCATTTTTAATTTTTCTAGCTGGCAAACAAAGTTTTGGAGTTCGACCAATTTTGAGATGAAATAACAGCTATGATGTCATAGTTATACGTCAACCTTTTAAAAACGCATCTGCTGTCAAAGAAGCATACGTAATAATAAAGCAGTACTGGTAAAAGCAGGTCAACCTTTTAAAAAAACTCGTCTGCTTTCAAAGAAGCATACATAATAACAATGCAATATTGGTAAAGCAGGTAAAAAAGTATATCCGATTAAAAGATGATGATAAAAATTGCCATTTATGTTTTATTCATTGCTTACGCGATTTCGAGCTTCAAAACCTCCTTACCAAAACAACATCATGGTCTCACATGATAAAAATCGAATATATGAAATTATAATTTAAAAGTAAGGTAAGCGACTTTTAAATATCTTTTATAAATATCATACCATTGTATTAATCAGAAAAATATTGAATAATTAAATTATAAATCAAGAAAAATAAATGTGATCAGGTTTCAATTAAAATGTTTCATTAAATGCACATTTTCAGATGGTGAGAACTTTGAGTTCTTGAAAATGAAATGCAAGATGCTGAATTAACAGAAGATGATAGAGCAGAAACTGCGGGCTCTCTCTCTCTCTCTCTTTCACACATACACGCACCAATAATAAATAAAAGAATCTAGTGTTTCAAATCTATGCATCTACTTTATAATGCTTCATAAATGTTGAGTATCGGGGAAAACGACCTTGGTTGATTTTAACCAAGCCACTTGAAATATGATCGATAATGTCTGAACTATTGGATGCCATTAAGAGAAATTTCGACATCAGTCTGTTTTCATTTATGAGAATGCTAAGAAAGATTAGAGTGGGGACAGAAAATTTTAAGATATCTGTTTAAGCTAACATTTTAATATTTTTTGAAATTAAAAGTAATTCCTTATATCTAATCTACCCCCGGGAGGCATCTCGAAATGTGGATGAGATGCTTCCGGCATGGTGGTTGGATCTCGCCACCCTTGAGGGTACACTAATAGGTGGGGGATCTGACTCCCCCCTCCTCGGGGAGGGTTGTACCGTGGCTGATGGCGGCTCTTAGGACTCAACCACAGTTACCGCCAATGTTGCTGTTGCGGCGGTCCGGTCATTCAGTTTTTATGGTTTAAATCCGTGTGCCTTCGTGGCGGGTCGGAGAGTTAGATGGCTGACTTATCTATCTAATCTCATTTTGTCTAAGACAAGTGATGAAATAACTAGGATGAATTAGTTATTAAATGCTTTGGCATTTGTCTATGCATTTAATTGTTTTTTTTAAACTCTGGAATTTAAATTTTCTCCCCAATTTATTAAAAAAATGGATGATTTCGTATTCAAAATACCAGAAGCTTATCTACAACATTTGTAACACTTTTGAAATTTTCAAATTGAATAATGTGACCAGTAGTTTCAAAATACAGGAAATATATATATACTTTTAAAATCATTTTAAAAGCCATCATTTCGCATTTTGTATTCATTGAAAAGAATATTCAAATAGTTCTCGTTTCACCTTCAATTGTGATTGAAACACAATAATAGATAATTTTGAAATTCTTTAGAAATATTTCTTTCAAACACAAAGGAAATCTTTAATAAAATAATGAAGCGAAACAGAAGAAAGAAGAAAGTGATAAAAGAAGAAATTCAAACCATACATTTTGAACTAAATCAAATGAACCAAAATAAAAACAAAACTTACCAAATATTTTCATCAAAGTGGTACAAAAAAGTGATAGTAAGGCAGAGCATTACATTTCCCTAATTTTATGAATGGACTTCTTTAATTGAAATAATGTTTTTATGCATAGTTCCTGTTTGAATCATTCTTTCAGTTCATAATTTCAACGTTTCACTTCCATTGTTTCTTTTTTACTTTCTCCTATAAGTAGTATAGAAAAAGTACAGTAATTGTCAAAAAATTCGAACTCGAGATTTTAACGAATCTTTACATTTTAGACCTCAACGAGTTCGAAAAATACATTTTCGGAAAATGTCTACCTGTCTGACTATGACAAAAATATTCAAAAACGGTTTGATCTAGATGGATAAAATTTGGTATACTGTCTTTATGCCAAATTTATAAATTTCTATCAAATTTTGAACAAAATCCACTCAGAGCAAATCTGTTTGTCTGCTTGATTGAATATAATTTAACACGATAACTACAAAATGAAGAGAGCTAAATAGGTAACATTCGATGCACAGAATTAAATCTTTAGTATAGACACCTATTCAAATTCTGAATCAAATCCAACAGGGTGATGCCCGTCCGTCGGTCTGTACATTCAGAAATATATATGAGCGATAACTCGAAAACGTAAAAATTTGAATACATAAAATTTGGTATGGGATTTTGCGGCAGCAATTGTAGTTGTTAATTTTTTCTAATTTTAATCGGTTGGAAAAAAAACCAATTTCCCAATCGAATTTGTGTTTTAATCACGCAAATCAGTCACACAATCGAATAGTATTAACCGCATGTCATGGATTAATCGCCAAATAGCTCGCCAAGGACAACACAATGGATTAATTCAATAAGCTACATTCACGCTAAAAGTTATTATTTCGTAACTCTTGTACGCCAATGTCATGTAAGACGTTCTCTAGGACAACATTTTTATTAGAAAATATGCGAGAAAGTTTTGGGAGATTATTCCCCCTGGTTTGTATTAAGATTGGTTTAGTCGCAGTTAATTACTCGTCTTATTTATGATTTCCAATATCTTCCTATAATTTGGCATCTCCATTCTTTCAATTCTTTCAATGGTGCAACTTCCATTGACCCTTCATTATTAAGATAGTTTTATTCCCTATAAATCTCCCGATCTTATCCATAATACCCAATATCCTTCATAAGTTGTTTGCTTATAACTTATGAAAGATATTGGGGATACCGCTAATTTTTTGTGTGTATCGATGCATCATCGCAAAGAAATCTTTGCTAGTTGGGTAAAGCTCAGTAAAGATTCACACAACACACTCTCTTGATTAATAACAGCATCCCAATAACAAGAAGTACCCAGGTGGGCAGTTTTGTCCAATCTTTCGGATCCATTGACACCGCATAAGTTTCTCCGTCCACGTGCGAGGCAGAAAGTTGCCTCTGCTATCGATTAAGAAGAAAAGTTTTCTTCCCTCTGACCTATATTTGTCTGAAGTTGGTCAAGACACAATTTGTAACGGCCTCTTGCTATTCTGCATCATACTGTAACTAAGGAGTTTCTTTCTTTCCGGCCAAACACCATTTGTTAAATTGCTCTGTTGATGGTGGCACTAATGTTCATCTAGTTAACGACCTTGCCCAAGGTCAAGTTCTAGGGAATAAAGTTGGCTGATTGAAGGGAGAAGAAGAAAACTTTCAGAAAATGAAGGATATTGAGAATTATATTTGTTTCATTTCTTACAGCATGGAGGGTATCCAAACCCTTTTCTTGTATCTAAATGTATTGATAATTTCGATAGTAGATGCAGAAGATAGTCATTTGAAATGATAGATTTAAAAAAAATGCGGTTTTGAATTAAAAAAAATGTTTGGGAAGTCATCCAAAGAGTGCAATTCTGAAAATGATGAACATTTTGTGAATAATTTTTAACTATAATAAAGGCAATATGCGTCTCCTTTTGTGAGTGTATATGTCCATTAATTCTCTACAAGGGAGATATTTTGATACCAAAATTGGCATAAATTATTTTAGAGGATGATAAAAAGCAATGTAGAGCGCCCCCCCCCAAATTTTAAGTTGAATTTTAGATAACAAAAAAATATGCAAACTGTTTACGTTTTTACCGATATCTTTCGAAAATATAATTTTCACCCTTATAAAAAATTCGTTTTAATGGTATACGATTTTAAAAGTCTAATTTCTTACTTAATTTTAACAAATGTTTTATGGAATATTTGCAACAATACATTTGACTGTTGGTATGAAATTCAAAGCATCTTTATTGTTTATATAAATATTTAATTTGTGTTTCTCATCCATTGTGGTAAACTAAAAACTGAATTGCTTCATTATTTTTCTAGATTCATTCGTAACAAAGAAATAAATTTCTCAATCCGTGTAACTAATAGTTTTTTTTCGAGGAATCTGCAAACGAAGAATTCTAAAATAGTGAATATACAAAGAGATATATGAAAGGATGAAATATAAGGATTGCTAATCTTTAATTATTCTAATCAGAATGTTTTAATTCAACTAGCTAATATGCCATTTTAATTCAACTAATATATTGTTTGACGAGGAATGTACCATATCATTTTAATGCAAGAATTAAATGCATATTTTATATGATGAATAAGAAAGTGAAATTGCAATTGAAAACAAACAATTCAGTGCTAGATGACGTAAAGTATTGCATCAAATGACTTATCGTCATTAAGAATGCTACAGACAATGAGAAGAAAAAAAAAAAAAACACCCAGGTGAAAGGCTTCTGAAGTAAAAGCTTTTAAATGCTTGCAACAGTTTTTTGTCTAAAAATACTGCGTTAAAGAAGGAACTAAGTATAAATTCAATGGAAATTAAGCAAAATGAGTATTTCCTCTGAACAAGCCGATTGTCAAACGTGGCTAGTTGCAAACGAGGAATTAATTTGCTATATAAATGAAATATTTAAATATCAGATTATTCTAATAAAATTGAAATATTGCATTGTTTCGTCAAAATATTAATAAAAAGAAACAGAAATAAAAGCATGTACCAACATCGGTAATTGAAGGACAAAATTCAATACTAAAATCAAACTATTATTCATAATATAATTCAAACAAAACAATGCAATCAATAATAATTATGATAATAATTACGCATATTACATCTAAATTTATTAAAAGAAATATTTGTTTGCTTTTTAGTGTTCTCGTGCCATTCGGAAAATTCTATTGTAGTTAGAGCTACAATATTTAGTAGGCAAGCAGCCTAAATATTGAATAAGTACATCTCTAAGTCGAAATTTTAAAATGTACCATGTTTTTTAATTTGTTGTTTTGAATGATTTTTTTATAATTAATTTTTATGATGGAAAAAATAAATCTAAGCACCATTGAAGACAAAAAACAACTGCCGATATAAAGAAATTATTGTTGCACTTCACACTTAATTTATTGAATTTCGTGAAGTTTTAAAAATTAATCGCTTTTATAGAGAAAAATCCTAAGAAATGAGGCTGAAATTTCTGCATTCGACGTTTTGTTATTTTTAATTTTTTTTTGCGTAATTATTGGAATATTTATTTTATTTAAAAAAATAAAAAAAATCAAAATCTTTTTATTTATTTTTTACTAGCCGCCTTTGGCGACCAGCCGGTTCGCCAGTATTACCGCTCGCTATAATTTTCAATTAAATATTTTAAGTAACTGGTCTCTTAATAGATTATCAAACAAAACATTTTTAATCTTCAAATTTTGATAGTAAATAGTATATATAGTAAATTGAACGAAACGATCTAAACAACAGTATAAGTTTGATAGTCATATCAAACTTATACTGTTGCTTAGATCGTTTCGTTCAATTTACTATATATATTTTGCTAATTTGTTGTCATTTCCGGTAAAACTTCAACTTTAATTTAAAGTGGAAATGATGAAATTGCAATTAATATAAAGATATTCTTTAATAAAACCAAGCGTTTTATTTTATTTATCATCTTCATTGTTATTTATTTATTATTATTTATTTATTATTATTGAATATGAGTATTGCAAACAGAATCGCTCGGTATTTAAATCTTATGTGAACTTAAAAATATTTTTCATAATTTATGTAATATCTCAAAGAATATTTCAACAAAAATTTCTCAGATCTAGCATAAAATTTAGTTTTTAGTTTTGCTTTCAAAAGGATTGAAATGAAATCAATAATAATATTTTGTTCCGGCCTATAAATATGTTTCAAAAATTATGAAGTCTAAATTTAATGCAGTAAGGTATTATATTCTGAGAAATATTCTGGACACACCAAATTTTAAATAAATGAATGAATGTTTCTATTTTCCACGATCAACTAAGACTTATTTATGAAAGTTTGAATGTTAAAAATTTAAAAAAACTCAACATTTTCATAATTTTAGGCTAATTAATCTTGAGAAAACTGCGCGCTGATTGGCGTATTTTCTTTGAAACGATCGATGGAAAATCTAAAATTATCCTTTTTTTTATTGAATAGTGATATTCAAATTTTCATAAATCAGTCAGTTTAAGTGATTGATTTAGTTGATTAGAAGTTAACTCTTTTTATTTAAAATATTAGTGTTTCAAGAACATTTTGTTATTCGTGATTTCCACAGCAGAAGCTTTAAGTAAAATCAAAAATTCGTTATTTATTAGAGCATTTATTAAATCAAGTTACATAAAATATAATCATTTTCCATTTATACCATTTTAGCAGATGTGCGTCTTACTAAAGGTTTACAAATTAGCTGTGTGGTCCTGATTTGAATGGATATCCTGTTCATATTAAACAAAACTTGCCTTAAAATAAAACTGATTTATTGGATTAATAATATAGAGAGTGTAAAAGATCATAAAATAATTTTTCTTGAATTTACTTTTTAGAAAAAATAATATTTCATATTTGTTTCATTTCCTACAGACACGTGCCGAAAATTATATTTTTGCAGATTTCATTTCCAAAAAGATTTAATTTATTTTTAAATGGAGCTTTAATCAATGTGATGGCAACACTTTGAAAAAAGCTAATTTTTTCCCATGAATGCGAAACGTGCTTGTGCTGCTTAAATTTTATTTTTATTTTGTACTAAAATATTGTTGAAAAATATAGTTAAATTATTTATTTAAAAATTCATTAAAAATAGAAATTTAATTTTAAGGTTTAAACATTGGTATCATTTAAATGATAAATTTTTGATCTTTAACTTTATGTAAAAATATTTTTTTGTGGTAATATTTTCGGAAGTTATAGCAGAAACACGCCAAAATTTTGCTTAATTTTTAAATAAATAAAATTCTAATTAAAAATTCGAAAAATTAACCCCGAGGTGCACATTACCGGCCTCCAAGGTTACACGTGCCAAATTTGGTAGCTGTAGGTTGAATGGTCTGGCCTGTAGAGCGCCAACACACACACACACACACACACACACACACACACACACACACACACACACACACACTGAGCCTTATTATAAGTATAGATTAATTGTTTTTCAGATGAGTTCAAATAAATTCTTCGGCGACCCGCAGATAATTACATTTAACTTCTAAAGTAAGTGTTACTTCTACACTGATCTGGCAGAAAGCCAAACTTGAAAAGAAGAGTTATGGATTTTTTTTTTTTTATGTAAATAGAATTCTGATAGAATCGTTTGCGAGAAACTTTCCAATTTTACTCTTCCACACTTTTTAAAAAGAAATCTTCATTTTTACTTTTTTGTATACGAAATATAGAGAAAATATTACAATAGTTTTTTAAAAAATCGAACTCGAAATTTTGATATGTCTCCACGAGTCCAGAAAACGGTCTTTGGCATCTATGACAAAAATAACTTAAAATCGCTCTTAACTAGACGGTTGAAATTTAGTATATGATTCTCACATCAAATTTGTAGATATCAGATTTTGAGTGAAATCAATCCAAAGAAAATATCTCTGTCCAGTTATCTGAATTTAACTTAACCCGATAACAAAACAAAAAGAGCTAGACAGATAAAATTTGCTACACAAATTTAATATTTATAGTATGGATACCTATCCGATTTGGAACCAAATTTGTCAAAAAAGTGGCAATTTTCGATTTATGCTTTCGCACTAACTGAAGAACTCAATGACTTAAATATATGAAATTTGATATAGTCTTTGACTATAATCATACTCTATGCCAAATTCTGGTTTCAATAGATTGAAAAAACAACATATAAAATATATAAATGTGAGTTTTAAGTACTAATAACCGCATGACAAGGACTAATTGCCAAAAAAAAATCGCCAAGAATCACAAGTATTAAATTCACGCGAATTATCTATATTTTGTAACTATTGTTCATCAATGCTATATGAAGCATTTAAGGCCTTATTCAAAAGTTTATGTTGAATGAAAGGGATAACACATTTATTAGAGAATATGCAAGAAAGCTTTTCACTCCTGCTAGTTGATTATTTTATTGTTTGATCAGTTGTTTCATCGTCTGTAGTTCGCCAGCCACAAACAGAGAAATTAAATGCGAAAATCAATATTATATTTTTTCTTCGTTAATAGCTTTATTTTGTTACTTTGATTTCGCTAACATTCATCATATCATGGAAAAGATAGAGTAAGTTCTACTTTCAAAGTAAATATTTAATAATATACAGTTATACATTTTTCTTGCAAAAAAAATAATATTTATAGGTGTTTAAAATACAGAGTCAATACACTAAAACATAAAATGACAATGGAATGCTCATACAAAATGATCTAGAAAAGTTCGACTTGCCATTTAGAAATATAGGTTTCAATATATTAACAAACATACTAACAACGCCCATCTGTACAGGAACTACAACTCGTTCCACAGAGGAGGAGAGTTTAATGACTGCGACAATCAGCAGTGGCTGAATCTGCGTAATCCTTTATGGGTCCGTATGCTGAATGCAACAGGATTTCATCCGCTTTAAATTTCAATTATAGTAGATGCGAAATGCGCTTTATTTATACATTGGATTTTCTAAGTGAAGATATACTGTCTTACTTTAAAGTAAACAACATAATAAAATTTATGTTTTTATTTTATGTTTTTTTTTTTTGGTACTAATGGACAGTAGATTACCCAAATTATGTTATAATCCAAACAATGACATTTTGGATTTAGGTCAACTCTATAGGCAAAATAACAACAGGGAAATATCCAGATTTATGTCAGTGAATAAAGAGAAAATTAATTACTTAATCAACTAGATAATACACCAATAATTACTTTTTAAAGAAAATAATAGCATGAAAACAATCTAAGTATATAAACGTTTATGGGGACACAAAATCACGTCGAATTTGTTAATAGTCATTTGACAACAGTTTGCACGTTTTTTTTCTTCGTATGCTAACTTTGACGGAATTAAAAAGCTGGAGATAACAGCTGTTGCTACTCTACATGCCACAACCTGTCTTTTAAACAAAGCTTCGGTGGACACCACTGTTTTTGGATAATACAAAAATAAACGAGTTTAAGTAGAGCAGTTTTGATTACAAATCGAAATCGAAAAATTTCTGCAAAGGAAAATAGTGAAAACTCAGTCATAAGAAGATTCAGTACGAAATGGAGGTATAAAGTACTTTTGGGTAGAGAGCAAAATTCTCTGAACTACAGGAAACGGCTCCAATTTTCGTCCCCAATTAATTTCGTCACTTTGAAGTATAGCTGACAAGTTAGAATGTTCTATCATTGGTGAATGGAACGAGCAGGGAGTATAACCTCCTGTGTTTAATATATCAATGATCAAAACACAGAAAAGAAACTATAAAGATTTTTCGCCCCTCATCTTATCGCCCATTGAACGGTCGCGTCATTGCGAATACCAACAAGAATGCTATAGGCGGCTACAAAATGATCAACAGTGGACTATATCTACAATATACCCTAAGGGAGCACGTCCCGTCATCGGCGATGTGATCAATGCAGCTATACTATTACTACTGCTGTATCTTCGAGAGAAAAGAAAATCAAATCATTTATCTAGCGATTTTCTAGGATTTTGTGGCTCGAGGTTTGAAGACTGATTCTTCATGACTTAGTAGCACAAATTGATATATATATATTTACTTTATAATAACTGTAACTGTATAACTCACTGAATAACTCTAACTGAAAGTAGAATAATTAGTATTCTACTTTCCGAATACTTTCAAAGTTTATTTCTTCCTTCTCTTCCCAACTGTTTTGTAATATAGATGTTGGGTGTCAGAGAGAAACAAATAAGTTTTATATCCAATATTATTGGTACCGAAACTTGATATATTTAATCAAGAATATTTTATACAATGATAAATAAGTTTATGTTTATTAGCGTTTAAGAGCCATCAGTCTTCAAGCCTTGAATAGGATAGGGAAAAAACATAAAAGGAGGAAAGCAAAGACAAAGTAATCATTTGATTCTTTAGATTAATACCCTTTTATTGCTGGAGTTTTAGTGACATGTCGTTTAGAAATGAAGAAATGATAACTTTTAAGAACATTCAAGGTCCTGTCAAGGGAGCTATAAACAGCATAAAGTAATTCAGCCAGTGGAGTTAAGCTCAAGCGAATAGTTGAGTAAAATCTCATTTTGGAGTATCGATATTCAATGAGTTCTTATTGAGCGATTTATGTTGTTACGGTTTTTTAATAAGGATTTGATGCTGTTTATTGCAAGTACTATTCTTGTGTATGCTCCAACTGTGTTTTGCCACTGTGTATTCATACAGATTAAAGCACCTTTATCCTTTATTGATCTTGTTGTATTTTTCATCATACTTGAACCAGACATATTTTTTCGTAATAATATCAATGCATGGATAAAACACCACTATAGATTTTAAAATGCGTTTTTCAGTAATATTAGCTTTATTTCAGCTTAAATGTTCTCTGATTCCAATAAACTTAAAAAAAATATTTTTAAATATGTATTACAGCAGCACTTTTCATTTTTCCAATCACTGGATCACTCATGCATGTTGTGATGATATTAAGCAGATTATAACTATATAATTAATATATTATATAGTTAACTATATATTAATAAGGTGTGTTTCAAATTTTTAGGAGCACCATATAAAAACATAAAATCGGAAATTTTTTTACCTAATATCTGTAAAAACTTCTTTGAAAAACATGAAAAATTAAATATAATAAAAAATCTAAAATAATTAAATAAATATCAATGCTAATAAAAGAAGCAAATAGAAAAAAAATGCCAAATTTGTGTTTCAAATTTTTAGGGACAGCTAGATGAGATGGTATATAAATTCAATTTAAATCTTTATTATTGCCCATTTTCATTTACTACCAGTGGTTTTAATAAATTAAAAAGCTTATATTGAAAACGTCCACGTTAGTATTTAATTTTTTGCCGAAGAAATATGGCTAAAGGTAAATGGTTATCAGATCTTCAAAAAGGCCAAATAAAAGCTTATTACAACGAAAAAAAATCTTTGAGAAATATTGCAGCCCTCATAAAACGTTCAAAACGTGTTGTGGAAAATTATGAGAAGCAGTTAAATGGGAAATCAACTGCCATTCGAAATCGAGGACCTAAGCCAAAGCTCGATTCATGTATCCGCAGAATTATTCAGAAATATGTAAATGGAAAATCATCAGTACGAAAAGTAACAAAAGAATAGAAACTGGGATGTTCTTACACTACTGTTTGGAGGTCAATCAAGAGCAATAAAAACATGAAATATGCGAAAAAGGCTTGCAAACCACTACTTGCCAAACAACAAAAATTACAACGTTTATCCTGGTCAAAGGAATGCATGCATTTCAAAGATGAGTGGATAGAAGTCATGTTCAGCGACGAGAAGAAGTTTAATCTAGATGGGCCAGACGGTTGGAGATATTACTGGCATGATCTAAGAAAAGTACCAGAGATTTTCTCCAAAAGGCAAATGGGCGGTGGATCTGCTATGATTTGGGGAGCTTTTAGCTTCAATGGTACATGCGAACTGGCATTTGTGAATGAAAGAATGGATACTGATCGATACCAAGAAATGTTACAAACACATTTACTTAATGCAGGACCTGAAATATGTGGTCCGAATTGGACTTTTCAACAGGATAATGTATCTATCCACAGCTCAAAATCAACAAAAAAGTGGTTTAGAGATAACAATGGGAAAGTTATGAATTGGCCATCTAGAAGCCCCGATCTTTTGGCAAGAACAGTTTATGAAGGAGGGCGCCAATTTCATTCGAAAATGCAACTTCAACAAGCAATAACGGATGCTTGGTATTCTCTTGATCCAACACTTCTTCAGAACCTAATATATTCCATGCCAAACAGAATATATGATGTCATCAGAAAAAATGGTGCTAATGTTGAACGGTAAAAAAGTTTAATTTGAAGTTTTGAAGCTTTTAATTCCGCTGTACCTAACAATTTGAAACACAGAATTTGTGCTACTCTTATGTTTAGTTATTTCAAAGTTGAAATTTATTTGTTTAATCTTTTTTTATTTAATCTAAATTATCTTACAATATTTATTTTTGTTATTTATCTAACTTGTTTCAGAAATAAATGTCAAATATTTATTATTTACGCTTTTATTTTCATTTTTACTGGTGTCCCTAAAAAATTGAAACACACCTTATACTATATAATTAATTGCAAATTTTAAAAATAAAATATACGGAAGAACACAAAACATTATCATTTTATGATGTTTTAGAACTTGATTCGAACAAGAGTCCTGAATCTTCCTTAATTTTTATTTTTCTGTATTGACATCATTGACATTAAAAAAAAGAATTTAAAATATTACCTATAATCGAACAAATATTACTTTTAATATAAGTGTTTTTGTTCGTTTGTGCGAAAATACAATATACAAAACAAAATAATTGTTAAGGCAATAGAAAATAACTGAAAATGACATTGAATGCATTATTTCCAAATGTTATTTTCACTCTCGATTTTGATCCTACTTCATATTCTTACAATAAAGAATCCTGTCACATTCCTGTCCCATTCCCTGGCAGGACAGCCGGATCCAATAATAAAATTAAAAAAAAAACTTTCTAGACTCAGTAGCCCTCATCGGAGGAAGGACAACAAAGCATCAGGTTGTATGGTCGTCATGGAAACAACGACGCAAGAGCTGGTAGACGCATGTGCAGCGGGGTTTGTTTTGATGCCGGCCAGCCATCTCGATAGGATCGATGACGAAAAAGAGGTGAAGGTCGTGAAAGCCTTCTCCCTGACCCTCTATGTCTCCTCCTGTTCCTATGTCTCCTCCCCCCTTCATCTTCCCAGAGATAAGATGTCCGGCTGTCAGTTGCCGGATTGTCCCGTTTGAGGATGATTCTGGGTGGGAAACTGAGGGCTTTTCTGATTTATCTCGTTTTTGCCGCAGAATATTGAAGGAAAAAAAAATTCGTAGAAATGTCTTTTTTCGTTTGCCATTCTTAAAAACAAATGAATAAAGATTAAATTTTGAAAAAATATTACAATTGTTTACAGGTGATTATGCACCAAATTTACTTTTATTGGATACGCATTTTAGGTTTGAATTTTAACCATTCTGTGAACCATAGTCTGGTAATTTTAAATCATGCAGTCTCATGCTGAGTGCTGACTATTAGTTGTAGTTATGAAAAGCATTTTTACAAATTAATTACATAACAAGCAATAAAAATGATAATGCAAAAATCTCCTATTTAGTATGCCTGAATGTAACTGTATTATTCGAGAAAAAATAGATATTACCATAGAAAAATATAGTTTATACACTGTCAATATGCAATAAATGGAAAAGTAATCAAAGAAGGGAAGACAACTATTTGATCTTGAAATAGAAACGTCAATAGTAAGAGATTTTAGTAAAAATATAGAATAATTTTCATTTCTGTTCTAAAATAAGCTCATTTTAAAACTTTTGACATTTTTTTTACAAATATAAAAACAAAACAAGAGCAATTTTTAACTGTAAAACGAATTTCTATACAAAATTTTATTTTTCAACTAGCTGGAGTGGTCTCTCCAAACCTTTCTTGCATACTGTATAATACACTTAACATGCCAGAGAACGCCTTGCATGGCAATAGTTACGAACTATAGACTTTTGGCGTGAATTTAGCATTTTTATCGAATCTGGGAAGTGTTTTGATGATTAATTCCTGGCATGTGGTAAATAGTAATATAGTAAATAATAATCAAATTTCTGCTTTGGACACGTTTCATCACTTGATTGAAACAAAAATTTGACACAAAACTGCACTTGTAGTCACAAAACCTCATACCTAATTTGATATATTTAAGGCATTGCGTTTTTGAATTATCGCGTTTGCATGTTTCTGAAAGTATAGATTAGCAGTCTGTCAACTTTTATTGATTTTAGCACAAAATTTGACAGGTGTCTACACTGTAGAAGTTAAATCTATGTACGGAATCTTATCTAACTCATCGTTTTGTCGTTTTCGTGTTAACTTATTTTCTTACAGATGGACTTTTTCTGAATTATTTTTACTCAAACTTTGATAGAAATATACAAATTTAATGTAACACCTTAATTAATGTCAAAATATTTCCCAAAAATGTGCTTTTTTGAACTCGGAGAAGTCTAAAACGTTGATATCCGTCAAAATCTCCATTTCGAATTTTTTTGACGATTACTATACTTTCTTTGCACCATATATACAAGCACTTAAAAACTGATATTAATGAATTGCAAGTTGCAATAAAAGAGAATACATTAATCAGTCGCCCGATGGGACATTTATTTGAATTTTTTTTTATTGTTTTACTCAATTAGTCGTTTTTTTTAAAAAGTGACACCTCTTAAAGTGGTGAAATATTTTCTTTGATTCAATTTGACTCGTATGTGGAGTCAATTTAACTCGTAGGATTCGAAAAGTTATTTTCTGAATTGGATAAAATAAAATTTCTTAAATAGCTTTCCAGGTAAAATGACATTTGCATTGAAATGGTTTGAAATTGCCGAACAGCATAATTAGGAATGAAAGAATTTTCCTCGTTTTGCAACGACGCAATCTCGGTCGGAGAGGAAAATGTCTCCACTTTTTTATTCAAAGGATAATGGAGTCGAATTGTATGATGCTGTAATCATATGTCAAACATAACTAGGCGTGTCATAAAAATGTTCAGTGTCTTATACTTACAAAACATGGGATGTAAAAATGTAAGCATCGAGAGGGCATGAATCGATTATTTAGCATCGAGAGTGCATGAATATATTATAATGTTTATAAGCATTCATGCTATCTGTAAATTTCTTCATGTGGCATATGATGAAAAAAAATCGTTCAAACACTCTACACGACAATACGTTAAACCTAAAATTACCAAGAACTAATTAAGTACCAAATTGGTCAACAGCGCTCTAAAAAAAACGGTTATTCAAAAAAAATTTATTAATCTTTATATTTAAAATGTATCAAAATTTTATATATTTTTTCCATTTACTTCGGAATGTATTAGTTCATTACAACTTCTTAAAATTCACAACTTCTGTAAATTTTCAATGATATCTATTTTATTTTAATAAAATATTCGTACCTTATTTTGATGCTTGTCATTGTTTAGATTACACATAATTTTTTTGAAATATCTTTAAGTATATGTCACAACAATATTTTTCACTGTTTTAATTAATGGAATTATATTTAGACATTGCGGTGATAAAATTGAACACTTTTTGGGGTGTACGTTATCACTTAAAAGTAAATTTTAGAAATGAAAATAATTGAATCATGTTTAAAACAATGTCACAGTACGATATTTCATACTCAAGATTAGCTTCAAACCTTTAAAAAACACGCAAAAAGCTTAAAAGAATTTTAAAAAATTCTGTAGAGAATTCATATGTCTAATTAAATCAATATGGAGTGAAATCATTTAGACAGAATTCCACTTTGACAACTCTTAATAAAGCTTCCAACGGCAGAACGACGAATATTTTTTGTCTTATTCGAAAGTAACAATATCATTTTTGGACGTAATAAAAATAATATTTTGATTCTTGATAAAACAGAGAGAGGTGCAATTGAAATAATCCCATTCAAAGTTTAGATTTCCTAAATTTTGAATAGCATATCAGAATTAATGTAAAACAATATCATGTATTATAATAATCAAGTATTTTCATGTAATTTATTTATATAACAAAATGATGAAACTACGGTAAAATTCTCCTTATAGCAAGAAAAGGTAAAAAAAATAAATCATTTATAGCTTTTAGAATAAGTTTTTTTACAGCTTTTTGTTGAATACGGAATTACTTCTAGCAAAATAAAAGCCGCAGTAAACACTTTTCACGATGCTATTAATCTTAAATATGGGCGTGGTAGCGTTTGTTAATTTTGGCATCATCTATTCGTGTATTTTTGGATATCATATCAAAACATTTTGCTAAGTTTTCTAATTTTTACAAGCACATATATGAAGTAGTCAGTAAAACATAGTTGTTTTGATGAATTATAAGATTGTAATTCAATAATCTGTCTTCTGTGTTTCCGTAAATAAGCTTCAGTATGAATTATAAATGTAACTAATTTTTTCCCCCGATTATAAGAACAAAATACTGTATAAAAATAAACGCATTGCATTTTAATATTTATTTTTTATGTTAATTTTTCTTTCGAAAACTCAGCCATTTACAAAAGCATTAAATTGCAAACTATTATCTTCATATTTTAAATGTTTTTAACCACTATTCAAAATAGGAACGAAATGAAGAAAATTTTAATATTCATACATGATATTTCAGCACTGTGTATTTTTTCGATGTTTTTAGCAAAAGATTATAGAAAAGTTACGCATTTTATGTTTATTATTTAATGCTGCTGGCAAATTTCAACAATCAGTAATTGCTGAATATACACTGAGTGGCCAAATTATTATGACTACCTCTTCAATGCAATGTTGGACCTTCTTTTGCCCTTCATACTGAATGGAATCTTCTTGAAATGGATTCTATGAGATGTCTGTAGATGGTATGATTAATGAGACCATATCCGATGAACAGCATTTTCCAATTCCTCCAGAAGTGATGATATTGGATCCAGCTGCTTGATGCCTCATTCGATCTTCATCCCACATATTCTCAATTGGATTGAGATCTGGTAATTTTGCAGGTCAACTAAGCCAGGTAAAATTTCCGTCATGTTCTTCAGATCATCTAACTTATGACAGGAACCTGTTATGACCTGCTATAAATATCTATCCTCGGCAAGGATACCATTATTATAGCAGGATATACTTGATTTACTATAAAACTTATATACTCTTGTTCATTCAGACATTGTTCCACAGTAATCAAAAACTTTACAGTGTGACCTTAAAAGTGTCAAGAAAACATTTCCCATACATATTGCCTCCATTAGCTTGAAATGTTGTGCCAATGCAATCGGAACCATGCTGTAATGCTGTTTTCTCCATATTCGCACACTACCATCTGTACAGTGTAGTTGAAAACACGATTCTTTGGATCATATGACCTATTGTCCAATTCTTGAGCTCCTTTGCGAATTATGCGAGACATATGGAAAGTTTCCTTTCCGACTGAACATTCAGTAGCCTGTGATGACCACAAATTTGATGTTGATACCGGCTTTTCTGTTTAATAGCCCATTTTCTGTAAATATTAACAGCTGTTGCTCTCGAATATTTCGCAAGTGCAGCGGTTTTGAACATACTTCGTAGTTCCGGCGATTCGAGGGGCTGCAATCATCCCGCGTTCAAACTCAATTATATTTTTTTGTCCATTTCTTCACAATTAATACAATACTTCACAATACACAATACTTTGATGCTTCAATTGTTATGCGTTACCTTTTAATATATATCTCTCCGTCTAGCAGCAATAACATTAAGTTATGACTGATCTTCGTGGCCACTCAGTGTATGCTGTTATTATTCTTTGATACTCGCCATGCTATGATAGAAATGAAATTCTTTCAATAACCTATTACTAATTTCTTCAGTAGAAGAAATAATAAATATATATAAAAAAGATAATAATTTAAGCAAGCAAATTGATATTAGAAATACATTTTTGATGCTTTTATTCTCACTAAAACTAATTTAATTAATTCGTTTGATATTTAAATTTTACTCACATAAACTTACTTAACACTTGTCTTTCTTCCAAAGCAAAATTTTTATTGGAGACTAGAAGCTATGATTTAAAATTCAAACCAATAAACATCATTAAGTTAAACATATTCCATTTGAAACGATAAACAGCAAATTCGGATAGCGATAAACTACTCAACACTTTAATATTCTTAAATGCAACGATGAAAATTAATCTAATTTAAAAACCACTTGTAGATAAAATAACTTTCATTTTTAATACTAAAAGATAAATAAAGAAAAGTTTTTATACGCCATTTTCTTAAAATTTCAAATAGACGAACAACTTTTTATCTTTAAAAAGATTGACTACAAATTGATGTACTTAATAATCATGGAAATTAACGGAGAATATAATCGAATAAATATGATGCTTTTATTAAATTATGTGCCTTTCAAATAAAAATATCCCGATTTTACTGATCTAAATCGAGAGAATTGGGCAATTTCCGTGATTTAATTTTGATCATGTACATTTACTTATGGAAATATTTTAAAAAGGCACATTGAAGAAAGAAACACAATTAATGTTAAATTATTTTCGAAACTTAAAACATATTTTTCAGATTTCTTAAATTCTGTTTGATGCCTATATCCCGAAGTTAGTGAATCATCCAATTATTGAATCTATATTCTAAATGTGATTCCCGCAATATTCAAGATTTGTATTTCAAAATTTCCTAATGGTTTTCAATCATGAAA
>JAPMOR010013601.1:0-13006 GCA_026543865.1 Argiope aurantia
TCCGAATTATGGGCTTTATAAAACAACCATTCAGCACTAAGTTTATATCATCAAAATAAAAACTTAATTTGTTAAGAAGTAAAATTTTCACAAAAATTAAATTTGGATCGTGGATATTAAGTTCCGTCCAGTTTTCGAAATAAAAGAATGATTGATAAATAATTTAATTTGCTAATTTATTATTATAGCCTGTATACACCTATATTTATCTCGGTCGTATTAATGTTTTAATGGCCTCACATTTACGCAGTCAAACTTCGCCATGGTTTGGCAATATTTTTAAAGAATTCATTTTAAAAGACCATGTAAATTCACGAAATAATTCAACATGTGCGAACATGCACATAAAACACACTGTATGAGCGACCATTAAAGAGTTAATTTCCGTTTCACGTTCTTTACATTGGTGGAATTAAACATCGAAAATAATACAATCATCTACGCTTAAATTAAGCCTTTCTAGGGCCATGGGAAGTAGGCTTCTCACTAAATTTATCACTCTTTATATGAAGTTATGTAGGTTGCATAAGGTCTGACAAATTTTTCAATAAGACAATCTTAATTGCTTTAGTTCCTTATCTCACAAAATGGTATACCTTGATGTTAATTATTAACCAAATTAATTAATCAAATTTTATCTAATAAGCCAAAAGAATCATTTTTCTTAAGGCAAGCTCAATTCTAAAAATATTTTAATGTGTTGTTTTTTATGGCACTTGCCATGGACAAGCCCGCTGTTACGAAGACAGCGATTTAAGCCCGGTGGGGGAGCGTCTCTTGTTTTTATAGTAGGGCCACGAGTACGACTACTCACGCATCACTCATTCGTTTACACAACCCCTTTCTACAGGAGGGCCCATTCACACATCTCACAGAACAACGGAAGAACCACCATGCCGAAACCGGGACTCGAACCCAGGACGCCCAGATCACGGGAAGACGCGCTACCCCTATGCCAGGACGCCGGCATATTTTCATGTACCATGACTACAAAAAAATCTCCCTTTAAAGGGTTAAAATGTTCTAGCAATGCGTTGGCATAATTCTGCCTATCTATTAAATGGGTTTAAAAAATTTAATTTTGTAGCTTTCTTACGTGAATAGAAAAAATATTTTAAATGACATGGCGATGTTTCTTTAAATCGTCACATATGCTTGAGAGAAATAGATTGGCACATTCTAAACATTTCTCTAAATCTATATCCGACTTGAAACGAATTTGTCTCTAATTACCAAATAACGAAATGCATATTTCATGATTATCTCAATGCAGTTGATTAACTTTCCCTCGCATTTAAATATTAGCAAGCTAAAATTTATAAACCCTGAACGGCATTTGTCAAATATGTCCATCGACTGCATGACGGGAATACAATTCAAAGCGGTTTACAGGGACATTTGAATTAAGAGTTATCAAATTTAGCACGAAGTTACTTCTTGAATAGCAGGCGCTTACGAGGAAAGTGTTTTCAAATTTTAAATGCATATTTTTATTAAAATTCCACATTCATAAACATAAAAATGATGTTTTAACGCTTTCCTGTCAAATGCAGCGCATTTGATCAAGAATAATTTCCAATTCACTTTAAAATTAAAATAAAAATATTTTAATAATTTTAATCTTTCTATTTTTAATAATTTTCAAACACTTATCAATTAAAATTTGCTTTATTTTTTTTTCTTTACTACTGATATTTATACTCGAATTACAATAATTAAATGCGCATGCCCGTGTGTATTACAATTTCTATAAGATTTAGAGTAATTTTTTTAAATATAGAAGCAATAAATAAAGCCGAAAACATAATCATACCAAAATGTTTCGGATTATAAACTCTAGACTATTTTACCGTCTAAGATGCATGTATAATTCCCTTTAAAGAACAAATCCTATTTCAGCATTTCAAACCACGCAAATTCTGACTCATTATAAAACAGTATCGGCAGAATATTAACATTTAAATAGTCTTTAGGATTAAGAAAGGAATGCGGGGGCGCGATAAATCCACTTAGGGAAGCAGAATTTATATAACGCAAATAAAGTTAATTCTGGAAAGCTATTTATAGAAGTTAGAAAAGCTTTCTAAAGATGGAATATGCAAATGTTCTCTGAACGGAGTGTCGGACATTTTAAAAGAGCTTAGAAAAACGCATATTTGGATTTCTTCCCCTTCTCTGTATGAAGTAGGGTTTGACGGTTTTTCAAACCCGGTTTTAAAAAAACCGGTTTTTTAAAGTAAACTTGTCACACTTAAAAACTGGTTTCCTAAATTTAAAAACCGGTTTTCCAGAACGCCTGAATATTCCTCTTCAAATAAAAAAGAAAGAAAAAAGAAATGTTTTGAATTTTATCGGTTGCGACTAATTCGTCTAGCAGCTGAAGGCTTAGGGCTACGACATGCCACTTTATTAACAAGTGAAGGAATATTTGAATTTTTGTTAAATGAACTAAAAAAACTTTGAATGCTTTAGAAGAACGAATTCAAAAAGAGAAGACGCCTTTGCTGTATTTGCAAAATCCACAAAACATTTCTAGTTTAGCGAAGAAATGTATTGTGCTTTCTTAAGCTTCAAAAACCGGATATTATCTGGATAAATTATCTGAAAAGATGTCTTGAATATTTCTAAATTCATATGTGGAAACCTATTCTGATGAAGAGCAAATCGAAGAAACTACTCATCAGAGTAATGCTTTTTTTTTTTTTTTAAGAAACCATGAAAAAATCAATTCATAAGTTTCTGGAAAACCCAGAACAAAAACTTACAAATCCAAAGACACTGAAAGCCTAATTTTCATTATTGGAGACAATGAATAAAACAACAGAAAAACAGATTTCTTATTTCATGAAATGAAAACTATAAAACGAAGTACAGTAGCTAGTGAACGAGTATATACATTTTCAGGCAATATTGTGCCCAAAATAAGAATAAGACTTAGCCACCGTTCAGTTGATATTTTATGTTTTTTTTAAATCCTATTTTCTTAGGAGAAATTAAAATTAGTGAAAATATAACTATTATTTATATATTATAAATATTTTCGTTATTTTTTGTAAGTAATATGTATGTAATTCTTAATTGTTTTTTTAGTTTATATTTTGACTTTGATATTGATTTCGTTTTTTATTTTACATAAATTAAATAAAATATTTTCCCTATCCTAATTTTTTTGGCAAAAATTCGAAAAATTGCTAAAACCTATTTTTTGGAAACATTGAATTTGAAAGCCGGTTTTTCAAGAAGTCGGGTTTTGTATAAAGCCTAGTATGGAGCAAACAAAAAAAAAGTACAAAATATCGATCTCGATACTATGATAAATCAGTCTACTTTTGGAAAAGATATTTTTAAAAAAAGCCTTATTAATGGATTTAGTTATACGATTTTATAAAAATTAGTGCTTTTTATTTAATTGAGTGAAATTTAAGGAGTAAATATACGAATTAAGTCTAATTTTGTTTCTAATCATAATTCCATAGATGGAATCCTGTTTGAAACCAAGAGAAATCCTAAATGAAGAGTTAGCGCCTTGAAGTTTTTGAGGTTTATCGATAGTACTTTTTTTTGCATATTTCATGCACGAGAAAGTAATAATTCGATTCGGAACTTTTATCATAACTAACTTGATTTACCGTATTAACATCTCCTTAATAAACATTTAATATAACTGACCTATAGCCTAGCAAGTTTAAGACCCATTTTTACAGCAACGCTATGATATTCTGGATAGTTTGGTTTGCTTAGTTATTTTAACGTCTCATTTTAAAGCAACACTAGGGCTATTTTGTGTCGTACATCGTAATTTAGAACCGCGGTCAGATGACGAGGACGATACCTGAGCTGGCACCCTTTCTCCAAACTTCCAAACCCCAGCAGCTGGAGGATGTGCACTAGAAC
This sequence comes from Argiope aurantia, assembly GCA_026543865.1. Classification (NCBI taxonomy): domain Eukaryota; kingdom Metazoa; phylum Arthropoda; class Arachnida; order Araneae; family Araneidae; genus Argiope; species Argiope aurantia. Next base: position 3,895 of record JAPMOR010013601.1, read on the forward strand.
GGCTTACATGACGGTTCTTCGGTGGAATCTGGTCTCGAACCGAAATCCCTCCGGTTCCGAAACCGAGACCTTACCACCTAGCCACCGATATTTGGGTAATACACTACCACGTTCAGATGACAAGGACTGAACTTGAGCTCGTGTCCCATCTCCAAACATCTGCACCATAAAAAAGTGAAAATGTTGGTCCCTCCAGATTTAGCGGGCAGCAGCCATGCAGCTCTACAGTGGAACCGGGTTACCAATCTGGAACCATTCACTCCCAAAACCAAAACTTGACCACCTGGACACAGCAGCCCTAGTTATAGTACGCAATCATTTTTATATTAGAAAAAACTACTTCAATTGACTAGATCAAATAATGGGAAATAAAAATATATAAATATGGAATGTATCGTTGTGAAATTTCAAAGTAAGTCGCTTACAACTAGATATACTTCAGGAAATACCAAAATAACTGAAATGAAATTCCAAAACTGCTTAGAATAAAAAGAAAAATGATGAAATTTTCGTCCAAAAATTAAAGTATTTCAATACTGCTCAATAAACAAAAATTTCAACTCAAAACATATTTTCTTAATATTTCTATAGATTGTTCTCAGCTGTTGCCACCACATTTGATAATAATCCAAAAATGAAGGTGGACATTTTTTAAGATGTAGCAAGTCCATTTGTTACTTCCACAGGAAAGTTTCCTTAATATAATGTGTTTTCTCAGGAAAAGTTTGAAACAACTCAATTGAATCGGTGTGATTTATGGCGAGAATCCAAATAAATAGGTTCAGTGTTATCGAGAATAGCTCGAACTTTTTTGATTTAGAGTCCGATTTCCAGAAGTTAGAAAATCGAATTTCCAAAGCATAAATTTCAAATGTAGTTCCAAGTTAATTCCTACTTTACAATGTGTAGGTAGTTGTTTCAGAAATTTTATATCATGTAGCAAATGAATGCAAAGATAACACTTCACTCATGTAGAATATTTTGAAATATTTTGTAAAGTGTAATCCGAAACATGTTACAAATGTTGTAGTTCCACACGAAGGTTTTAATCTATATCTGAAATTAAATCTATGATTCTTATCTTAAGAAGGACTTCCGTTTAAGAAAACAAACTTACAAAATATGCAGATTAGTCAAACATAAGACATTAAACGTTACTCATTTTTTATATAAATAATTATTATAGCCAAAACTCGGAGGATCCGGATTATTATAATTTCTAAAAAATAAAATATTGCATTTATAAATATATTAACACATTAAAATAATCTAAAATTAAAATGGCGATTAAAATCGAATTAAAAGCGATTAAAAAGGGAACGCAACTGAAGTTATCAGCCATGTCAGAATTACCTTTTTTAACGTTTTAAATTAAAAAATTCTTGAAAAACATTTGCTATTTTTTATACATCCAATTTTTACAAATACGCCAGCGGAAGGGGTCATCCAAATTTTCTTGCATACTATCTAATAAAGGTGTTCTCCTCATCGCAAAAAATTGCGATTTTGGATAAAGCAGAAAACGGATTGCACTGAAGTGCTGAACGATATTTACTAAATATTAATCATTTGAACACGGAATTCGTAAGTAATTCGACGCATAATTATTCACAGAATATTAGAGCTTGCTTATTTCTCTAAAATATATACATAATTTTTTTAAAGTTGAATTTCTCCGAAAAATGAATGTACGTCTTTTTACCATTCTGTAGGTACTTTTAACAATCAAAATTTTAAAAAAATAAAGTCTTAAAATGAGGCAACGTCTTGGATGGTACTTAAGAGGCACCATTCGAGTGCAAAGGGTTAACCTTTGAAAGTACGTTTAACATTCTTATTTGAATCTATCGAATGATCCTAGACGATGAATCCCTGTCAGGAAAATAGTATCCAAAAACCGAGTTTGTATTTTAGGCGATTTTGTATTTTATTTTGAATCGAATTCATATTTTTGGCAAAATTTGATTCAAAGTTACTCTTTGTCGCAAACTCGCATACCGAATTTGACATATTTATAAGTCATTGCGTTTGAATTATCGCGTTTATAGGCTTCTGAAAGTACAGACCGACAGACATTAAAACTATAGCTGGATTTGACTCAAAACTTGAAAGGTGTCTGCAGTATCCATACAGCACTTCCTTACAAAATTTTATCCATGTAATCGTTTGTTTTGTAGTTATAATGTTAACTTATAATAGAACAGACAGACAGAATTCTGAATGGATTTTGTTCAAAACTTCGTAGAAATTGAAACATTTGGTGTAAAGATCGTATACTAAATTTCATCCATCTAGCCGAAAGCGTTTTGGAATTATCTATGAAAGAGACAGGCAGATGAGCATAATGCCAAAATTGTGTTTTTCGAACTCAGTGAGATCTAAAATGGAGATTCGGCACATTTCCGTGTCCGAATATTTTGAAGATTATAATGCCTTTTTCTATATTTCGTATAAGAGATTGTAGAAAAAGTATAATTTTCAAACAAAAAATTTATTTGTTTGCGATAGAATTAAATGATTTATCAATTTTAATTTAATTACATTATAATTTGAATTAATGTAATTTGATTTATTGTAGTAATATACATTTGTAATTATTATTTTTTAAATCACTTGTTATTTTATGATGCTTGTTAAACAAATAAATCGATAATCTTTCTTTTGAAAAAGTCATTTCGTCATATTGTTGACAAATGGGACGCTTCTCTCCATTTTTTATCATTTCGCCAGAAGAGTGAACTAAATTCTGCTAAAAAACATGCGAAATGAATAGAAAAAAATTGTATTTTCTGCTAAACAGTGCAAATAAACCGAACGCTCGAAAAGTGAATGCAAATTACCTAGGGAAATTTGATGCAGAATTTGTTTTTGAACTGAAGGGTCTCGAATGAAATCAAATCAGATACCTCCGACATTCGGAGCGAAATTCTATTACACAAAACAAATATTTACAAAAGCAAACGATATTCTGAAATTCCATATAATTTCCGTCGAAATAGAACTGCAAACACATTCCTTTTACAAATATAAATATATCGAAAATGCTCACGATGCCGCATTCTATAAAAAAAAGCAGTTCCTGTTGATTCAAGAATTATTTTAGAGAAGTTTTCGCAAATGAAAATGAATTTAAAAGAAATTTATTTTTATAAAGATAAATTAAAGCGTGGCTTAGACAAATTGATAGCTGATCTCCGATTGCAGATAGACGAATGGGTTTGTTGAGAGACAGAAAGGCATGAAAAGGAAAGCGAGGTATGAAAATATAAAAGGATTATAACAAATAACATTTTGAAATCAATAAAATTTTTAGTAATTATTTTTTTCTTTAATATTTTGATTCGCATATTTTATCTGAATTTCATAATTATTAGAATTATATTTTTAGTGCCTCAGATATTAAGGTTTCTATATGCGAGTTTACTCTGAAGATCTAATCACAGAAATATCAAAAATCCGAGACTAATGTACTTTCAGATTAGTAAGTTTTAAAAGCTAGTAATTAAAAAGCTTAGATTTATTCTCTCCAATTTACCTAGAAACTTTATATTGCTCCCACAAATAAAAATATTTTGCAAATTTGTAGAGCGAAAAAATCCCGAACTATCTTATATTATATACATATATATATATATATATAAACGTCAAGCGATAAGGCCAAAAATGTTACAAGAAAGTTTTATAGTGATGAATTAATCATTTGAATTAATCAAACGGTGCATCATTTTGACATGTTATTTATTTTTCAATTTTGATTGTTAACAACGCCTATATAATGGTAAAAAGATGTAGATTATTTTTCGAGGAAATTCAACTTAAAACAATTGTTTATATATTTATTTCTTGGAGCAATAAACATGCCCTTGTTTTAGATGAATGATACATCTAATTTCTTTTCCATGTTCAAAGAATTAAAAATGCTGAAATCATTAAACCCTCTGCAAGAGTTAAATATACGATTTCGAAAAGCGTAGGTGAAGCTGTGGAAACAGTGGCTTGAATATATATTATTTTTCCCATATACACGTGATGATTTTAGAAACATGAGCATATATAGATGGAAATTCAACGGGTCGTAGTTTTGAACTTTTGATATCCGATCGTGATAATGGAATTTTATCGAGCCATTTATTTTAAATGTAAATCCTTGATTCTGAAGAAAACAGGCATTACAGTCCCATAATTTCATTGCAACTTTCAATGTAACAATATGATTATTGTCGGGATTATAAGTTATTTCATTATTCACTGAAAAAGTAACGGGATTTAACCAAAGTACTAAATCTTCATTTATCGTATTTTTCCAAGGAATAAAATATAGACAGAAGATGAAATATAATTCATAACATTCTCAATACAATTTTTCACTCAACCATTTCTAACATTTAATCGTCAAGTATGTATCTGAAAATAAATTACAACGATTTTAAAATTCTCATAATTGAATAACAACTTTTTAACTTAATCAACAAGAACAAACATCTGTTATTTGACGTAGCCTCTACCCCCCCCCCCCCGTCCCCAAATATCAAGTATTGCCATTGATGAATATCTGTATTTTTCAAATCTTTAGTTCAGACATGCGGAAAAACTGTGCGATGAATTATCGATATCCTTCGTATTTCTGAGTGAGTCCATATTCAGAACTTAAAACTGCGCTGAATTTAAACTTGCAGCTGTTATTTTTGATTTCCGATGAACAACAAGGCTATATTTTCTTTTTACAGACTTGAAAATGTGGATATTCATTTACAATCATGCTTTACTCTAGGATTAGTTTTGGGCTAGCGTAGCTATTGTGGGGAATATTTTCTTGTCTTTTATCCATGGAAAAATAATTGTTTCTTTTATTACGAATCAGTACTGAAATTCCCGAGAGTAAAAAAAAAATCCACAAGAATTTTTCATAAATGCGCAAATACATGTTGGATACATTAATGGTAATGTTGCATGATTCATAGTTCTAATTAAAACCCATAGTTCTGATTAAAAGAATCATTGCATGTAACGGTGTTAATGAGAGCTATGATGTATCAGCTATTGAAGTCCAAAATTACTATTCGTGGCGGCCGGATATTCTAGATATCTACGCAGAGGGTGCAAAAGTTATGGTTATGGCTTGAGTATTTTGGGATTAAAAGGACTTATCGCATATCAAGCTCTTATAGTAAAGATATTAGAATAATCGTTTATCAAATCAGTACATGACAACGAATATGTCATTAAAACTGTACGCGTGAAAGTAGAAATAGAATTTTAAGACTGGTCAAATGACAATACGAATTTGATTGTTATTTTTAGAATATTTTTAATGTAAATATATGCTTTCATCTAAAATATAATACACAGAAATGTCTCACTGTTTGCAAATAAAACAGGAAGAAAAATGAAAATTTCCTTTTCCTTCAATAATTTCAATCTCATAGCAATTTCAAAATTACCGATTACAATTTTTAAAACATACCTGAAGTTATTTAATAATAGCTTTAAAAATAATCAAAAATATAACTATGTTCTATGAAATAAATAGCTTCAGAATTTTGAGAGTAAAATTACTTATGTAACAAGATCTTATAAAATGATAGAATAGCATATCAAATCAGTCTCTGACAACGAATATGTCATTAAAATCATATGCGTGAAAGTAAAAATAGAGTTATAATATTAGAAAATGACTAAGAACTTAAAAGTTGCATTTTTAGAATGTCTTTTACGCAAAAAATACAGAATTTTCTCGTTGTTTGTAAATATACGTGGAAAAAAATGGAAATTTCATTTTTATTCTCGTAGCTTTTCTAAAAATTACTGACAGTATCAAACGATTTTTAAATCATACCTAAAGCTATTTTTTTCTAAATTAATAATATTTTTTCAAAAAATTCAAAATTTTAAATATGTTTTATGAAATAGCTTCAAGGTAAATAAAAAATGATTTGAAATATATTTTCATTCAAAAGTAATGTTAACACTCAGGATAAAATATTAGACCTATGAAACCTATTCAACCTATTTTCAACCTATGAAAACATCGTTTTAATACAAAAGTAATCATTTAATTGTTTTTCACATTCCTTTTACTTTTTAATATTTGAGAAATTTTGAAGAAATTCCATTTAGTAATTATGATATCTACAGTATACAAATTAACAGTATCTTGACTAATATATTGCATACGTATAATAATTTATAATTAATCGATGCTTCAGAAATAATTTCCTAATCGTTCAAAATCCAACGTCATTGTAACTTTAAATTACGAGGTACAAGATCCGCGGAATCGAAACGCTGAATTGAACAAATTCTTTTCTAAAACTATAGAAGTTCAAAACACTTTCTCATGCTGGCACTTCCCTGCTTTGCCTTTCTATTCGATTCGTTGCATTGCTCTTATCACTGCTGGACAAAGAAATCTTCACTAACGCTAAAAACTGTACTATATCCTTAAGCAGAAAGAATATCTTTGAATAATTTCCATGTGAATGTAATTTCCTTTGAATGTTTCTTATATATATATAAGTAAAATATCAGTCTCTGAAATGTTATTTAGTAAAGTCATTTACACAGTAAATGAATCGTTCAAGTCTCAAATTCTATGTAGATGCAAATGATTCTTTTTATTTAACCTTTTAGAATAGGATTTCTTTGAAATCTATTTCTAAAATATAATTCCCAGTTATTATAGCATAAACTGCCATGTTCTTGATTTAAAAATGTCAAGGCTTTCCGGAAACTTTATAACTTGTATAGAAAAATTTTAATAAGCGTCTACAAAATGATGTGCAAAATTTTAACAACCTTGCCCTTTCTGTGGAATAATTGTCCGACTTTTGAGGAGAAAAAAGAAAATGAAGGACAATTATATTCCCTAGATAGCCGAGATTAATTATAATTCTCACTAAATATGCAACTAATTTCAATCGCCTCGTTTCCTGATGAATATTCAACAAAATTCTGTCAATTTTACGGGCATTATTCCGTTATGCATATTCAACAAACTCATCAACATAACAGACACAACTGAAAGAAAATTATTTTTCTGCTACGCCATACATCATCCCGACATAATTAAAGCTTTCAACATTTCAAAAATATGCTTAGAAATGATTTCTTTCAAATGGTTATCTCAATATGTTTTCGTAACCTTTTTCATCACTGTAATCTCTAATTCATCAATTTTGAAAAGCCTCGAAATATATATAAGGCAAGTTCATCTTTCGATTCCTCTTTGAATTTACTTGAAATATAAAATGAGTATATAATGATAATGAGATATACAAGTTATGTTCAATTTTCTTTTCAATTAAACAATTTATACTTTAGCATTAACAAAACTGAAAATAATTTTATAGAATTTTTTACATATTATTTTAATTATCTATAAATAAAAAAAGCAGTTTCTTACATTCATACGTGCAAAAAAAAATTCTTCTGATATTTCTTTATATATCACAGCAGATTTACTTGTAAAAGTTATTAAAATCTATTGTTTCTAAAGCGTAAAAAAACGTCATCAAAAAACATTTCCTTGAATTTAAAAGTTTTACAGAAGAATTGGCAAAATAGTTGCTAAAATGCCTCCAATTTTTCTTTAAAAAAAGGCTGCCGAATACGAGAAAAGAAACATTTTTAAATAAGCATTTTTATTATTGTTTTTATGTTTGACTCAATAAAAAAATTTGTGTCATCGTAAAGTTATAAAATGTTATTTATTATGGCATTTTTCAATTGTGGAAAATTATTTTCACACGTGTCTCATCACTGGAACAGAAACAGAAATTGCTATAGAAATGTAGAGAGGTAAAATTTTATATTCTTTTTCTAATAACATATTTCTGAAATAAACCACAGCAAGAAGTATTTCAAAGTAACATTTGCCGAAGTGAAAGAAATGATAATCAATACAAATTAAAAATTAACATTTACGCGAAAAATTGATATTAAGAATACCTTCAATTTATACATCGCTATAATCTTAAAAAAAATCGAATAATCAGCTTTGGAAATGTATATATTAAAGAATAAAGAAAGGGTTTGTACTTTCTTACAGTAAAAATGAAAATTTGTACATAACGAATAAAAAGTAAAAATCTTTCACACAATAAATAACTCAACAAGTACATGAAAAAATACAAAATGGATACGAAATATATTGAAAACCACACGAGTGTGTTTAACTCCTTAATTGCTTCCTCTTATCTATCAGTAATTTATACTTTCCATTATAGATGTGTTGTTGAACAGGTTCAAGTAAGAAGTTATAGAATAATTGGTACTTACAGATTATGTTTTAATTTTATATCAAATAATAGTTTATTATAAATTAAACTTCGGTTAGAATGACTTGATGCTAGAAAACCACTTTGAGAAGTGATAATTCGATGCACAAGGATGACAAATTAAATTTTCATAATGAATGGACATGCGGCAGATTTCTTTCCCTCTTAAAAATGTGTTCAAGAATTTTTCTACTAAATTGGAAATCAGAAAATCCTTTTTTAATACTTATGTTGAAGTAACTTCATGCTTTACAGAGAAATAAAATGTTTTTTCTTTGAATTAAGATGGCTTGCATGAAAATTGGAAAATAAGAAAAATAAGGCAATCAATCAAAATACTTGCTAAAAATAAATACTTATGGAAAAAAAAATTAAAAGTTAGAAATGTTTGTGTCTCAAAGAGTTCGTATATTTTTCTGAAAATGTCGATTATAATACGTATTCAAAAATTAAGGATGTGTGAATATGCAAACAGACATCGACTAGAAATTTCTCTTCATTTCTCAGTTTGGGAATCCTAAATTTTCTCTGATTATATATCCGTTTTTAAAAATTTAAGAGATATTTCAAACATGCTTTGAAGAAATAGTCAGTTCTTTAACGAATTTTATTCTTCATAATTGTAAGGAAATATATAAATTTTTATATGCTATCTAGTTTCTTTGCCAAAGCGATGGCGAGAGCACGATGCAACACACCTAATAGGAGTTTAGTTATATTAACGTCCCGTTTGAAGCAACACTAGGGCTATTTTGGTACGGACCTCGTCATTTTGAACCGCGGTCAGATGACGAGGACGACAACTGAGCTGGCACCCCCCTCTCCACACCACACCA
>JAPMOR010013605.1:0-15194 GCA_026543865.1 Argiope aurantia
TGAATTTTGATAAATATAATCAGTTTTTTACATACGGTGCTTGAATGCGCAATATCATTTCTAACATGAGTTGAGACGAACCGTGAAATAAAGAAAAACGTTCAAATGTTTAGAGACAGTAAAAGAGAATCTTCATAGTAATTTAGCAGCAACCTATTGACAATGATATTTTTTCGATGATAATATTTATCATTTTACAAACTCCAATTTAGTTATCTATTATTCTTCCAATCAATAAATATATCTCTACAAGATGGTAAAACTCACGAAATGATCAGGTAGGCATTCTCCAATGTGCTGACTTTGATTGTAATCAATGTTTCCCAATGTGAGTTATTTCGGAATTTTATATGCCCTGATTACGCCACTGGATTGTTCGAAATACGAATGAGCTTTTATTTAAACAGCAAGAATTTCGCTTAGAAATTATGAGGATTAGAAACTCACGGGTGGGTACATTCCTTTGAATGCTGTCATTAAAGGATTTAAAAGAGTGAAACAATGCTTCTTTGTACTGCTGTGGTGGAATTTGTGTGGGAAATGGTAGAAATAAAGAATGAAATTGGCTTCATAAATATTTATTTCACCCACCGAATGCTGATTTTGAGGAAAAATTTGAAGGTTTGTATTTGCTGTTTAATACAAATAACTGGAATAGTTATTATTAGTGGAAAATGAAATCCATTTAAGGGGTTATGAAATGCATTAAAACTTGTCAGATGCGATTATTTATGCATGATAATGGAAATATTTTTAAAGTGTTTATATATTTTGCTTGACAGAATGCACATATCTCCCATTTCACTTAAAATGTATAAAAGTATAAAAAAAATTGATCTTAAACGTTAAAACTTTTACACGATAAATAATGCTACAATAAAATTTTAGAAAATGAAAAGAGATAAAAATTATTTCCCACGTCTCAAGGCACAGAATTTATGTTGGATATAACGAATTATCTTTATAATTGCGTCGATATTTTTAACTTCTTTGTCAAAACTAGATATATCGGATATCCGATTTGGAAGCATAAAATGTTTCAGAATATATCATAACCCTAAGAAGTTTATTATCATATTTATTTATCAGTATTAAGCTATATCATTTATCTATTTGTTTAAATTTGATATAAAAGTCGTTTATATGATCTTGGATTAGGCATTTCAAGTACGCTGCGTTAGTTTGATATAGAATTTCACTGTAATTCTATTGGAATTATTCATGTCGGTTTATGAAAGTAAAACGAAAAATATAATTTTATGCTAATTCAGAGAAATATTATACAGTGAGGTTCTGCATTTTGTACTCATATTTTGAAAAAGTCATGTTTCGATTCAGCAAAAAATATTTTTGCTGAATCGAAATTATTAATTAAAGTTTGATTACTTTTATTTCTAAATAAAATTCAAATTTTACAGGAGCTGACAAAAATGAGAGAAATACATTGCACAATGTACTAAATATCGCAAGGGTTCTATAATAATGTTAGTTATATGATTATCAAAATTTGGAGATTAGAAAAAATTTGCTGAAGAAAAGCTATTGACAGACCCCAAGGTACATAAATATTTAATTGCAAATCTTAGAAAATATTGTTCCTGACGAACCAGTTGGTTGCCGAAGGCGCCTTTCTCCTATTTCACTACTTATTTATTTTTCCGGCCATCACAAAATCTATATACACAAAATGTAAAAACTTCGTTAAAGTTGTTAGTTTGTATTTTTTCACCAGTTACCGCGGTAGTCGTAGAAATAAACATATTTTTATTATCTTGATATAACTTTATGAATTTGAAAATCTGTTTTACAAAGAAAAATATAATAATTTTAAAATGTTGACAAGAAAATAATGCATTTTACGATGATTGTTTAATAATGATATAATATTTTGTTGTATAGATTCGAACTTTTTTTTTCAGTAACTTCGCTATTTTCTTAAAACACAATTATTTTCTCAAAAACTCCATGGCTAGGAAAAAGTTGAACTTTAATTTTAGTCCAATTTAAATTTCCTTCCAAAGTGACCATATTTTTTATGTCAATAATACACACCTTACATGAAAAGCATCTTTTCCTGGGATCCCTGTTATTTTTGGATGCTGGGCTGCTTATGATTCAGTTATGCTTATAATCTATATATGTCTATCTATCTATCTATATATTGCTACGAAATTTCCACCGGTGTTCGTTTGGATAGTAGAAGTTGATTGACAGTAGAAAATAAAACAACAACGTTTATTTACACGAAGACACACAGGACAGCACCAAAACGACAACTATATACAGCACAGAAGACGATTATCTTCTCCCGAGACGTGTAGCATACAACATCACACACAGCAGCATACAACCAGAATCTGCTGCAGACAGTAGCGCACAGCTCAGTTCAGCACGAGCTTGACTCCGTCGCTGCTCACCGTCGTTTCCGCCTACTACGCTCTGTCGCTTACGACTCCTCCGCTCCGTCTTCGGACTTGACTTGTCTGCTCTGGCAGCTGCGGAGCCTTTTATAGGTCTCAGGAGGCGGGGCTAGAAGCCTCTCAACCAATCGGGAACGTTCGAGGCGCATCTCGGTTCATACTGGACGGATCGGGAAAATTCTCGAAGTTTCGGCTATTATCTATTTTGGCACCAAAGTCGCCAAATTCGTCGCCAAGTCGCCAAATGGTCGCCAAGTTTGTCGCCAAGCTCTGAGATCTTCGACGCGCCACCTGGACGCCGTATAGTACCGATGACTTTAAAACAGTCTTTCCGACGATGGAACCAACTTTGCTGGGAAGCCGAATTGCAGGTTTGTAAAAATATATATATATTCTTCTTTTCAGGAGCCGTCCCATGCTTATTTGGAACAGCCTCTTATGTCTCATTTGTATTCATGCTTCAAAGATAGTGCGTCAGAATGCTGATTAGTGAGTTTTATGATAGTTCATGCCTAGAAGTATATTTTATGACATCCGCCACACGTAGGTGGTTTGAGCTCCGATTCTTCTTTCCATTGTTACCACCTCATCGAAGTAGCCTTCATCATAAATGCAGAGCCTGAATTTATACAAGGAATTTTAGAGTATTCGGTTATTATAAACATCTATCAGAAAATGGTAAGACTTTTTAGATTTGGATTACTTTGTTTAAAATAAACTTGAATAAACTTCCTGAAACTTTTTCAAAAGAAATATTTGCGCATTTGGAAAGAATAAATTGAAAATATTAAACGTAATGCGAATAAGCAAAATAGTAGTGTTTAAGTTTATTTGATCTACCGAATAAACGCAAGAAGAATACAGCATGTATTGTGAAACATTCATTTTTTTAAGAGCAAATTTATTGTAAATGAAAACATCTCAAAATTACTTTATATTGCTTCGAGCGAAAATTATTTAAAAAAAATCTCTTTATTGCAATAATTAATCTATTTTGAAAATTCGATATTCGTTATTTATATTTTATGGCTATAGCGTATAATGAACGAAGTCCCCGTTTTATTTCATGAAAAAACGAAAGCTAAGCGCTCTTTGAAAGAAATTTACAACTAGAGGAAAAAAATATCGAGAACGAGTGGACTTTGTGGATTTACTGTAAATTTTTTCAAATGAATTTAAACTTGCATTTATAAAGATGATCTTTTATTTTTTAAAGTAATCTTTTTTTTTTTTTTTTCCTGTTTTGAATTACTAAAGATCTCTTCACTAGTGCCTTTCTTCTTTTTAAATTTTATTCGGCTAACAGGATATAAATATATTGGTTCCTTTTATAATTTATTCTAAAATCAGTAATTAATGAAATGGCAATTTTTCTTTTAATATTCGGAAAAGGATGCAGTGAGTAAAACGAGCTGAAACCAGATGATGCATTTATTACACCATTGTTTATGTGATTTTATTATTTGTAATTTTTGTTTTTATTTAATTATTTTATTTGTATTTTTTTTGTTTGTATACTTATTCATATAGTAAAAATTAATACTGAACATAGATGGCGCAGTATGCTCTAAACCATATGTATCTTGTAAATGTCAGGGAAGCGCACTTAAGCTTTTTTATTGTAAACACTTCAACCTGAGAGTTGGTGTGAAACTGGTGCAAGCAGGCACTGCTCGCTCTTTTGTTAGCGGCAAAAAGAATTATCCGTTCGCTCTTTGTTAGCGGCAATTTCTACTTTTAAATGTATATGTTATGCGTTTTCTTATATATGTGTGATCATCGTCCATGTCTGTTGTTATATGTGTGGGTGTGCGAAAATAAATAAAAAAAGAACAAGAAAGCATCTTTCCTTGGATTAAATACACACACCCAGCTACAACTAATTTGTTTACTTTCTCAGCTCTTCAGCGCAAAATAAAAAATCTTCTACAACGAGCTTTCCAAAGAGCACTATAGAAATCAATGAAGAGCACAATCACTTTGAAATAATAATACATTTATTCCTTTCCATTTCCTTAAAATATTTACATATGTATGTATCATGTGTTTTCATTTTTTCCAAAACACCTAAAAGCAGTGGAAAAAAAAATAATCAAGAGTTGAGTTCGACCTGAACAGAAAATGTCACAATATTTTTTATACTCTCTGTGTCATTTTCTGAAAGCATTAACTAAGATTTTTTTCTTAATGTCACAGATTTTAAATTAGTTTATTCAACTACATATTTTTTAGTTTTTTCATTAATTACATATTTACCGATCTAAAATCACTAATTTTGTGTGCCACAAACAAATCGAGAGCACATATTGAGGGCCTGAGACACAAATTGACTGAAGGCGAGACTACATATTGCCAGGGCGTCAGAGTAATATGCAAAGCCATTCAACAAGTGAGTCACAATCAGGAATTCCAAGGGAAGCTTTGGGATGTCCTCTCTTACTTAAATACAATCACAAGATATTTATTATTTTTGAAGAATTTTAAAATGGATTTTCGAAATTCAAGAACATGTTAAAATTTTATCTTTGCTTGGGTATAGAGTGTTCATAAAATAACTTCACCATTTCTTATAATGATATGATAATAATATTCATATAATGATATTTTGAGTGCGGAAGATACTAAAGAGCGGTTAATATTGGTTGATGGTTGAATTATATCTGATTAAATTATATCTGATTTGAAATTTTGAATCAAAGATAATGTCAATTAATTCATGGTTTGGGTTTCAATACCATCCACAATCTCCTAAATGCAAAGTTAGGCCTATGTTACACTCATTACAATATTTTACCTTTCTATCGTTTCTGTGTTCTTTTCGATTAATCAACCATTGTTTGCCCGTGTTTATCTCCGTATTTTACAGGTTACTAATGCACTTTTACTTCCTTTACGGATTAGCTATTTAGTAGATTTGAGAGAAGACATTCTTATGAAAATTTGAATGAATCCATTCAGAGAAAACCGGTTTATCCGGGTATTCAAATACAAATTAATATAACAACTATAAAATAAAAAAAATACTAAGCAAAGAAAATTTGGAACATAGATATATCAAATTTTGCATCAAATCCGTCTGTACTTTATCATGCATCTACGCACGCAGCTTCAAAACTTTAACATGACAAGGTAAATGAAATGTCATTCAAAGTTTTCATCTGAAGTGTACATTTTTAACAGTTTTTGAACCATATCTTTAAAAAGGATGTCCGTTGATATACACTTTCACATGAATATATATACGATAATTCCAAAAACTGTATAACCTGAGTAAATAAAATTTGATACGTGATTTCGTTACTAAAATCTTGATTTTAAATCTGTCCGAAAAAAAGATGCGCAAAATACATTAAAAAAGTCAGAGCCCTCTTGGCATTCACAGCTTTGCCCAAGGTCCTCAATTTAAACCAGCGAAGAGAAGGGGATAGTAACATTTGTTAAAGAGTATGCGAGAAATTTTCGAGCAGGCAGTACTCAATAATTTATCCTTATAACTGAACTTCTTAAATATTATTGACATTCTTTGATTATGGAGTGAATTTTACTCTAAAGTGTATGACTAATCTTTAAGGCGTACCAGAAACACTTACACCTGCTTAATTAATAATTTCATAACCTTAAAATTGTACTAAACATGTCCCAAGTCGTATATGCATTCGATTTTAAATGCCATTTGCACTCATTTCTAGTGCCGACAAAAATTAGACTGTGCATTGATCCTACTTCGAAAAATCCACGATGCAATATTTATTGCTCTTTCGTTCATACCAAGGTTCTGTTATGTGACAAAAAACACAAAGAAACTACAATAAAAAACTAGTTGAATATTAAAGTTCACTCTTTAGCCTTGTAGATGATATATAAATATTCATAATATAATTGCGTTTTATAAGAAAGATATCAGATGGGGATCTTAAGCTTCGTATTTGACTTTATTATTATTATTATTGGCATATCTAAAAAAAAATTTGAAATAAATCATAAAAAGGCAAAATTAAAAAGTTTGTAAAAGAAAAAAAAATTGAGATTCGTGAAGATTTGAAATTTGGTGGTTTTAAAATATTATAATATAATCACCGTGACCAATAATTTTCTAATAATTTCAGTATATACAATCGTTAAGAAATGTCGAGGTTTATTATACCTTATTATTAAATCAATTTAATTCAGATAATGTCATCGATTAGTGTTTTAAAATTTCGGTAGCCCGTCAGCCGCCGTTGAATTTAAAAGAACAGCGTTGCCCGAGGAACACCACTTGGAGGTCAGCTACCAGAGTCCCTCGAGGCTGTCCTCTCACACACCATTTTTTATCTCTCTGGACAGCCCCGGGAGGTCGAAGAGATCTCGACCTCCCTCGCGCATTCCTGAAAATGGGTCCTTCTTCTAGTCACAAATTCGGGTAAACAATAAGCAAATTGTCGTGCGTTGATGGTAAAAGGGGAAAGCGGATCAACGCATCCACAAAAACCTAGCGCACTCGTGTAGCTTACAGATTAATAATCTTATATACGTAACCTATAACTAATCACCTATTCTTATAATTACCTTCACCTGGGAAATTTGTTAATGCTGCTTAACTAATCTCTGGTCTCTTCAACATTTAATTTGGAAAGGGTAAATGCCGAATAAGTATTGTCGAAGTGCGCTAAGTGCCTCCTGGAAGGTCTTTTAAGGGAAGCTGGCCCACATTCGTGTGAAGCTCGGGGAAACCAGGCAAAACCCGTAGCAGCCAGCCCGGCAGAAAGTCGCTTTCAACAGCAGAGGACCCCGCCTACCAGTCGGAAGAGCTTCGGCGCTCGGCCACTGGTGGGGCGCAAAGAAAGCGTTGGTGAGTGGGAGTGGACCAACGCTGCCACTTTATTTAAGTCACATATTCGGGAAGTTTTGTTTACGTCGCATATTAGGGAAGTTCCGGCATTACTATCGCTCTTAATATTATTAACAATTGAAATATTATATTTTTAAAATAGATGCTAGATTTTAGAAAATTTGACATGATATTTAAAATTGATTTGAACTGATTTTTAGAATATTTGCTAAGATTCTATAATTGCTTAAGTGGCCTTTAATTTTCTTAATTAAATTATTTTGTGCGATGTATTAATATATTAATGTGGGGGGATTTTATATCATTTGATAAATTCTCTTAATTTATTGCTTTTACTGCTGATTTATGCCCTACAAACGTTTTTTTTAACTTTAATGATAAAAAGACGAATTTATTAAAAGCAGTTTAAAATTATCAATTAAACATTTTTAATTTTTTTTCAAATCCTAGAATAATAACAACTGATTTTTTTCTATAAATTATGAATATATATCGTAATTCCCATCGTTACTAAACTGTAGCAGTAATATTCTATACACTTTACGAAAATTATAATTCGAATTGATAAAAGTTTGCAAGCATGTTTAAATAAAATTCAGGTCTGTTTGAATACACATTTATACTGTGTTTTGTATTAAAAGCGAAAGGAAAAGTACCGTTTTTATTAAATATTTCATTCGCTTTATCCTGTTTCTCAATTCTAAAAAGGAGCTTTAATCTGCTTATTTTTTACTTATTTACTAAACAAAAAATCACTCTATCATTAATGAAACTGAGCAAACTGTTTTCATTTTTAAAACGCGTTAGATAATGTATTCTTTAGTTCCTTCCATAATTCAAATACAATCATCGCAACGACGGAATATCTCGTACTCCGAAAAATTCCTTCATTGAATTATACTTATATACTTCATTGAATATTAATTTGTTATACATGATAGTTCAGATAAATGAGATGAAATTTTCGTACTTCACAATTTCGCCAGCGAAGGTGATAATGTCGCCAAAAATGATACAACCGACACCAAATATTATAACTTGTATGGTAATATTGGATTGTTCGGAAAGTAATTTCATTTTTTCCCGACAGATGATTTAATTGTATTTTTTTTTGCATCCAACTTCACATTTAAGCCGTATAATTTTTATATGCTTTGAGAGCTCATATAGCAAGGCTTGTGTGTGAAAAATTCCAAATAATTCTACGCAGTAGGTGTCGGTTGGTGCCCTTTTAAATATGGAGAGCGATAAGCAGCATTTTCGGCATATCTTACTGTTTTACTACAGAAAGGGTAAAAATGCTGTTCAAGCCAGAAAGAAATGGACCGATGCGTATGGAGAAGGTGTGCTGACAGTATGCCAGTGCCAGAACTGGTTCGCTAAATTTTTTAGACGGTAAAACCTTCACCTTCCGAACAACCCAATAGAATTATTAAATATTTTGTGTGTTTATATTGTATGTGTTAGCGAATAAAATATTTTGTTTTTTAAGAAATACCCTCATAGTTAATTTTCAATAAATGACAAATATTTTTATTTCATATATTGTTTTACCTTTTAGCTATTTTACATCACCAAATTTTTTTGTAGCAATATTTCACAGCAAAGCTTTGAGATTTTTTTTCAGTATTTTTTCTCTTCAAAATTTTGCCATATATTTTGTATCCAATGGTTATTCTGCATTCATTATCTTTTTAATTTTATTTTCATATTTATTAGCAGTTATGAAGAAAAAATCAATCTCTTTGGAGAATTCCTTTTATACTTCAAGTATTTGTTTTTCTTATTTTTATTGAACTTGTTTACCGTTTGCATGCATGATAAAATAAAGTATTACTACAAGAATCACCTGCCGACGAAAGATCGCCAAAAATTTTATTATTTTTTTTAAAAAGTTTTGAAAACATTGGTGGTTAAATACAAAAAAAAAAAAAATCGCCAATGCATTCGTGTTAGTCTATAGAGTGTATTCGCCAATAGCATGCTGCTAGGCCAAGTTTTGCCGTATGGTGTGGCATTGATGCACACGTAGTCAAAACGTCTATTTCCTAACTAAAATGTCAAATTTTAAAATTAGGAAGCTGTCTTTAAATGTATAAATTGATTGCTGCATGATATGCCTAAAAAATTGAATGTAATTTTCTTATTTTGCAACAGATGGACTAAACATTTTAGGAAAATTATACAGTTCTTTGAGTTTTCTCAAAAATGATAGAACACTTTCCGTAATAATTTTTTTATATAAGTAAATATAGTATAACAAGAAAAGATATTATATTATGAACTTAAGAAAATAAATTACATGTGTATTTTAAATTAAGGAATTTACAAGAATAGGTGTCATTTCCGAATAAATTTTATATTTTGAAAATAATTGGCGTAAATCTTAAAAAGATGGTAATTATTGATATTGAATGTTATTAATATTGATTGGAAATAACTATATCTGAAAAGGAGCAAGCAAATGATATTTATATAAAAAATATCTAACATGGTGAAATGGCAAAGATATTGCCTTCTGATTTTGCAATGTTTATAATAGATGAATTATTTAAATTATATAAATTATCAGAAACTGTTATTTCACTTATTTGATCTTTTGACGACCTATTTACTTAATTTTGAAAAGAAAGCTTTGCACAGAAATTCTCTTTCCATTGTTTTATTATGCTATTACATTAATGATTAGACACGATTCAAAATCATTCATAATAAAATTCACCACAGTAATAGAGAAATAAAAATTGCTGTAGTTTGATATTCGATTTCGCTAAACAATGAATATAAATGGTGAATTTCGTTTTTTTTTATGCTTGGATAATCTCTTGCTTTACAATTTTAATAATTTAATCGAGAAAATCTGCTTGCGTACTGAAATGATATGTTGAATATTTTATATGTTTTTAGGCTAAATGTTCATTTTTTAACACTTTTGGAGCTTTATTGTAATTTTACATGTTAAAATTATAAATAGCATCTTTTTTCTCTGTTTATATATACTGACGGTAATAAACCAGTTTGAAAGAGAAACAAGCCAATTGAAGTGATATTCGAAAAAAAAAAATGCTCCATTCAGAACTCTATAAAAAACTTTTCTAAAAAACTAGAGAATAATATAAGGTATTCGTATTATTTTTGGGAAAATTTCAATAATTATTCTTTGATATTAAGTATTTTGCAATAGAGCAAAGGAATGTTATGCTTATTTATCCCAAGGACAGGATGGATGCTTACTATAATGAAGATCAGCAAGTAATCAGTCAGTAATCAGATACTATAATGAAGATACAAAGCTATGCATCGCTTCCAATATAGCAAATAATTTTTATCAAAAACTTCGTTGAGTGTAAAAAATGATCCTTAATTCCACTTATTCAAATCCTTAACATTCTTCCGTTAATTCATACGTCACCAAAGGACAATCAAGAATGCCAAGCACAACGTAAGTATTGAAGATTAAAATTTCACAAAATTTCAAAAGAAAAAAAAACCCCTCTTGCAAACAAAGATTAGCAAAAAGGCGTCTTTTTTTTTATTGGATAAAATATATTACAGTACAGCGGTTTTGCATACAGTACTTTCAAGAGAAACTGAAAATTACTTTGTAACTAAATTTAATGCCAAAGTTGCTACATTTCATGGCGCAGGTGCAAAGTGTTTTTAAAAAAATAGAAAATGTTTTTAAAAAAGACGTTTAACGTAAAAAATTTGAAGTAACGGCCGAAAACAACCAGTGGGTATTCCTGAAATATAACTTTCGACTGTAGCTCGGTATAAAATCTTAATAATTGTCTTTTTTTTTTTCATTTTTTTGATAGTGCTACCTGTTATTACATAACACTCAGATGTATAAAACATTTCAAGTCAGCATTTTTATACGGTTAGTTTTGCTGTTTATAAAAGGGAAATATATTATGAAAACATTTTGAGTCAAATAATCGGTAATTGGGGATTTATTTGGCGACCGACTAACTAAATAACAAACACCATAAGACGCCAACAATATAATTTGGCTTCTAACGACATTGTAACGAAAATCTGCTGTATATCCAATGGACATATATAAGAAGAAATTTTGAAGTTAATATACGGCACAATATGCAAAAATAAGGTATATTTTATTTGATTAGAAGCTTGCCGATTATTGCAAAGGAAATTGTATTTCACAGTGGAAAACAAACCGAATTTCTTATGTGATAAATAAAAATTTCTGAAAAGGTCCAATTGGCAAAATTTTATTAATCAATAATATTTAGCCAAATTGAATCTTTTTTTAAACAAATCGCCAAATTTAAATTGTGGAAATATAAAACAGTTATCTGACTCGTCAGTAAAATACCAAATCTAACGGGCATCAGACATGCAAATAATATTTCTGATTGGTTATATCGAGATATTTTAGCAAATTGTTATTCGAGCGACATTTAACACTTAAAATTCAATTGTACATCGATTCTTAGTCCTACAACCTGCGCAAAGCTTTCTTGACATTCCTAACAGGAGCTTGCTCCTTCGTCTCAGGATCCTTTGCCTTTGCTGGCTGAGGTACTTTCGTCTTTAAAGTTAAACGCTCCTTCTGGTTTGGTGCGCTTAACTTCAAAGGCGCTGGCACTTTTGCTTGCAAAGGTAAGTTCTCCTTCGACTTAGGAGACAAGGACGGACTAACCTGTGGAGGAACAGGGACTTCCTCCCACTCCATGTCTTCCACGCAGTCCACTGGCTCCCAGTCCATGGCCTCCTCGTCGCTGCAGCAGTTCCAGTCCATCATGTCGGGACCTGCAACGAGATCTAAGAGCAAACCAAAACAAGACATATCTTACATCAGATGTTAGACACAGATAAATAATGTAAATAAAATGGTTTTATTAAGCAATCAACAAAATCAAACGAAAATCAAAATCTGCACAAAGTCTCAAATTTTATGCAAGCAAGTGAATATTCAACACTTTCACTAAAAATGAAGTCTTTAATTGTGAAATTGGCGTTCCATGAATTTTGACCAATCAGATTCATTGTTTGCGAAGTGAAAGTTGAAGTTGAAGAATCTGAGGTTGCTCACAATGACAAAATTTCTTTAAAAATAGTTATATTTTTAATTTTATATTAATAATTCACCGTAGGAAATTAGAATGACTTTCTAAAATTTAATTATATTTTCAAATTTAATTTCCAAATAAATCAGGTTTTAAATTTTTTGCCGAAAAATTAATACTTATGGAGCTTATATAATTTTATGTTAATGGGAAGAGGAATTAATGTTTGTTGAATTGAACCTTCATTATTTTTTTAAAGTATATAATTCTTTCTTAACCAAAAATGCTTACATTTAGTGCTCGAAGAATGATCTGAATTCGATTTTTTTTTGTCAAAACATGCTCAACGGTGTGTTAATATTAATTTTTAATATCACTTTTACTTTTCGTCATAAGAAAGGGGCCAGCTGACCCTAAGAGTCGTATCATCCCGCTTGATTTGTTGAAACATTTTAAATCTTTGTAATGACGATAAATTTACATGCGGGGTTTTGGATTTTTAATTATTTTTATAAACAAATCAAATAAGAAAACATAATTTTTACATTTCGTATTTACATTTTCATATTATTTACATTTTGCTTTGCAAATGCAAGTCTTTTCTCTGAAATGTGGATACTTTATTTTTTTCCTTTAGCCCTGGTTGTAATGATTTTGGCACAGTTATTATTTAAGTGATCTTATACAAAACATTTATAATTATAAAATATTTATAACACAAGAGATGAATTTCAACTATACGGTTTGCGTCAAAATACAAACTGAATCACCACACTGGTATGGAGCCACAGGAACTGATTAATAAGCTATGGTCGCATTTTTTGAATCAAGTAATGCTGCTTTGATTTGTGCTATGCTTAAGCTTTTCATGGTGCATTTCAGAGTATGTTATAGTAGCCTATTATAAGGCTTGATAAAAATGCACTTTTCTGATGATAGAATTATGGACTCTTTCGTCAGTCATTTTTATTACAACCATCAAAATGGTCTCAACCATCGTAAATCTACTGCTATTTGGATGCATTGTGTAGCACAATGCATCCAAATAGCAGTAGATATACGATGATGATGATGACAATGATCTGAACTTAGCATATAAAATTAATTATAATTGAAAACAATAAATGCTATAGGACAAATTGCTTGAAATAATTGAGCTATGAATTCATTAACTTTTTAGAATAAATGCATTTCATGGAATCTTTTCTATTCGCCAAGGACGCCAGCTATGCCAAGTCAGTATATTCAAAAATAACAACTCAATACTCCCAGAGCTGAAATATTCATCAAATATTCCGATTTTCTGTTGATAAGCGTTACCAGATTGAATGCAGTATGCAATTCAATACATAACTTTTATTTAGGTAAAATATACTTAACCAAAACTGTTACAAAACATCGTTGTTAACTCAAATTTAATACTGAATAAACGCAAAATATCAAGATATTATATTTTAATATTGACGAAAGATTCGGATGGCTCAGATAAAATCTGGACTGAAATGTAGTTCAGCGTATTTCCTTACAAAGCCAACAATGCCAATAGAGAGGTCAAAATGAAAAATCAAAATGGTTGGCAATGACTATTTTACAGTAGTGTTTTTCAGGTCAGCCATCTTGATTGGCGATTTAGTGTTATTGGCATCCTTGGCGACGTGAAGAGGCATCCTAACTGGATTCGAATCAAACTCGGAATTCCGAATTTATTCGCATGTTATAATAGAGTTCCTGCCTTCCTTAGTGTATATATTATGTTTGAAGTCTGCTATCTGTATTAATTTCTTATTCAGGAAATGCGATAAAAGAATCGAAAAGGGTGTTAAGAAATGTAATAAAATCGAGAATATGCAGAGGAGGCCATAAAAGCTGAAAGAAACTTTCGTTTTTTAATAATTTCTCGTAAACGTAGTATAGAAAAATTATAACCTTCAAATAATTTGAACTCGAGATTTTGACGAATCTCCTCGGTTTAGGTCTCAATCAGTTCGAAAAACATATTTTCGGAAAATGTTCGTCTGTCTGTCTATGATAAAGATAACTACCAAACAAATTGAGCAAGATGAATAAAGTTTGGTATCCAGGCTTAATGCTACATTTCTAGATTTCTTTTAGATTGTGAGTAAAATCCGTTGAGAGAAAGTTTGTCTGCCCGCTGAATATAAATAAGTTCGATAAATACAAAACGAGGAGAGAATTAGACAGATAAAATTCGGTACACAGATGTAACATTTTTATTATAGACCTCTTTAACATCTATAACATCTTTATTATTTATTCGGAAACATATTTACTATAGACACTTATCAAATTTCGAGTGAAATCTTACTAAGAACTGGCAATCCGTCGTTCTGTATTTTAGCGTTTGCATGTAGAAATATGTAAATACAGTGATTTAAATATATTAGATTTGATACATGATTTTATAGTTAGAAATGCAGTTTTATGTTAAATTTTTGTTTCAATTGGTTGAAAGGAAAGAGTTTGAAATCCAAATTAAATTTTTGGATACTATGAACTGAATGGAAGGGATTAAACGCCAAATAACTCGCCAAGGATGACACGATAGATTTATCAGAAATGCTGAATTCCCTCCAACAGTTTATTTTTTGCAACAATTGTACGCCAATGCCATTCAAGGTAATTTTTGGGATTACACCTATATTAGAGATTATAAGAGAAATTTGCTTTGGGGGAGGGAGGATCACTCCTCAAAAATTTCTCTAAATTTTATTCATACACATATATACATCCAATTACAAATAAAACGATGACGTGTAAAATTAGTTTTTGATACGTCACCCGTAATGTAAAAGTATCATTTAATGAAATATTTCATTAAACATTTTTCTAGGCATAAACAAGGCACATTTGTGTTTACAAAATTAGCAGAAATAGGGTTATTCTTAAATT
>JAPMOR010013621.1:1880-14846 GCA_026543865.1 Argiope aurantia
GATTTTTAAACTGTTTAATTTTTATTGAGGGATTTTTAAACTGTTTACTTTTTATTGCATGATTTTGCTTAGGCTTTTCAGGCGTTATAATTGATATTCGGCAGCTCATTTTATAATGTTTTTTCCGTAATATTCCTATTTATATTTTTTTCTCTAAAATGAGTATTTTTTTTAATCGCGGAAAACTGTTGTTTCAAACTCTTTCACTTATCCAGTTTAATAACCGAATGTAAATGTCGCGACATGTTTAGGATAGATTCAAATAATATACATTAATAGAAATGTTATATTGTAATTCCTCATATCCATTTGAACTAGTCTAGTATTATTATTAAAATTTTAATATGGGATTCTGTATATGATGCAAATATTTTACAGATAAATTAATATCCTTAAACATTTATCCTAGAACTTATGCAGTCATTATATAAACATATATAGATTTTAACTATTTAAATTTCACATTTACAGAAAACTTTCACATATTTTTTAATTATTTTCACATAACGTTTTTAAATGACAAAGAAAGAAAACTTCAATTTTAAATGCTTAATTTATTGATCTTATGCTAAACTACCATAATATATCGTAATTCGTATATCATAAAATGTTTATAGAATTAATATATTTTGTGCGCCTCTTACATAACTTCTTACAGGCCATATATTTTGATCTATAGAAATTTATTAATAATTTTAAAAGTCGCAATGCTTAAAGTCAATGGCTGATACGCCTGATAATAAAGAAATACTCTGAAATACTTTCTTATTTTACAAAGAATCAATAATGAATTTAAATGTATAAATAGTTACATGATTCTAGGGCAATTCTTTAATGAATAAAGAAATGATATTTGTAACTTAAATATTGGCAATCAAATATTTCTTTGATAATATTAGGAATTAATTTATATAGCGTTTTTATTTCACCTTAATTGCAATTCAACATTCCGTGGGAAAATGGCAAAAATTATAATTTTTTATTGCAAATTTTTATTAGATCAATTTAACTGAGATGTCAATGTTTTACTTTTTTTTTAAATCAAACCTTTTCTATAAAATTGCTTAGATATACCCGAGTGTAGCAAACATCTCACACTTTATTGTTATGTTTTCACAAAATCAATACTTCTAGTACAAAATTCCGTATCGAACCTTACATTCAGACATTATCTAAAGGATACATTTTTTCTTACTTTTTTAATATTACCACCTATTATTTTGTTTGCAAAGAAATTTAGCTGTTTAGGGACTTTACAGTTGTTCTTTGGTTTGATATATGTATTGAAAATTCAAGTTCTTATAATATATATATATTTCTGGAAGTTTGTTTCAATTCAAATATTTTTTAATTCATTTTTCTGCAAATTCCGGTGGTTGTGGTGTTTTTCGTTATTATTAACTATCAAATGTATTCTGTTTAATTCAATTTATTATATGGTTTTAATTTTATTAATTCTTTATACCAATTCAATTACTTTTAAAAGCATTTCTGATTAATAAAATAGAAATATTTCTCTTCGCAAAAAATAAATAAATAGTTTTTAATTCATTAATTATTTAAAAGCGACATTTTTTAATTGAAGAAAACTTTAATATCGTATTATAATCTAGAGCCAAAGAACATAATTTTCACACGAAAAAAAAAACGGAACAATTTTTAAAACAAAGCGATTGTTTATACATTTTTATAAAAATTTTCAAAATTAAAGTAACAGCTCCTGTAATTATTGAAATTAAACTTTTCAGTTACTCAGACCTAATATATTTAATAAAATGTATTGAAATATTTTTATTTTTTAAGAAATAAAATATTAAAAACTCGAGGAAGTTAAAAAAATATTTTTATGTAGACATTTTTAATAACTGAAATTGAAGATGCGCCTAATCTCTTTAATTTGAAGAGCAAATTTATTTGTGAAAACTAACTAAAAATTAATTCAGAATACGAAACTTAAGAGCCTAAATTATAATCCATGATATTCAAATATCAATAACTTTTTGCATTTCTAACTAATTAATTCTGAGGTGTGTTTTTTTGTAAATGTTTTCGTTCTAAAATTTTAATCATGATAATAAGCATTAGTGATTAAATTTTAATTTAAAATACGAACACAAAAATAATTAATTTATTCCAGTAATCAAATATTTCCTATTTTTTAAATCTTGATTCATTAAATTATACCAATTCACAGAGAGATAGACGTAATAAATTAGATTAGAATTTATTCTTGAAAGGCATTGGCAAACGAACTGAAAAATTCTCTAATTCTGAAACAGAATAATCTTTCCAGCGAAAACTGCCTCTCGTTTTAATCAAATCGCATATTTCAAGAACTGACCATTTATAATTAGCTATCCAAAATGTAATTATAGAGCTGGTATCTTTCAAATTTAAGCATCGTCTCATACTTCAACTCAATTTATAGAGGCCAGTTCTGTCAAACGATATTTAAATTTATGTCAAGTTGCAGCATATTCATTAGAAGTTCGTTTGCTGTATGTAACTCGATAACTCTTTTAGCTGATAAAAGACAGTATTTAGCATGCGAGAATTGCATTTATTTTATTTCCGTTGAATGGTGTAGTAAAATAAGAGTTATATTAATCATGTAGGGATAAAAATTTAAAGAATTTGTTGTAATGATAATGTTTCTGAACAATCTTTGAAATGTGTTAATTATTGCGCAAATCGCAAATAAGAACTGTCTTGAAAAGATTTTATTAAAATGATGCGCCTTTTGAATTTCCCTGATTCCCTTTATTTGATTCATATATATTTCTTTGAATTTATTCTTAGAATAATAAATAAATATGGAGTCTTCCAAAATTTTTGTAATCGTATACTTTCAAACAGACGCTTGAAACTTAGCTTATCATTTTATGCTAAAAGTTTCTTGTATTTGTAAACTTCTAATAAACATTGATGCAAACTTGTAACCTTACTTTCCAGCGAAGTCAATTTCATAGTAAAGAAGACAGATTTACGGATGTTGGAATGATGCGATCCTGTAAGCGACCAACTTAATAGCAAAGATTATTCTCGAATATTGGCGACGTCTTCATTAAAACTTTGAGTTCCGTCGTCTGTTTTACAACATTTAATGCTCTGCCAAGGGGGCTATAAACACAGAGGCGCAGATACATGGGGAGTCAATCGAGTCGTGAGAAGATTAGTCGTTTGAATTCTATCTTTGAGGGTTAATCTCTAATAACTTCTCTTTGCACGATTCGTGTTGTTGAGATTGTTTAATGATATTTGCTTCTTGTGTGCCATTGATTTATTAACTCCTTTTATATGTACGCTTCACCTGGGTTTGTTGCTTGCTTTCTTGTTGAATAAAATATCTCCATTCGTTATCCAGCTTTCTTTATCATTCCAAAATGAATTTTCCATAATGGTTTTTAATTTTACTTTTCATATCTCTAAAACTTCACACTTTGCTGACATTTTAAGAAATAAATCAAGCACTTAATGCTCTAATGCACTTAAGCATTAATGCTCTTAATATGTATCTATTTTTAAAAAAATAAAAATATTTCAAAGAAAAATATTGATAATATGAAATATGCTAAATATTCAATTCAGTAAAATTAAATATTAAATAAGGTAATGATATGGTTTGGTAGCATAATAGGACTTTATCGCCTTCCAATCGGATTCCTTTTTTATGTATATAATCACACAATTTCTGAAGACAAAAACATGTAGCAAATAGCAGAAGAAATATATTTAAAAAATGTAAATGGAACACCTCATATTTATGAGACCTTGCAACCGGTTAATTATTATTTCATTCCTTTAGAGTGCGATTTGAAATGAGCAGTTTTTTTAAATTAAAAAATGATAAACTTAGAAAATGCATTAATGCATTATTGATTCATTTTTTGTTTACTTATAGCATTGCAGTAGCATATAACATTTCATATTTGTTTCCATGTAAGGAAATTAATATTTTCGATAGTATTTTTTATTTAAAATTCGTTTATAAAAAGGTTGTACCTTAAAAATCTTATACCAGTATTGGGTGCCCGAAAAGTGAACATTTTCTAAAAATTATTACTATCACGAGAACTATTTTCATAGGTATAAATACAATATAGTGACAATATAATACAAATATAGTGACTGTTATAATACAATATAATACAAATATAGTGACTGTTATAATACAATATAATACAAATATAGTGACTGTTTGATGAATTTAAGTTGTTAAGCAAAAGAATCTACGACATACCTTGCTGATTTAAAATATTTCTTTTTAGAATGCTGAATTAACCCTTAACTAGAGACATGAATTTCCACATAAGTCCAGACAGAATGAATGTCCTCATAAGTAAAAAAAAAAAAAACTCCGTTATTTTTCTTTTTTGGCTTCTGTAAACAACTTTGGAATTTATTTTGGAAGAACATTACATTTTGCAAATCATGTAGTTACCAAAAAATATTTAAAATATTAATATTAAAAATGTTAGATGTTATAATATCAAATGTTGGACAGATGTTATTAGAAAAACGTAAACAATCTTTTAATGAGTATTTACTTCATTTAGATATTATGGAATTACTCTAATGTTAATAACTGTTAGAATGTAACAAACAAAAATGAAGAATACAATATTTTAAAATATTATTCTAAGGATATTACTTTATTCCTTTTGTATTGTTCAAATTAAAAGCAATTTCAGAGATGTGAAAAAAATGACTCCATAAAAACAACAGACACTTTGAAAAAGAGTAATTCGGTTACACGCATGTGTTCATACTTAAACGTTTGCAAATATAATGCTGAAGGAGCAATTTGAAGGTACTGTGGAGATGGTTGGTTCGGTTATATTAACGTCCCGTTTGAAGCAACACTAGGGATATTTTGGGACGGACCTCGTAATTTGAACCACGGTCAGATGACGAGGAAGACACCTGAGCTGGCACCCCCCTCTCCACACCACACCACACCACACCAGCGGGAGATGGTTGCATTCAAGGACAAAATATCACGTGATAGTCAGAGCTAATGAACAACGCAGAATCATTTTGACTCTCGTCTCCAGTTACAGATTAAGTAGAAGTTTTCATAGAACTCTTCCCTCCATATATCGACTCTCCCCCCCCCCACATCAAATTATGGACAAAACAGCTGAAAGCAGGAGTAAATTTCAAATATCATAGCTCAATCATCAACATAATTTATGAAAATTTATATTTCATAAATTATATTCTCTTATTTAACATCCATTAAAAACCTAATAAATGCAAATACAAATTGATATTGACTTTTTATATTACTCTTTAAAATTTTTCTTCAATTAATACAAACTTTAAAATGTCTCATTAATATAATCGATAGATTCATTAACTGAAACAATGAATTTCTAATATATAATAATATTGCTTTGGTAATATCAATTCAAATTTCTAATTACATATAAATTATATTCCCTAAATTGCCCTAAATACATATTTAGGGCAACATATATGAACATTGTATAGATGAAATTTTCATTTTTAATTATCTATCTGTGTATAGCATAACTTCTGGATATCTAGTTGCATATAGATAACCTTATCCAACAATACTGCGCATCACTGCCTCCACGCACTGTTACCCCCATGGCACAGAGATAACAATCTAAACGCACGGAAAATGGACCCAGCAGAGTTTGTGACATAAACCCTGAATCTGGAATATCCGAGTAATTCTAACTATTTTAGCATGGCTCTATTCCATTTTCGACCGCAGACTCACTCTCTCTTGTGACTCCCTGGTCATGGGAGTATGGAGATACACGGAGTGAATTTATTGGAGTTGGACAGTTTTACGAGTTAAGGGAAGGGGGTGGAGTTTGAAGTGTGTTCGGGGTCGAGCTGTGTTCACTGCTGGTCCAATGAGGCGTAATAAAGGGAGGCTTTGGTTCGGGATTTTGTTCCAAATGGATAAACTAGACCCAAACTTTAATTCCAGAGTTTGCTGAAATCACTAGTAATGATAGTAAATCCTCTTTGTTGAAATGTATTCAAGACCTAAAATATGGGATTATGCTTATATATTCATAATGGTTGTGTTCTAAGTGTTATTAGTAGTTATTTTGCTTTAAATACTGAATGTGAGTACTACAATGATAAACAAGATACAGTTTGATATGGTATTCATTTCACATAAAATTTAAAGATAAGTTCTCTTTTATGTAGCCTTATGTTTGTTGTCATGCCCGGAAGCTGAAGTTTATTTAATAGCCTTATGAGAGTTTTAATTCTTAATTTAACCGATTCATCGTGTAGTGATTCACTTTTTGTAATAACTAACTTACTTCCGGTTATGTAAAATAGTTCCTTTTCGAGACTAGAACTGCACAGAACTTATTTGGAATAAAAAGAAAAGAAATCGAATTGTACAAACATTTATTTATTTACCTTATTATTTAGCAAATTTCTACAGCTTTGATTTGTTTTGTGCTTATGATTACATATATTTAATAATATTTAATAAAAAACGATTGCACGTTTTGTTGAAATGTTTCCTTACATTCACCATTTGTTTCAAAATAAGTTATTGCTTTTAAATATTTTTTTCTCTTTTTCTTTTCAAAATTTGCTTTTTCTTATATATTTACTTAAACACCACCACCTTCACGATCTACCTAAAATCATGTACAGTGCATGAAAGACAATAGGAAAGATATCTGAAACATATATGTTACAACAAATAAAAAATATTATTATGAAACTAAAAGTGCGACATACATACCGAAATTCAGAGAAATTTAGAAAGCAATGACAAAAAATTTAGACCAAACTTAATGACAAAAACATACTAATGAAAAAATGCTAATACAGAAGAAAATAACAATGTACAAATATTAAGAAAGTACAAGTAATAGAATAAAAAACGATATATTAATCTATGATACATTCCGAATTTCTAAAATTAGGAAGAATTCTTTAATATCCCAGCCCCCCCCAAAAAAGGAAAGTAACCTGAAGCGACCTCTTTTTCGAAGAGACACAGGAGAACGTTTTCCGTCATGCCCATCACATTAAAAGTGTTAAATGAATATCGAGGTATAAGCTTTTTTTGACATTTATAAGTCACAACGATTCTTCTTCAACACCCCTAAAATGGGGTCATCCTTTCAACGCCCTTATATTTTATAGACTCTAATTTCAGGCCTCTTGTGAACAAAAAGGGAATTTCACTCCAACATCCTCACTTATATTTCATTTGTTAGAATTCTCTTAATCAATATCTTGTTGCAAAAATACTTATACTAAGCTTTTCCACACCTCCTCCTTTTATGTCGCAGTTCTGGAATAGAAGGTCCTTCGGTTCGAACCCCGATTCCATTAATGATCTGTCATATATGAAGAACTGGTGCATGATAAATCTGACATCTAGAGTCAAGCCTTTTCGTCTATAGTGATGCCGAAAACTTGGATTGGTTTGGTTTAGTTATATTAACGTCCCGTTTGAAGCAACACTTGGGCTATTTTCGGACAGACCTCGTAATTTTGAACCGCGGTCAGATGACGAGGACGACACCTGAGCTAGCACCCCCCTCTCCACACCAGCGGGAGGACGTTTGGTCAGGACGGATTTAACGTAAAACAGACCCCCTTGTACGACGGTTCTTCGGTGGAATCGGGTGTCGAACCCGATACCCTCCAGTTCCGAAGCCTAGACCTTACCACCTGGCCACCGCGGCCTACCCGAAAGCTTGGAAAAGGCGGTGTTAGTTGATGTTCTTTTTATTTCATCAGGATACAAAACTACGAAGTTTGCCCCAAGATTGCCCTAATGTTGTAGTAGACAAAATTAGGGAACAACATATACAGAAAATAACATTGTTTTATATAATTACAACATATATAGACAACAACATCGCTGCATATACTAACAGCATATATACAACAACATTGTTGTATATACTAACAACAAATATAGTCAATAACATTGCGGCATACTAACAGAATATGTAGATAACAGCATTGCTGTATATAATAACAAAATATATAGACAACAACATTATTGTATATAACAACAACAACAAAAGGACCATTAATATAATCAAACTGTCCCCCCCCCCCACCTTTCATTCAATGAATCATGAGAAAAAAGTAAGTGCTACATTTGAAAATTTCGAAATTGTTGTTGTAATTGTAATTATCAGAATTTAACTATTTTATTTTACATTATTCATGAACAAATACTCTATAAAATCTGCATTTAAAACTTAATTTATCTTAAAAATTTTGTTTGTGGCGGTGTCACATATGGACAAATTATTTTTATAATTAATTTGTCTATAACTTATATAGGGTGATTCAGAACTTTGTGTATAAATTATTATGGAATGTTGAAATGAATAAAAAATAAACTAAGAAAAAGTCAGAATCATATACGATTTTATGTTTAATATAATTATCTTAATTGCTGAATAATTTGATATATGTTTGGAATTTATTCACAAATTTCAATGATTTATTACAAATAAAATAAAAAATATATATACAATTCACCTGAAATACGAAATTTTAATTCACAGTAATTTCCTTTTTTATTCAGAAAATAAAAAAATGACTTTATAAGAAACTTTAAAATTGCTGAGGAGGGAGACAAAAATAGAACGGATTGACTCAGTCTTATGCGTGACTCAAGATGAATTTGCATTCAATTTTATTCCTAGATCAAAAGTTTTACGTCGAAGAAAGTTTCCTAGTTTTTAACAAAATATTTTTTTTTAGCTTTACTGCTACATTATTTCAGAATAGATTGATTTGTCTTCCGGCCTTGACAATGTATTTAAAGTTGTTGTATATTTATTAAGATATTAAACATGAATTTCATAAATAAGCATGAATGAATTAGGGGCCATTCAAGAATTTATATATTATTAGTTTTTTTTTAAATCATAAATTGTGCTTTAGTGCATGTAGATTCCTATACTAAAGTAGATCAAATTTAAATTCATCGCAAAATATAAAAGTTAAAGTATCTCAATTAATTTTTAAAATAAGCTGAATCAAAACTTCTTTTTTCATCTCAAGACAGCAAAAGAAGTCCCAATTCTGAAGTCCTAAACAGGTAGACGACTACATAGAAAAGTCATTTCCTTTTTTCAAAATTACTAGATTTTCTTTATTTAATAATGGTTTATTAAAAAAACGTTAGAACCGTTAAAACCATTAATTTCTAATGGTTTCACCATAAAACCGTTAGAATTTTGTTCCGAATACTTTTGAGGAAGTTACACTGATTTTGTAATTACATTTACATAAATTTTAATGCTATTTCTTATCTTTAGATACTATTTCTCAAATTCTAATCTTTGATAGAATTTTCTTGTAGAAAACTCTCATAAATTAAAATACAATGCATATATATATATTTTTTCAAATTCGGTTTAATAATTTTCCAGTATTTTCTATAGTTCATACAATAGAGAATAAGTAATCTGCGCATTTAGAAATATTTATTATCTTTTTAGTGCTTCACATAGTGAAAAAATGAAAGTTTCTTGTTATTAATTAATAAAATCGCAATAGTTAAATAATTTTAGAAATATCGATAATTTTTTAGTTCAGGAACTAGATCATATATTTCTTAAGGTATCTGGAAAATTTTAAGAAAATTATTTGGTAAACCTCTAAAATAGACGATTTTTGCGTCATACAGATTGGCATTCTTTCTTTCTGGCCAAAAAAAGAAGAATAAAACATACTTTCCCATTTGACTAATATATTTGGTTTCATAGATAATTTGTCAATCTTTTTAATGCAAATATTCAAAAATATCGATATTTTCGAACGTTTTTCAAAACATTCTTCCCGAATATAGTTACATAACTTAACTCAACGAATTACATCTAAAAATATTTATTAATTTATTTAAAAACTGCATACTAAAGAAAAAAACTCCAGTTGCAGAATGCATTATAAAATAAACATCAAATACACAAAAGAAACCAAAGCTCTAAGTAAGAATGACGAAAACGGCAAGCATATATTGTGTTTAATATATAATTACAGTGAATCTAAAAACATTAAAAAAACGTAATAAGAATTAAGAGGGAGTAAAACTAAAATCTAAAAACCTTAAAATTATAGAAGACATTTAAATACTAAATGCATTTCCGTATCAAAAGTATCAAAGCTTTTTTATAAATACAACCAATCTTAAGAACTATAGAATTTTACAACCCATCAAACATCCGACATATGCCATGCCTAAGGTCTTAATTATTCAATATTATTCAAACCCATATGGGCCAATCTGAGTTTTAGCAACGAATTTACTTGCTGTTATTAAATTGTCTCAGAAACCATTTCTGGGTTTCTCCAATTAAAACATAAACGAGGGACAGTTTCCTTTAAAAACACTTCCATGTTGCTTTAATTTATTTATACTCTTGTGCAATAAGGGCTCTAAGGCCACTTTCGTTCTCCATTCTCCTTTAACTTGCGAGCACCACTTATGAATTTGATTGGATACATTAGTTCATACGGATTATTACATGCATATTTAACTTTTACATCGACATGAACTCAAGTTGAAAGATTTAATGTTACAATGAAGTTAATTTGAACTCCATCATAGCAATAAAAGCATTGTAGCAAATAAACATCAGATTGAATTTTTAAAAAATATTAAACATAAATAAAAAAAGTCCTCTTGGCAAACTGGAAGACAAAGGTAGTTCCTTTACATCTGAGGTATTATCTGGTAACTTAAACAGTTGATGTTAGAAACAATCAAAATTAAGGCATGAAAATCACTTTTCAGTTCCTAACTTGTAAGATATTACGGCTATCGAAACACTTTAAATACAAAAGTTGTTCGTCTTAATGAGTCGCTAATTTAGCTAACCGAAGTTATTTTTCTATCTTCAATATTAAGAAAGTTATAGCGAAATGAATATTTCAAGCTCCCACCATTTCCACCCTCTTTGAGCTAGATAGACCATTTACAAACTCATCTAAGAATTTTACATATCTAACAACATATTCCAAGACAATTAAAATCCAAACAAGATTACTCTATATAGAATATAACATGGGCAAAGCGTTATACGCATATTATATATATAATTTAATCCTTTGAACGAAATGTGGTTTTGAGTTATAGGACCATGATCGGTGAAGAACTGTAGAAATTTTCCCGGAGTCTTCTCATGAGAACCATTGTAATAGGTAGTCTTCCTATAGGAATCAACCTAATTATTGTATAAAAATGATATTAATATCCCTAAAAAGATAATTTCCTGTATTTTGAGATAGTGAAAAAACTATTTTTGTGAAATCATATTTTCGGATGTTACAATAAAAAAAAAACGTTATTTAGTTAATTTTAAATAACTGATATTGTAATTATAATTCGGACTTTGTAAAATTTCGTTAATTGTGCTTTTGCTGATTTGCCTAAATGAAAATTTTTATCAAGATCTAACAAATGAAAAATGCAGATTTCTTTAAAAGACACACAGACAGACATTCACCTCTATGTATATAAAGTTGCAAAACCGTTTGGTCAATAATTTTGAATAATGCTCTTTTTACAAATATAAATATTCACAGATGATTCATAAGATGGCTTTTCCGGAATTTCTACTGGAAATATAAATTTCTTTTCAACTTAAAATATGCTACTAAATAAATCTTACTTGCAGGACCGATAGATTTCGTAGAATGCCTACAAGAAACACACAGTGAATTGATTCACTGGAAGCAGTTCGGCCCTGCATAGCTCCAAAAAACGCACCTATAATTCACAATTTTTATGTTTGTATTCCATATCTCTTATTCGGCATCTATTCGCTCTCAGATGCAAAAACGCGGGGAAAAAAAAAAGAACTCTCAACAAATTATCTTTCCTTTCGTATGACGTCAAACATCCGTGCAGCGTCACCTATTGGAAGAAAGTTAAGTCTTGTTTAGACTGATTGTGTATGCCAATCACGTTTCAAAATAATATTTCCAAACCTTTTTTGGAGAAGATCGGACCCTTCAGTTCCACGTCACGTTCTCTTTCATTCAAAGAAATTTCCCACTTTTTCGGTAAAAATCATTCTCTTGAGTCACGGCTGGGAATTGTGTTGGTTGAGATTTTTGTTTTTCACGTTGTTTAGCAAGTTTGTTCGTTGGATATAATACTTTCGTTCGGGAAATGTCAGTTTAGAAGTTAAATAAGCCATTTCAAATTCTAACACTGTTATTTTCTTTTTGGTTGCGAAAGTTCGGACGTTAAACTTTGTTAGATATTACTTTGTTTATTGCACGTTATTTTCTTGATTTGCAATTCTACGATAGCACCTGCGCTTTACTGAAGAAAAGTATACTCACATGTGTTTTATCATTACTTTAATAGCAAAAGTTCATTCGAACTCATTTTAATTCTAGATTTTTTTATACATAATAATATTTTGAGATTCTTTTGGTTTATAGTAAAAATTAAATTTGAACAAGCAAGTACCAGATTTAAAATAGCAGATTTTTTTTTCCTTAAATAAATTACAACTACATTATTAAAATGGTTTATTAGAACAGTTATATTAAAAATATACCAACACTAACCTCCTTGAAATTTGAATTCCAGCTGTTTTTCCAACATAAAACAAAAATTCATTCCAGTTTTATTCGTCACAGGGCGTTCCACACTTAATTTCTTACAATTTGATATTGTTATTCTTTTCAAGTTAAAGAAAATCTTAAATCACAGTTTCCTGATTAATTCCATTGCTCAACTCGGATTTTATATTTCAATATAAGCTTTGCATGGGCTAAACGGACCGTTTCAACCTTTAAAACATCAAGCTCTATTCTTCACTGACTCAGTTGAGAACTCATTGGGTTCTTAATTAACTTTGCCCTGATGGAGACTTGGCGATCATGTCACACCATGCGAAGACGAATGTCAGTAGGCGTCACTTCATTCATGATTACATTACATTACTTCATTCATGATTACATTAC
>JAPMOR010013621.1:15161-31542 GCA_026543865.1 Argiope aurantia
ATATATATATATATATATATATATATATATATATATAATATTGCTAATTTGTTGTCATTTCCGGTAAAACTTCAACTTTAATTTAAAGTGTAAATGATGAAATTGCAATTAATATAAAGATATTTTTAATAAAACCAAGCGTTTTATTTTATTTATCATCTCTATTGTTATTTATTTATTATTATTAATATTGAATATGAGTATTGCAAACAGAATCGCTCGGTATTTAAGTCTTATGTGAACTACAAATTATTTTTCATAATTTATGTCATATTTCAAAGAATAATTCAACAAAAATTTCTCAGATTCAGCATAAAATTCAGTTTTTAGTTTTGCTTTCAAAAGGATTGAAATGAAATCAATAATATTTTGTTCCTGCCTATAAATATATTTCTAAAAATTATGAAGTCTAGATTTAATCTAGTAAGGTATCATATTCTGAGAAATATTCTGGACACACCAAATTTTAAATAAATGAATATTTCTATTTTCCACGATCAACTAAGATTTATTCCTAAAGTTTTGAATGTTAAAAATTTAGAAAAACTCAAAATTTTCATAATCTTAGGACAGTTAATCTTGAGAAACCTGCGCGGTGATTGGCGTATTTTATTTGAAACGATCGATGGAAAATTTAAAATTATCCTTTTTTTATTGAATAGTGATATTCAAATTTTCATAAATCAGTCAGTTTATGTGATTGATTTAGTTGATTGGAAATTAAATCTTTTTATTTAAAATATTAGTGTTTCAAGCACATTTTGTTATTCGTGATTTCCACAGCAGACGCTTTATGTAAGATCAAAAATTCGTTAATTATATTAGAGCATTTATTCAATCAAGTTACATAAAATATAAGCATTTTCCATTTAGACAATTTTAGCAGAACTGTGTCTTACTAGAGATTTACAAATTAGCTGTGTGGCCATGATTTGAATTGATATCCTGTTCATATTAAACAAAACTTGCCTTAAAATAAAACTGATTTATTGGATTAATAATATAGAGAGTGTAAAAGATCATAAAATAACTTTTCTTGAATTTATTTTTTAGAAAAAATAATATTTCATATTTGTTTCATTTCCGACAGACACGTGCCGAAAATTATATTTTTGCAGATTTCATTTCCAAAAAGATTTAATTTATTTTTAGTTGGAGTTTTAATAAATGTGATGGCAACACTTTGAAAAAAGCTAATTCTTTCCCATGAATGCGTAACGTTCTCGTGCAGCTTAAATTTTATTTTTATTTTGTACGAAAAAAATTGTTGAAAAATATAGATAAATATTTATTTAAAAATTTATTAAAAATAGAAATTTAATTTTAAGGTTAAAACATTGGTATCATTTAAAAGATAAATTTTTATCTTTAACTTCATGTAAAAATCTTTTATGTGCGGTAATAATTTCGGAAGTTATAGCAGAAACACGCCAAAATTTCGCTTAATTTTTAAATAAATAAAATTCTAATTAAATATTCGAAAAAAATAGCCCCCAGGTGCACATTCTCGTCCTCCAAGGTATACACGTGCCAAATGTGGTAGCTGTAGGTTGAATGGTCTGGCCTGTAGAGCGTCAACACACACACACTCACATACACACATTGAGCTTTATTATAAGTATAGATTAATAAAATTATTCATACTCAAATTTTATATTTCAAGATAAACTTTGCATGGGCTAAAAGGATCGTTTCAACCTTTAAAACATCAGGCTGTATTCTTCATTGACGCATTTGGCAAATCATAATGCTCTTGATTAACTTCCTCCTTATAGAAACTTGACAATTATTTCAAACTCTGCAAATGGAGATTGTCACTTGAAGTCACTCCAGTTTTTTACTTATCCGTTTAATATAACACTAATGACAGTCCTTTTGCTTTATTTCAATGCAGACGATAAAGTTTTAACAAGCACCCCATACTTCTCACTCTTCATTCACATTCAGTAAGTGCAAACTCCAAATAATGTTAATGATCGAAATTGTGAAGTGTTGTATATCCCATTTTCCACTCTATATCGTATTAAAACTAACCGATTTCAACATCTTTTTAGTGGCGAGATTTTTAGTGTTATGAGATACTTTGGTTGTGCAATGAGCCAGTTTCGGTGAATCAAAGATAATAAATGGCAAAAATCTTAAATGAAGAAAAATTGGCAAATATCTTAATTTTGAAAGATGATTAATAAGTGCCCATTCCAAATGTTATACAGTGGAATATAGTGTTGGAGATATCAACCTTATATCCCACATTTGGCCAAACTGGCTGATTTCTGGATTTATGCTCTGATTTGGCATAGAGTTGCGAGATGTATCAGACTTTGGGTGTTGCAAGATAAGTTTGGATCTGTATTGGAACTGTTTTGGGAATCCCAAATCATAACTGTGAATTAATGATCTCACATATGTCCCCATTTTGTTCGACGTTCTTTTTCGTTTTTAAATGGATGAGCGTATGTTTATTTTCCACAACGTTCAATTATGAGGCCAAAACAAACACATCTTCTTATTTTGTTCGACTTTATTTTCTGTTTTTAAGTGGATGAATTCATGTTTATTTTCCATGACATTGAATTCAGGACCAAACTCCTCAATGAACAATTTGCATCACCTGCTATTTGGTATATATATTCTATTAAGAGAAAATAAGTTATTTGTCTAGAAATGCATTTTTTCTTATTTATTTTTACTTGTATATTACAATAGAAATAATAAAAAGAAACGATTATATATTAAGTAAAATGCATGCAGGAAAATTAATGTCACATAATGAGAGAATGAAGAAGAATATTCGTTATCATCAATAAATAAATAAAAAATTGAAATCTGCTATCGCAAATTTCATGTTATAATATGATAACATTATTT
Source organism: Argiope aurantia (assembly GCA_026543865.1). NCBI lineage: Eukaryota > Metazoa > Arthropoda > Arachnida > Araneae > Araneidae > Argiope > Argiope aurantia. The sequence goes on from JAPMOR010013621.1 coordinate 18,030, forward strand.
TTAAGTCATTGTTTGTCTTAATTAATTTAAATCATTAACCAGTTTAAACCGGTTTGAAACAACAACGTAACTGTTAGATTATTCGATTATGCGTCGATATTTAGGAAACGTTAGTTTTTTCGACTCAAAATCCTTCGAGCTCCAAAATTTTTTTCCAGCTAGAAAAACTTAAAATTTAAATAGAAAGACATAACTTTCTATATTTTCCCTCACTGTTTCGATTTCATTCTCATTTTCTTCTCTATGCTTCTTCGGGCGATAACTTTTTGTGATTCTGCCATTTATTGGCCACAAAGGAGAATCGCGTACATGGCGCAAATTCACACCAAGTTGTAACATTTTATTGGCGATAAGTGGCCAACTGCGACAACCTCCTTTATCATTTTCTAATAACCCTAAAAGCGAAAAATTAATGCCACAAAAGTGATTCGCCAATTTTCTTCCCATGCATTTTGTGGCCTCAAAAGGCTTAAACCTAAATAACATTAAGTTCTCACATGATAAAAAAAAATTAATATAATGTTCACACATGATAAAATAAAGTCCAAAAACATCGTTTTTAATCAACTGCTTATGAGTTATTCATAACAAATACTTCCAATCTATTAATATTTAGTATAATCTAAAGTTTGCTAAACGCAGATGAAGACAATCTTGCCATAACACACACGAGGCTCAATTTCCTTTCATAAAAGTGTATCACTATTATTCACATTTAATGATGAATCCACGCCAAAAAATCGATCAGAATCGGCGCAAAAGACATACTTATTTCTTTCTCTGATGTAATACGCCAATAAATTTTTCTGGTCCATTTTCTGAAAAAGATATTCAGCCTAAAGAAGATCATATATTTGACCCAATCCCAAACCCAGTAAATGCCTCCGTTTGGATCGCCAGAGTTATTTCCACCACAATTCCTTCAGGGCCTATTCAGTGTAGGGAGTCATCCAAAGGAGTAGGTCTCGAGGAACCCAAGGGAAATCTGTACTCTTCCAACTTGTTTACGAGTTTTTCAGTCTTTAACTCGGTATTGTGCTGCTTGAGCACTTTCCGGTTTCCGCCTCTAAACGTAATTTATGTCCTCTCACTTGATCTTGTTTCGAGAAATTGAATTGTTACTTTGGCTTTTTAAAGATTTTTTTTTCGCAAATTGCTTTGTTATGTTAGTATTCTAAGAATTTTTGTAGAATTATCAGTGAGGCTTGTTTGTATTGCTTAGACTTATTTAGGCGTTACGAATGCAATTTAGATTTAATGATTTTATTAAAATAAAATGTATTTCAAACACAATGATAATATACATGATTTTACTAATTCGCCCTTTTAATTTTTAATTTTTCTGTTTTTGCAAATTATAATAATTTTTAATGTGTTTAAGTATAACCTTGATATATGTTAAGACTTTAGAATAGTTTCAACGCAATAGTAGCTGATAATTAATAATAATTGTAATTAATAAATATCTCTTACTTTTAAATCTGTTTTTTTGACAGTATCTTTACAAATGTTCAGTCAAAAATAATTTAACCATAAAAGAAAACGATCTTTATGGCATCTCTGAATCCGAAAACGATATTCCTGGCATTATGTCTATCGTTGTTTTGTTTTTTCTTGTTTAACAATCTATCAGTGAATTAAGGTAAATTAATTATCTATTACAAATAACTTTTATCTTTGTAAACCGATTTATTTGTGAATAGTTTCATAGTTAAAATAATCACAGATAAATCGATGAATTAAATATCTATTACACATTAAGCTAGACAAATAAAACTTGATAAACAGTCTACGCTGCAAATACATATTTCTCTGAAGCTTTATACGAAATACATTTATTAAAAGTATGTCTGTCAATCTACTCATTGCATGAGGAATCCATTACTCAGAAAAGTAAATATATACTATATGGGCGAAATTCGGTTCATGACCATCAGAATTTCTGATCTTTTTTAAAAATTTGGATCAAGCTCACCTAAGCTTTTTGTGTCTGTTCGGCTGTGTACAAATAAAGAGACATTTAAACTTAAAAAACACATAAGGGTAGAGAAATAAATTTTAATGTATTAGCTTTTAATAAAGTTATAGATTTATGTCTAATTTTTTAATAAATTGGCCAAACTTCATGCCATTTCAATAAATTGGCCAAACTTCATGCCATTCACTTCAATGTACTATGACTATAAGTAGAAAATTCTCCATGCCATTCAAGTACATAAGAAAGTAAGAGGAGAATAGTTCGCCCTCCTGTTAGTATAAAATAAGCTAAAAATATTGCTGGAAAATTATTTTTCTATTAGATAATTGGATTTTCATAGTAATCACTTTTCTATGTTCTTTCTATTACTGGTTCATTGGCCAGATGTTTTGGCCACGATTTCTGATCCAAAGTCAGCGCGTATTACTTTGAGGTACTTGTTGGTCTTGTGAATCGAATAAAACTATAATGAGACCACCAAGTGCTGAATGAATAAGCATCTGAACATATTATTCTACCATGTATATTAAGATTTTCGGTATCACTTTCCACGCATCTGCATAAAGTGGAGATCTAGCCCCACCCTGAAATGAAATTAGTTTATACCTCTATTACTGGTCGATTGGCCAGATGATTTGTCCACGATTTCTACTAAAAAATCAGCGTGTATTGAGCATGTTATTCTTGCAAATCCTGATGAGATCACCAAATGCTGAATGGAAAAGAATTCGATATTATTCTTCTACCAAGAATATTAAAATTCTTAATATTATATACCACTTATCTTCATATAGTGGAGACCCAGACGAGAGCTGGCCGGTATTATAAATTATTCACTATAAAAGATTAGACTGAATTCACATCAAAATCATTCTCTGAAATGATAGTGTTTAACTTAAAATTTTATAATGTTGGTTTCCTCCTGCTGATATAATAAAACAAAAATGTTTAAAATATCTCAGTCTTCATCAGAATGCTATTGATGCAATTCAGCTAAATCGAAAGTAGATAAAAATTTGAAATATTGATGGGGAATTTTCATGAATTAGTGTTTGTCATTGCTTCCAATTAAATTCATTAAAAAACATTATTCAAATGCATAATCTCATGAAAAATGGGTCATCGTCTGGGCTTTTTCGAATACTTTCCCAATATAGTATGTTTATATTATCTCTCTATAAAAAATTCTGGAACAATTGTTTTGTGTATTGCTTTTTTTGGGTTAATTTTGTACAGAATTGTGATACAAAAATCTATATTCTACCAGTAGAAGTGGGAAAATAGGTATTTTAATTGGTCAAAAAATCTGCAACACTAGAGGGTGAGGATCATTTTAGGTGGGCAAAATGGAATATGGTCTCCATGCCTAGCATGACCTTATCGGGAGTATGCATGCCTGATGCATGCCAAGGAACATTCCTCCACCGCAATAATATAGCAACATGGGAGTTTGGAAGGGATATTTAGGTAATAAGATAGTAGATTAACCCTTTAAAGGGTCATTTTTTTCTAGTCATATTATGTTAAAATATTTTTAGACTTGAAATTAGAATAAGAAAAGTGATTCATTTTGCTTATTAGATAAATTTAATTTGATTAATTAATTTTGTTAATTAATAATAAATCAAGACACATAATTTTGTCTGAGATGAAGAACTGAAGCATCTAAGTTGCTGACTTACTAAAAACATTCGTCAGAACTTACGCCAACCTACATAGTTTCATACAAAGATTGATAAATTTGGTGGGAAGCATATTTCCCATGGCCCTAGAAAGGGTTAAGATAGTAAGATGCTCGCACTGAAGAAAATACAAAAATATTTGATCTCTTAGGTGTATTTTATTAACTTCACTAAAATTTTATTCTTAAGACCATGTAACGAATTCCATTATTTTAACTCATTCTGTTTAGGATTTACTATATCCATTTACTAGAGACGAATACATCCATGGATAATCACACCCACCTCATTAAAGGCATTCTTATTAAATTGGAATGAAATGACTGTCACGACAGGCGGGACCAGACCCACTTAGGTGTTGAGTTCTAAGGGTCATTACTGACTACGGTACAACCCTTTTGTAGGAAGCACGTTCCATCATCTATTAGAGGTAGCCGACTCCCACTATTTCTGCACCCACCAGGGTGGCAAGACCCAACCACGATACCGGAAGCTTCTCATCCTCATATCTGTGGTGCCACCTGTTGGGTATAAATCGCTGTATAAGCAAAATAACAATGTTGAGTTTTAAGGTCTGAAAGAGGTAAAAATTGATTTAAATTCTGTGGTCAGAATTCTTGACAATTACAATATCCATTTTTTAATATTCGATTGTGAAGAATTAAATACAGATGTTTGGTTGGTGAAGATAGCACCTTTTATCAATCAATGAATACATGCAAGTTTTAAATATACAATTTTTTTAACTAATACTTAATAAAAAAATTTGAATAAAATGCTATTATATAAAGGCTAACTAGATTTACAACTTTGCATTTAGAGATAATATTCAATATTAAAATGTCTGACTTTAGTACAAGGAAACGTTCTTATTGAATAGATAAAAAAGGAATCAAAACGAATTTTCTAAGTTAAAAGCTTGTTTATTTAAATGCAACAACAACAAAAAAATCTCTTTAAATTCGTTCAGCGTGTAAGCATTCTGGACATAAAAAAGGGAAACCCAGGGACAAGTTAGAAACCAAAAAAGAAGACAAGAAAAAAAGTCACCTTGTTCGCTTTTGTAGGTTTTACTCAAACTGAAAAAGAATTTGTTCCGTATAAAATTCTTAAAACATACAACAAGGTCATCTAAAATAGAAAATCCTCGGGGATCCAAAGCACAAAGTAAAAAATAAATGAAAGCGGCTTTTGTTTGATACTCTGTTTTTCTTCTAAACTTTGAGATTAGAAGCTGAAAGTTTTTGGGATCCAGGGTTGAGACGAAATTACAAAGTTGTGTTGCTCTGCTGCGAGAAAGCTTCACGCTGATTCTATTTCATAACAAAATTTATTGAATATAACAATGTATAAGTTAAAAGCGTCAAGGGTGGTTAGAGAATTTTTAAATAAAATTTCCTTAGAATTATTTTTGTAGAGTGTAGTTTTATGTAAACACTTAGAAGCCAAATTTTTATTAATCTTATCGAAGTTCAGAGTAAATTAGATTCTGAAATATTCGTGACTTTTTCGGGAACTGCATGCTATTACAACGTTCATTCGACAACATAAAAAATAAAATTAAATTGTTCCAAAAAAATTCTTTAGTAAGCTATATAGGCAAGGAGGAAAACTTTTGAAGTCAAAAAATAATTGTTAAAGATTTTGGATTAAAATTCATCATATGTTCTACTAACGTTTTCAAAACATACTAAAAGAAAACTATTTATAAAAGTGTACAGAGAAACAATATGACTATATCGTGGATCTGTTGAGTTATGGTGCAAAGTAAGAATTTATTACAATACTATTATTCGGAGAGACCAACTCTTTATCTCATACATTTTTGTCTATTGATAAACGCCCTCGTTTGTCTGAGTTAATCGCCAAATCATCAAAACCACATTATACAACTTGGTGCTTGGCGCAATGTGTAATGGCAGAAAGAGTCTTTGACTACAGCAGTGTATTGTTAATTCTCAGATACGATAGGAATCCACATGCATCAAGTGACGGCTATTTACTCAAAAAAGCAAAAACAAAAAAAAAAAAAACATGGAGGACGAAAAATACAGCAGATGTTTATATGCACGATAAGGTTATCTACTCGAAGAAAATACATCTATCGGGACATATGCCAAGGTCAAAGCCTAATAAAGAATTACAGAAAAGCGATAATATTACTGAGCATTACACCTTTGCGAAGTAAAATTATTCAAAAGTGGCAATCTTGAGATCTTGAAACAAATTGTATGTTGGTAGAATAGTGATGTGTTGATCAGGGAAAATGATTTAAGATTTTAACTATACGTCGTCCATTCCATGAATTACGATGCATTCTACTTGAGGTGGAACTCTCATACCAAATACGAGCATAAGAATTAAAACAGTTACATTTTGAGTTTATTTCAAAATATCGAATATCGTTTTATCACAGAATTTATTACAACTCTATTATTTCGGCGAGACCAACTTATTATCTCATACTTTTGACTCTATTAATAAATACACTCGCTTTTTGAGTCAATCGCCAAATCATTATTGCCACATTATACAACTTAGTGGGCTACAGTGGCCTGATGATGAGGTTTTAGATTCGAGACCCGATTCCATCGAAGAACCTTTGCATAAGCGGATCTGCACACGTTAAATCCGTCGGGACCAAACGTCCTTCCGCTAATGATCCGGAAGTTTGGAGAGGTGGGTGCCTGCTCAGGTGTCGTCTTCGCCATCTGCCCGCTTTTCAAAATCACGACATCCGTCCCAAAATAGGCCTAGTATTGCTTTAAAAAATGGACGTTAACATAACTAAACTAAATTATACAATTTAGCGACTGATTCAGTATGTATTGGTACAATGTCTCTTCAATTACTGCAAAGTATTGTATACGAAACGAAACGAAACAAAATGAAACAAACGAAAACCCTCAGTTTATAATATTCTAATTTATTTTCTTGTAACTCGTATATAAAATATTAGTACAAAAATAAAAACGATTAAATTTCGAATTTGCCTAAAAATAATGTATATCGTTTTACTTTTGTATTTTAAGACGTTTCTTTATTTCGTTTCCCATTGTTATTTGGTCAGTTTTTAATACTGTTTGTGGATCTGTTTATAATATAAGCACTTTATTTCTTGATATGCAAATTTTATATTGCGTCCTTTATTAGACTTTTACTATGCTCCTGCTTTCTATTGAGAATCTTTACTGTTATTTGAAAGAATACAAGAATGAAAATGACATCACAGATAGTTAAGATAGATCAAGCGATTGTTATTATGAAATTAATAATCTATTAATTGAAGTTCTGCATTTGTAGATGAATTGCAATAGAATGCATCAAATAAGTCAATAAATCATTTTTTTTTGCGCTGCTCTACAAATTCTAATAATATTTATTTATGATAATAACAATTTCAAATTAGGATAATGCATAATAGGGGTGATAAGGAAACAACAAGAAAATTCTTCATCTAACAGCATTCCTTGAAATTTTAATATTTCCAAATATTTCTTAATATTCCATGACAGATTTGAAGCTGATGAAACAAACTCTCTTCTTGCACCTTAATTGTCCCAGGCATTAAACTGCATTTCCTGAATGAATATCCACCTATATAACTTTCAAAAGGCCGCTTGTTTACTTTTCCATCCAGCTAATAAAGTGCTTTAAACTCAGTCGTTCTCTATTTGCACTACTACCACTTAAGCGAATTGTTTACATAATCTAATTGTTACATCTCACGAGGACAAAGTCAAAGCGTAGTGAAAGTTTAGTGAAGTGGAAATCTTAGAAATGCGAGGTCGTAACATTTAATTTTATTCAGTGTGAAAGGTGCGTGGCATTTTGTAAATATTTCATTAATGCAATTAAAATAGAGGTGCATCATTTAAAATTAAATTCTTTCTAAAATATTTATAATATTCTTAACATAATTTTTATTGTAGTAAATATATATTTGTAATAATTATTAAAAAATGTATATTCAAAAATGATTCTTGAATCACCCAAATTCTGATTTCATTGTAATTTTAATTGCTGAGTTGCGTGGACTGTTATATTTTATTAAAACTCTGTATCGGCAAATGCTTTTCAAAAACGTTATAAGCTCCGAAGACTTTCTCTCGGTCTTTTCGTCATGGTTTAGACCAAAAAAAAATGTCAAAAGATACGAATAGAGCTGAATGAGATTATAAAGAATAGAAAATCATTGAAACATTCTTATTTCTTCAAAGCATATATTGTTACGGATCTTTAGAATTTCTATACTGCAATTTTATGCTCATCGCTCAAAGTAATTATTTATAGATACTTTTAACATAAGTTCCGGTCTTAGAGATCATTTGGGATTTTTGCGACAAAAATAAGATATATATATAAAACAGTAATTTTGGTACTTATCTATTAGATGTCGAAAGCTAGAGATCCTTCTAGAAAATCCAGTTCCCTTTTTGGATACTACAAAAGCAGAGGCTTTCACAATAACGTCAGTTCTTTCTTTGAGTGGTAATTGCGGAGCGAGCTCTCTAGCTGAACTTTGGAGAAATTTTTTTTAAACTTAAAAATGAATTTTCCTTTTCTGCTGCGTAAGTAAACTAAATTTTCCAAAAGAAATTGTGAAATAAAATCATTAAAATGGAAAAAAAATTATGAATAACATAACAAAGGATTTTAAAAGGATATTTTTACTTGTGTTATAAAAGCAAGAAATTTTATTTTAACTGTCTATTGCCCAGTCTTTACTTTAGAAATCATTATTGTAAATATTATGAAATCTTGAAATCGATTTATATAAATTATACTTCCCATATTTACTACTTAGTGGCTCAATAGGCGTTGGAAAAATTAATTGAATTTATGAATTACCTCATATTTTCCTTTTTTTAAATATTAAAATGATTCTTTGCCGTCAAGAATACAGAAGTGTACAAAATTTTGAAATTTTGGTATATCAGGAAGGGTTAAAAAATCGATTATAAAATTTTATGTCAGCAAATATTAAACTAGTTAAACTAAATAAAAGTGATTTAAATTTAGATTCTTACTGTTATATTTGACCAATATTAAATATAATTTATATTTTATGATTATATATTTCAATATCACAAATCAGCTTTAAAATAGCCTCATTCTTATTTCAAGACGAAATAAATAATAAAATTTTAAAAAAATTATTGGTTAAAAATTTTGTTAGTCACAAAATAGAAGACTGAAAATCTTTTAAAAAAATAATTCCAAGATATTAAATTGTCAAATAACGAAAATGAAGTTTAACAGTTTTTGAGTGTTTAAATATTGAACCTGAAAAAGAAAAAGAAATCTTTAAAGCATCGTAAAAGATTTTAACGACAAAAAAGCATAAACAAAAAAGAAAATCACTATGTCAAAAAATATTCGAATTACAAATTTGTGTTCATCTAAACCACTTAATAAATTAAGTATTTTTCATATTAAAAAATGTCTAACAAACACAAAAATCGAAATTTTAAAATACTGTCTAGAGAGATATTAAAGTAATTAAGCTGATTTTAATATATGACCGCCATCTTCTTTTCTCCAAAGACTTGAAAAATCTGCTTGCCAATTAAGAAGTGTTAAATCAATTTCCTCCCAAATTCTAAAGAATAACCTGATGAAACCACTTTAATGTACATCTCACTTTTTCAAGACTTTGGCATCAATATTTTAAGTTCAATAACGTACAGCACCACTTAAAGCTCTTTGACCCCGTCTTAAGCACGTGTCCAACCCCTTAAACTTTTCCATCATCCATTATTTTTCTAAGGTCCACTCCTTAACGTCCTCTCCCTCCCCTGATAAAATTGACTCTTCCTCATCTACTTGGCTGAGTTTTTGAGTAGCTGCTAATTGAGGATATCTCATTAATATTAATTAGGCCTCAGAGAACAAAAGTTAAAAGCTTCTCCCTGTCTGGTGACACAAAATAGTTTTTAGAAAAATCGATGTCTTATTTTTAAACCTCCATTGTGAAAGTGGATCGAGGTTGGCGATATTGAATAGCTCACTTCAGAAAACTTTTTCGCCAAGTATTAGATTTCTTGGTAACGAAAAAAAGGAGTTATTAAATTTTGTGGTTGAAGAAAGTTTATTATATAATAGAAATTTATCTAATGCGGCTTTAATTCTAAAAAAATATCGCTTATTCTTTATTAAATGTGGAGCAAATATTTGAAGCAAATTAAGTATAGACACCTGAATAGAATTAATATGTTTCTTATCATACTTTAAGTTGATTACGATTCAAAATTACGAAGTCCAACTCAAAATATAAATGTGATATGATTATAAAATATTTTATGAAGAATAAAATTATTTTTAGAAACATTTTTTTTAGAAATACTGAAAGGAATCTAGGTCATATCATGAAACAAAATTGTTGAAGTTGCATCATGATTAATGTTTACACATATGAGAGACCATTAAGCAAAAGAAGTGTATTTTGGCTTTTGATGAAATTATAGGCTTTCTCAATAACATAATACCTTTCGTAATACGTGAAATGTAATGAAATGTTTTTTGTTATTTCTATTTTTATTCGATATTCAGAATTATCATCAGTAGAAGCTTAAATTCGCAGAAATTTATTTTCATGAAACTTGAAAGAAAAGTTTTTGCAATGCGTCTACCAAACCTATTTTCATAAGCTAATAATGAAGCATGAGTAAAATATAATGAACCCTGAAAGAGAAGTTTTATGGTGCTTCGGAAAAACCTATTTTAATAAGCAAACAATGAATCATAAGTAAAATTTCATGAATCATGAAAGAAAAAATTTTACAATGCTTCGGCCAAACCTATTTTCAGAAGTAAACAATAACACATAGGTAAAATTTCACGAAACCTGAGAGAAAAGTTTTTACATTGCATCGGCCAAACCTATTTTAATAAGCAAATAAAGAAGTATAAGTAAAATTTCATAAACCCTGAAAGAAAAGTTTTTGCAGAGCTTCGGTCAAGCCTATTTTCAAAAGCAAATAATGAAGCATAAGGGAAATTCCATGAACCCTGAAAGAAAAGTTTTCACAGTGTTTCAGCAAAAACTATTTTCACAAGAAAATAATGACATATAAATAAAATTTCATTTACTTTGAAAAAAAAGTTCTTACAGTGCTTTGGACAAACCTATTATCAAAAGTAAACAATGAAATATAAGTAAAATTTCATTAAAGCTTAAAGAAAAGTTTTTAAAGAGCTTCGTCCAAACCTATTTCCATAAGCAAATTATGAAGCATAAGTAAAATAAGGTAAGAAAACATTCCTCATAAATTAAAAATTAATAAGAAACCAGACAAAGTTTCCGTCTTTTCTGGTAAAAAAAAGGATCGACATTAGCGTCATTAATAATCCTAAAAAGAAGCTTTCATTTTTCCAAACTAAATTTCAAAATATATCTGTATATTTCATAATTTACTACCGCTAACAAAAACAAGAGAAATCAATATTTTTTCTCTAAAATTTAGTAATAAATTAAAGATTACTATAATTTTCCTACCATCGCTCAATTAAGAAGCACTGATGCAGTTCAACTTTAATATTTTAGCCGTTAGTTCTATTTATGTTGTTTTAATTGTATATAGTATTCTTCTCTTCATATAACACTGGAGCTGTATTATCTTCCAAATATAATTATCAAAATCGTAATTGATATCCACAATAATTTCATTGTCTCTACCGTTTTTACTACGTTACATTAATTTCTAATAATAAAATCATTGGGAAATTTTACAATAACTCATGCCGGCGTCCTGGAATAAGGGTAGAGCGTCTTCCCCGTGATCTGAGCGTCCTGGATTCGAGTCCCAGTTCGGGGATAGTTGTTCTTCATCTGTGTTCTATCTGTGAGTTGTGTGAATGCGTCCCCGTGTAAAAAGGGGTCGTGCAAGCGAATGTGAAGCATGAGTAGCTAAGACGTACTCTTGGCCATAAATGGCGGTACTGTGAAACAAGAGACGCTTTCTCGGCTTAACCCTTTAATGGACCATTTTTTCTAGTCATATTATGTTAAAATATTTTTAGGCTTGAAATTAGAATAAGTAAAGGGATTCATTTAGCTTATTAGATAAATTTAATTTGATTAATTAATTAATTTGGTAAATTAATAATTAAATCACAAATCAAGACACATCATTTTGTCTGAGATAAAGAACTGAAGAATATAAGTTTCTGACTTACGAAAAAAATGTGTCAGAACTTATGCCAACCTACATAATTTCATGCAAACATTGATAAATTTGGTGGGAAGCATACTTCCCACGGCCCTAGAAAAGGTTAAAATGGCTGATTTTGTCAGTGGGCTTGTCTATGACAAGTTCCATAAGAAGCAACAATATCTATAATTCATTAATCTATATTTGAAGTCCTATTACAAAAAAATGCCGTTATTAGTAAGGTAAATAATCACAAAATATTATTGAATAAAAATAACATAGAGTAAATTAGTTTATTCTGAAAAGCAAGAGCTATATCAAAAAGAAAACATGACTTCTGCTGCTATTGAGCCATAGTATATTTCATTGCTTTCAAATCGATTTCTCAAGTTCCTTATACGATGTAGAATTTTTTTTTAATAATATTTCACTTATTAAGCCACGCCCTTTCCCTTGATAAAACTCTCTAATATTTCTTTATGATGTTGTTTACAAATAATTCATTTCCCTTAGAGGTACTATTATTTTAACCAGTATGATTTAAGAGTTAATAGATATATTAAATAGATATAGGAAAATGAGACTATAAGAGTTTTCCTTATATTAAATTTCTTTAAGAAAGTAAGACACGCAAATCTCTATTACATACAAGGCTTATTCCAATCTTTCAAAATAACAAATTTGTGACCCATCCCTTTACGAAAAGGCCCTTTCCTAGTTTTTTTTAAAACCATTCTCACCGTATTATAGAGTTTATGCAAAAGAACAATTAAATAATAAAAAATAATAGACAAAATATTTAGACAAATATACTAATTCATATATTTTGATCAAATTTGTTAATATAGAGGTGATTGATTAATTTTGGAAAAAGTCATTCCAGCATTACCTATACCGGTTTCCCGAATACCTGTTCAAACTAATAACTGATAGCTTTTTTTTTCTTTCTGCTAAAAGTGCTTAAACTTCTGGAACGCCTATCGTTTCTAAACGCGTCATTTTCTAACACAAATACTTATTTAACTTTGAATATGGAGTAAATACACTTTGGATATGGAGTGGAATTCTTCCCTCTCTTATATGAAAATTATGTTCAGTTCCGCAGAAGGTAGAGCTGTGCATCATTAATAGTTTTAAAAAAGGCGACATGTTCATTGTAGTTATGATGATAAATATTAACAGTTATGTCATTTTTCTGTACAGTAGATATATGTCGATAAACTGATTCACTATTAAAATGTAAAATACATTATTCATTAAAAGGCGGCTCTGATTATTCGATTATTACTTTGCCTTTTGGCTTTCTTTTTCATTTAGAAATCTCTACTCGGACATGCAAGGATTTTGTGCAATTTTTTGGATTGCATTTTCCAAAGGATTAAGTTATTGTGTTTCCAGTCATACAATTGTTTCCAAGTGCTTACAATAATACTAGCAGAAAAACCATCATAATAATACTATCAGAATCATCATCATAATAATACTAGCAGAATGACCATCATAATTATGCTAGCAGAATAATCTCATTGTTTAGGTACAGTTAGTAATACCTTTTGATAACATAATGTTATAATAATCAATACCTCCTGTTAACATAATGTTATAATAATCAATACCTCCTGTTAACATAATGTTATAATAATCAATACCTCCTGTTAACATAATGTTATAATAATCAATACCTTAATAACATAATGTTA
>JAPMOR010013621.1:31552-56596 GCA_026543865.1 Argiope aurantia
TTTCGAGAAATTCTCTGACAAAGTAAAGAGCCACCTGGAATAGTAGCAGGCTTTCGAGTTCTTATATAGATATGTCTGAATTTCTGTACTTTCGAGAATTTTTATTTTTATAGCCAAATTGTTGCCAAGGGTAGAAATTATGAACCTGATGTCCATTCAGCATGCATTAACATATCTGTAAAAGTTTCTTTCTTATAATGAGACTAAGTGCGCAGAGCAGGTAATATGACAGTCTCATTAAAATGTTAACAAGGATTGCACTAGTTAAAGAAGGTAACTTTTTCTGGTAAGAAATTTTCTAATATAATAATCAAAACGACAATACCAAATCTCCAGTACGCCGACTGATTCCTCAAATCTCTGCTCAAAGCAAATCCTTACAATCTTCTATTTCCTTTTCCACTAAAAAGTCCCTTTCCTCACTTCTTAAGGCACTCTTTTCCAAGCGATAAAATCCCTGCAAAGAGGCAGGTCTAAATAATTTCATTACCCATTCCACTTAGTCACCGAGCTTCTATCTCGTAAAACTTTTAATCGTTATACCCGGATCTTTCCTACTTATTCCTCCACGGCCTCGCATAACCACAAGAGAACTGGGAAGTCTGCACCACTTCGTTTCGGCTAATGGCTCGCCCATTAGCTCGCAATGAGTTCAAATTCGAATTTATCTGGACTTCTCCCCTTATTCCACCCCTATTAGAGAATGCAGATGCCTTTCGTGTCTGGGAGAAGTGCGAAGTGGAATTTAAAATGACACGAAGGGGCGAATTTCGCAAGAGTCACCGTCTTCCATCTCCCCCCTTTCTTCTTGGTGTTCTTTGAAGAAGGATGCTACCTACTAAATTGTATGCGTGTGCAGGTGCGGATGGATCGAAATAGCTATGATGATGTCTCGGTGGTAATTGGTTGGCGGAAATCTTGATGGCGGAATTTTATCTTTTAGAGATTTAATTATTTTAATTGATTATTTGAGGAGTCAGGCATATTGTATATTTTGTAGGAGTTATTTTTTTTTGATAGAGGAAATTTGTAGTTTGAAATGTAAAATTTCTTCAGTACCTTTCAAAATATGATGAAGCCTAAATGAGAGATATCTTTTGGCATAAATTTATTTTGCAAGAGTTACCGCCTTCCACCTCCCCCTTTTCTTCTTGGTGTTCTTTGAAGAAGGATACTACATGCTGTATGTGTATGGAGGTATAGATGGATCCAGATAGCTATGATGATGCCTCTGTGGTAATTGGTTGATGGAATTCTAGAGGGGGAAGTTTATCTTTTAGGGATTTAATTATTGTAATTGTTTATTTGAGGAGTCAAGCATATTGTGGAATCTGTGAGAGTTATTTTTTTTAGATAGAGATAATTAGTAGTTTGAAATACAGAAATTTCTTCAGTATTATACCAAATATGGTAAAACATAAATAAAAGATGTTCTTTGGCATGAAGTTATTTTTCATTAATAAAGTATGTAACAAAAATTGAATTCAATGGATAACAGATTTTTATATATTATCATTGGAAAACATTATGTTTTGTTTTGAGGTTTTTGAAGCCACGAAATTCACGGACAGAAAATTGGGGAATTAACACTTTTGAGGAATCAACTTTTCGCTTTTAAGGTTATTAGAAAATGATAAAAGGTGGTTGTCACATTTGGCTATTTATCTTCAAAACAAATTACAACTTGGCGTGAATGTTCGCCATCTACCTGATACTTCTGCCTGGCTAATCAAGGGCAGAACGAAAGCGAAAAGAGGTATCAGAAGTTCATATACATTAATTTTCAATTTTTCTAGCTGGCAAAAAAACTTTTAGAGCTCAAAACATTTGAGATGAAAAAAAAAAAAAAAACATCGCTTTTTAAAATTTGACGATTGAGCGATACAGTAGTGATTATTCCAAACCAGTTTAAACCATATCTGCGCAAATAAAATTGTCTTGAAATAAAGTTTTCGAGCTCGAACGATTTTAAGATGGAAAAAAAAATCCATCGTGTTCTAAATATAGATGCATGTGTAATCTAATAGTCACGTGATTCCTTCAAACCGGTTTAAACTGGATAATGACTTAAATTAATTAGGCAAACAATGACTTAAAAAATAATAATGTTCTCACATAATAATATGGAATTTACGATAGCAGATTTGAATTTTTTTTGTTCGTATTGCTTTGATGATACCAATTAAAAAAGATTGAATATATATTGACTGTGATATGCTACCTCTATCATTTTCATTTGGTTATGATTTATCGTCATTAAAGGGACTATTAAGATTATTTCCCCAGTTTGGATGCATCTACAATGAAAACTACATTAAACTAATGAAATGATTGAAACCAATTTCGTATACAGACTGTAAAATAAACGGAGTAATGAATTCAAAAAAAAAAAAAATATATGCCAAAAGTTGCTGATTCAATATCTTGTTCACAAGGAAATTCAACATATTGATGGTATTGCTCCCGGAGAAGTTGAACATAAAGTTTGATTAACAAAAGATTATGTTTTTGTTAGATTCATGTTGTAAGTTATTCATTTCGGTATATGCATTCTTTTACACTCCAACAGCAATGTAATTTTGCGTAATCCATTTTTCGAGTGTTGATTTTAATTGCAGGCCGATTCTTTGAAATTGTACATAAGTATTTCCTGTCATTGAATTTGTTCTTAAAATTGCGAAGTTTTATCTCCTCATTCATTTCACCACTTGCATTTGAAGTTTTGTTTCATTTCAGTCATTATTTTAGGTATTGATACCACCGAAAAGGCAAAAATGTTTCATTGTCACCCTGTATATGTATTTATATAAACAGAATGCTTTTATACGTTAATTTATTCCATAAGTTATGTTTTCGATTTATAAACGTATTTCATATTTGTTAGTGTTACTCTTTCTTTTAAAATTTATTGTCGATTTTGATTATGGTATGAGGAGGGATAAATGTCTTTCGTTTAATGTTGAGCTACTGGCAATTGAAACAGAAAAAAAAATAAATATAATGGGCTATCTTCTATGTTTATTATCTTACTATATGCTTTATGTACATACTACATGACCAGTGAAGTCCATTTAAGTTCTTGAAATTCAAAAGGACGTCCTGTAAAGCTAGAGAAGTAACGGATTCCTGTAGTAAAGTGACAGTGCTGGATTTAATGAGATAGATTACTGTGCCTCTAGTGGCGAAATAAGGATGCTACAAAAATAACTTTAAGAAATAAAGGAGATCAGCCAGATTTTCCAATTAAGGAAATAAAAACTATTCCATAATAAAAATATAAGAAAAAGTTTCATGGATTTGTCTAAAAAATTGGCGAAGATATTTGCATTTAAAATAATTAATTTTTCGTGACTTAAAAAAGAGTTCTTCCTAAAAATGAAAAATATTTTCTCCAATTTTATCATACAATTTTTTTCGAACTATGTAACGACGAAAGTAAACAAATATATAAAAAAAACATTTTAATGAGGATGAATTTTTTATTTTAAGGAGACGCTTTTTTTTAAGTAAGCTTACACATTGCTTGTAATTTAGAATCTTACCCCTACAGACTCCCGCAGATTAAAAGTTTTAACTATCGCATCTTGTATCATGGATCACAAGCAAGTCCTGTGTCATGGAGCAAACACACACTTTGCACTATAGATCATAAACACATCTGTGCTATCGATTATAAGCACATCTTATACCATGGTTCAAAAACGTATCCTGTACATGGAGCAAAAACACACTTTGCACTATAGATCACAAATACATCTGTGTTATCGATTATAAGCACATCTTATATCATGGTTCAAAAACGCATCCTGCATCATGGATCAAAAACACACTCTATTCCATGAATCACAGATGTTTCTGCACCATGAATCACTTATCAATTATCAGAGTTATATGATGTTAATTACAGAATTTTTTTTAATTACAGTGCCATTCCACGGTGTAATACAAATGAAAATCGTGATCAGGAAACTAAAAAAAATGCAAATAAATCTGTGTTTATTGAGTATGAAAAGAAAATTTCAATAATAAGTCATGTATAGTGGTTAACATTAAATTTGAGATATTATTTGACAGGCTTTAAAAAGTTTGAAAAAGAGAAATTCAAATGTAGTGTTCGTGTTACTATAAAATTATTTTCTAGAAAGAAAGAGCCCTATTTAGAACTTCTATCTCAAATAATAATAAAGATGCATATGTATGTGTGGTTTGGAGTTCTATAGGCCAGATCATAGTCTCCCATTATAATAAAGATGAATATGTTGGCTCTTTTTCAGGATGGATCATTTAAATTATAGCCACCACTTTGTGCATAAATATAAATAGACGAACGAATAGAATAGATTAAAGAACATGAAATAGACGAAACGCATATTTGCATTTGTTATAGAATCATAATGTCATGGGATTGAAATCCATTAGAAAGGTTCATGCATATAACGAACATAAAATATACAAAACAATTAAAATAACACTGATTTAATGTCTGACACTTTGACAGAATCAGGGGCATAAATTTACATGTGAATAATTTAACTTTAATTAGATATTACCAATGCTCCTGTTGATCCAGCTTGTCTCCAAAGTCGACAGGTATTATAAAAATAAAATGGCAGGGATAAACTATGGATTGATTCAAGGAGTTTAGATTCTGGTTTGTAAATTTGAGGTTGCCAATAACAAAGTTAAATCTGTCAAGACGGACAAGGAAAAAAAATAAAGAACAATAATTGAGACTATTAGTAAATTGTAAAGAGCAAAACTATACAATAGAATTATTCAATTTCCTCATGGATAGCAGGTTTCAATTCTACCAAAATTGAATACTTTTTTAAAAACTTCGAAGAGGTTTTGTAGTGGTTGGGACCTTATCCCTGCCATCGTATCTGGATCATACATGATTAACAAAAGTACAAGAAAATATGATACAATGTTTAACTCTTTGAGCCCGGCTTAACCATAAATTGCCTCTTTTGACAAAGCCCTTATTCGGACCTTTCCTTGCTCATGTAATGAAATATAAGGATATAAAGCAATTCGCGACCAGCTGTTCATATAGAAGGGGCGATTCTATTCTGTTTTCGCGTACAGAATTATCTTGGATTTTAAGGTATAGAAATTTTCTAACTTACCGGATATTCATAGAGATAAACCATGAAATACCATGGATGACTTTGCTTGCAATTATAATTTTTTTAAAATTAACTTTCATTATTTTACTATTTAAAAACAGTGAAAATTAAAACTAAATAGATGTAACATAAATTAGATATGTATAATTAAAATAAAAAATGACAATTGTCTCTTTTAAGATTTATAGTAAAAAAATGGATCAAATATGCAACAGTCTCCTCTATTCTATGCACACATCATTTATTGATTATATATATATATATATATATATATATATATATATATATATAATTTCACTATATAAAGTTCCTTTATTTCACTACTTTTTTATTTTATAGTCCATGAAAACTTAAAAAGAACATCACAAACGTAATAATTATCCCTTAAATCCAACTTGTTTACTTCCTGGGAGTCGAATTTGAGAACCTTTTCAAGCAGTGAAAAACATCTAAAATAAACTCTGCTGAAACAGCGAAGTTAACAGCCTCATTATTATGTCTAAAAATACATAAAATGAGTGCTGCAAATTCTCGGAAGCACTCGTTATATATCTAAATCGATCCGATTAGAAGCGGATTCTAATGAAGCTTTTTTAGGAATGAATACCTTATTAAGTTTCGTGAAATGAAATTTAGAACTTTTCAGAATTTGTAAAAGAAGGTACAAGATAGTATTTCGTAACATCATCGAAAAACAACTTTTAATGATTGGTCTTGAAATAGATAAACAGTTTCTTTAATGTCAAAGAGTATATATTAGGAAACCGCGTATATATTAGAAAAACATCTTTGAAAAACAACTTTTAATGATTGGTTTTGAAATAGATAAAGTTTCTTCAATTTCAAAGAGTATATATTTGGAAACCACGTAATGTTCTACGTCTCAAATTAATTCTTAATTTTAAAGCAATTGCCCTAATGTATTAAAATAAAGATGCTTATTAATATTCAAAGCCTACAAAATGTTATTCAGTGTGTGCATTTGATACACTAAATTTCATCATCAACTAAAAAGGAAATAAAGTGCTTATTAATTTAAAATAATTGTTGATATAAATTTAAACTCATACTGAGAAATTTAATAACTAATGATTCTCAAAATAATAAAGACATGGAGAATCTATTTGCTTTTTTGGTGATGATATCTGAATTTGTTGTTCTGAAAGCAAAAACAATTAGCATCAAGGATTAAAATTTAAGCGATCAAATGATTCTGCAGTTATCGACTCAATACGATGATAAGAATTAGGATAAGAAAATGATTGGAGTAATGATTTGCAAATGTTTAATGTGTCGTTCTCTGATGGAAACTCAAAGGTCAAAGGTGGAAACTATTATTCTGCGCAGCAATAAGCAATATCTCTGGCACTCAATTTTTACATATTGTTGGAAAGGGGATTTAATATTGCAAAAATTTGCATTCCTAGTTTGATACTGAGCTACTGAATCAAGGATGGCATAGTTGATGATCGTGAATTAATCCTTATTATATTCATTATTTTACTTTATGTAATTCAACGGTTCTCATCCCACATAATTATCTGTTGGTTTCAATTTTAGTTCGTCTAGTTTTGTTAACTGGTTTTCCTGGTTTAAGAAAATTGTAGATGTCAATCATTCTTAATCATGGATTATTGATTTCAGATATTGCATTGAAGAGTTAAAATATCCAGCTAATGAACTGCAATTATGATAAGTCGTATTACCGATTCTCCGACCCGAAAGAAGCGACACGCATAAAATAACTGAATGTCCGAACCGCTGCTGCAGCAACACTGGCGGAACCTGTGATTGAGTCCTAAGGGGCATCACTGGCCACGGTAGAACCCTTCCCTAAGGAAGTACGTCCCGTCATCGATGGGAGGAACCAGACTCCCACCTTTTCGTGTACCCTCTAAAGTGGCGAGATTCAACCACGATGCCGAAATCATCTCATTCTCATTCCGAGGTGCCCCCGGGTGGATTGTATTTATGATAAATTAAAACGATTAAATGCATCTTCTACCTGGTCTATTTGACTTCACTAGCACATTAAATGCCAAATTGGTTTCTTTTTTTTTATCTCAACGAATCAAAATGGCTGTTTTTTTTGTTTTACTAGAAAGGTGTTTCTTCTGTAGCTAATATTTTATCAGAAATCCTAGAGTATGAAGCTGAAGTTTCCAGTTGCATTATACAAGATTCTATCATTCAATATACATTAAATATTAATAGCCGCCTTCGGTGATCAACTATTCATTCATCATACCAATAGTATTAATTTATATTAACAATCAACTCTAATTAACTGCATCTTATCACAATAAAAGAAAATTTTATTTTAAATTATACTTGAATAATAAAAATAAAATATTCTGAATAGTTAGATATTTTGAAAAATGCCGAAATAAATTGGCGATCTTGTTGAGGCATCTGCCAATATATAATTTTGCTATGATTTTCGATATAAAAGGATGGTATAAGGGCAGACAACCATTGACACAATCTAAAAATCAAGAGAATTCATGCGAAATAAAAACTGAAGAAATCGGTTTTGTGATTAGGGCTGGCGAACTCTGGCAGGGGTTTTCTCTATAAACAATGTACAATAAAACATTGGATATCTTTACAATTTCTATCGAAAATTGGAAATGGAGGGCAGCAGGCAACCACAGATCATGTATTAAATAACAAACTTTCCTATAAAATAAAAAATTGAAATGTTGAATCGATTGCGGCATTTGTTAACAGAATTATTTGATTTTGAAAGAATGTTATAAATAAAACTTAATATGTCTCAGAAATGACTAAAGTGCAATAAACTGTAACATTGCGAAATTTAACTTATTCTACGAATACAGAATAAAAGATATTGGAATTCTCATGTTCTAAAATTATTAACAACTAAAATGTATGTGGTAAATCCTAAATATATTTGAATAAAACATTATTCATCAGTATGAATTAATCTCTGTTTATCTTTTTTTTGGGGGGGGGTGATGATAAACTGTGCGCTTAACTTTTTCATATAAAGGCGATTTCTTTCTTTTATAAAAGTCTGTCTCAAACATTTTTCAACATTCTTAACTGGAAGTTCAATCTTTTACATGAAAAGACGCAATTAACTTTACCTTCTGATTTTATCCGTCCCCCAAATTACATCGAGTCAACATCCAAGATCAAAACCCCGGTTGACACCTCTCCGCTTAAACTGGGGGACACCCCATTAGTTAAAGCATCAAGAGTAATATATTAGACGGCGCCAGAAATCTTTCACCAAAGATTTTGTCCTTCTCTTTTCTGTGCCGTCGTTTTTAATTTTATAGCTCTTCGCTGCATTCAATAGCAGACTTCTTTAAAAGGACGCCATGTTATGATTATGTTTAATAAAGTGGAGAAAAGCTTTTGTTATTTAGAGCTGAAAACTTTAGAGCTTCTTTAGAAGAAGCTTTGTGGGAATCTATTTTTAAAGCGTAGGAGGAAATTTAAATATATGGCAAGTTAGTTTTCATTGGCTGTATGGATGGATGGATACTTTTTGAAAAAGATTCTTTTATTTTTTGTTCAGGCTTAATTGCAGAGGATGCTGTGCTAATTTTATGGGTTATTTTTTCCTGGTGAAGCGTTTCCTTTTGAATTTTTTTAAATGATTGTCATAAAATAGCTTCCTTTTTGTGCGAGTTAAGTTGAGGTACAAAAGTAGTAGTGTTTTGAAGCGCTTTTTGGTGGTTTAAATTTAGAAAATCGTTAATATTTTATGTATGTCATTTTTTTTTGTCTTCCATAAAATGGTGAAAATAACATCACAGTTTATTTCAGATATTTCAATCTCAAATGCTGAAATATTCTTCCATTATTATATTTAGCAGTTTATTTCAGATTTATTCAAAGAAGAATTGTTATATTACGGCATCAAATATTTCAAAAAAATATATAATAAACTAAGTTTTATTTATCTTCAAATATTACTACTATCTTCTAAAACATACAAACAGATCTGAATGTTGAGTACATGAATTACTTTTTTTTTAGATTACTCTAAAGTGCATATTTAAAAGCAGGAAAAAAAGGTATAAATAATTTGATTTTTCCATTAGAGGTATTTTTGGAGAAAATATTTTTAATATTTTCTATTCCAATATTACTACCATCTTCTAAAACATGCAAACTGATCTGAATGTTGAGTACATAAATTACATTTTTTTGTACTCTAGATGACTCTATAGTATCTGGTGCATATTTAAAAGCAGGAAAAAAATGTATAAATAATTTAATTTTCCATTAGAAGTATTTTTGGAGAAAATATTTTTAATATTTTCTATTCCAATATTACTACTATCTTCTAAAACATGCAAACAGATCTGAATGTTGAGTACATGAATTACTTTTTTTTTGTACTCGAGATTACTCTAAAGTATTTAGTGCATATTTAAAAGCAGGAAAAAAATGTATAAATAATTTGATTTTTCCATTAGAAGTATTTTTGGAGAAAATATTTTTAATATTTTCTATTCCAATATTACTACTATCTTCTTAAACATGCAAACAGATCTGAATGTTGAGTACATGAAATACTTTTTTTTTTGTTCTCGAGATGATTCTTAAGTATCTAGTGTATATTTAAAAGCAGGAAAAAAAAGGTATAAATAATTTGATTTTTCCATTAGAAGTATTTTTGGAGAAAATATTTTTAATATTTTCTATTCCAATATGTGCTGCAAAAAACAGAAATGTCTACAGAAATAACAATTTTTGTGCATTATCTGCCACTTTTAACATATGCTTTAATATGACTGGTTACTTTATTCATTTCTAAATTTTGAGTTGTTCTTAAATTTCCTACAGAAATGTAAAAACCAATAGAAAATAAAAACCCGAAGTAAAGGAATTTTGTAATAAAATATCTATGTAGGAATAACATATTGAGATGTAAAAGAGCTCTGTTAGTATCAATATGTGAAAAGTGCCTATAATTCTCACTTCGTAGGATGCTATGAATTATATGGTAGGTGATCGCGTTCAGATTAGGATAAATTTTGTATTCATGTTAGAATTATAATTGATTTCTGTAAAGTAATTTTTGAATACAGAGTTTTTCTTAAATTTTCTGCAGAAATCGAAAATCAAATAGCAAGGACCGAAGTAAATGAATTTTATAATGGAAAATGTATGAGCCAGAACTTCTTTAAAATGTTCTTGCAGTTATATACCTATATATATGGTTCCAAAAATTCCTTTTATTTTTTAAGTTATTTCAGCCTCTATTACATCAGATAAATAGACGGCATCGCAATTTAAATAAATAGAGGTCATTGCGATATCAGATAAATAACGGCTTTTCTTTGCCATTTGCGATTATTAAATTTGATTTGATGAATATTTTCCTCTAGTTTTAAAACTTTATCAACAAACTCCAAAGTAACAGTTGCTGTTGAAAGTGAGCTTGTGAATGTTGAGATATCTGCTAAAGTAGTTATTTTCATTATTTTTTTCTGTGTGTAATCGTATTTTCAAATAATTAATTAAATAAATTCAATTATTAAATCAGTGATAGCAGCTGTACTGATGCTGTATTTCTTCTCTCACATCAATATTATTTTTTGAAAATTTATTTTTAAATTTTAGCTACGATAAACTATGCAAATACATAAAATTTCCATTTTCACGTCAGCACAAATGTGCAGAAAATTTATAATTAAAATGTTAATTTTTTCATGTACATATCAATAAAAGTAATAACTACTGTATAATACTTTCATTCATAATAAATGGCAATATTCATGCAAGAAAAGTATCTTGTAAGCATGGTGTTGTTTCATTTTTATTTTGTTTTTGTTGTTTTCTTAATTATTCTTGGTCATAGATCATTTAGATAGCCCGATTTATTACATATAAATATACAGAGAATTTCAAAAATATATATAACATAGAATTGGGAAAAAAAAGTAGTTACAGCACTTGAAAATATGAAAATCGAAAGCTTCATCTGATAAATTAAATTATTTTTCAAAAATATGCTAGAAGACAAAATAGTGGGCTTACGCGACTAAAAAGTAGCGCTCCAGCTTTGACATAATAAAGAAAAACAATTTCATGCCCTCTTAAAATGTGATGTATTCGTACCCCAATATACAAATAGAATCTTAAATCTTTGGGAAAGTGGTGAACATTACGAGTACTCAGATTTTTATTTTCACATGAGTCACGTACATGACCATTTCATGTTTCATACTATAGTGAAGAAAAAACTATGCATTATTTTGCCACTTTTCTGATCCCTCAAAACCAAGATTTGACAAGATTTGATTACAATTTTAATAACAAAATTACCTACCAAATTCCATTTTTATAAATGCTTACTTTTTTTAGTCATCACGTTTACATACATGCGAATGTACACACCTATAAACAATCAATCCTTTATCATATGTAGTTTAAAATATAGATATCTATAATTTTGATATTAAAATATTTTACAAAATTTGTTTATCTAGGTTTTTAACTTTCTTGTGTATCAAGTAGAGAAAAAATATCGTTAAAAAAATTCGAACACGAAATTTTGACTAATCTCCATGTTTCAAATCTTCCTGAGTCCGAAAAATACAATTGTAGCATTATGTCTGTTTGTTTGCTTTCATGATACAGAAAAACACTTTGAGTTTGACAGCTGAAATTTGGTATATGGAATCCCAACCGAATTTGTAAATTTTTATCAATTTTTGAGCAAAATGCATTTGGAAGAAATTTTTCTGTTAGTTTGAGTGCAAGTGAACTATATAACTGCAAAACAAAAATTTGTAGCTAGATAAAAATTGGTACACAGGTTTAGTGTCTAAAATATAGATATTTATCAAAAATTTAATTAGATTTGTCAAACAGTTGATCGTCTCTCGGTCTGTACGTCTGCATGCATTACACGCAATAGGTCATAAAACAATGATAAAAATCAATCAAATTATCTATCGTATGACTACAACTGTAGTTTATTGCCAAATTGCGATGTTATTTGGCCGCCAAAAAGACATCTAAAATATATATTATCGCGATAAATTCTGTAAAAAAATACTAGATGCACGCCAAAATCCATAATTCGTAGCTATTGTCCACCAATTTCATGCAAGGTATTTACGGATTTACCCAGATCCATAATTTTATGCTGAAGAAGGGAGAAAATCTCCCTTAGAGAGAATTAGAGAATTATTAGAGAATTTTTATTATAGAATTTATTTATTAGAGAATTTGCGAGAGAGAACTCGAGAATTTCAGTGAGAAGACTCCCTCTGGTTTAATTGTGTAGTTATCGAGATCATTTTTTTAGTCAAACGGACAAAAAGACTTAATGAATTTTGTTCAAAATTTGACAGACATATACTGATTTAACGTGATGATCACAAACCGAATTTCAGTTGTCTAGCTCAAAGCGCTTTGAATTTATCATGTTCATATGCAAACATAATTAAAAAAAGTCTTTTTAAGATTCAGAAGATCTGAAAATACAGATTAGTTAAAATCGCGAGTTCAAAATGTTTGACAATTTCCATACTTTTTCCTTTATATACATCATATACAAAAAATAATAATGTAGGAAATAAATTGAGTTTTGGCGAATTTAACCCAAATTTTGATGCCAAGTTCAGCCAATTTCATTCATTGTGTTTTTAATTAAATATATTCCACTTAATTCATACAGACAGGTAGAATGCATGGATTCAGGAAGATAAGAAATATGGAGATTCATCAATACATTGTAGTTAAATTATTGACAAAGCATTACTTCCCTGTGTTTGTTTTGTAAGCGATAAAAAAAGTTATAAATCATTTTGTTTAGTTATCATTTTTCAATTTTACTGAACTTGGAATTTTTTCTGACATGCTATCTGAATAAAATGTATGTCAAGGACATGTATGAATACTTTTTATCAAACATTTCCCAAAGTTTAAATATTAATTATAATAAAAATATAATGTCCCTTCTGTATATTTACTGAAAAAGTAGACCACATTTTTGAACTTAACGCATCACTGGGAATTCAGTAAAAGTCTTGTAAACAATTCAATTTTGGTCTCATTACGGTACTTTTTTTCTACATATTTTTTTTTCAGAACTATGAAAACTGAGAACAAAAAAAATCTGTTTACATTTTTTAGAACGTAATATACAAACTTAATGGTTATTTGAAGCTTCTAAAATCTCTTTCGCCAAACACTTATGGTCTTTTAATGGCAAGAAATCTGGAGACTGGGAAAGTGATAAATTACTTTTCAGAGAATTTTTTCCCCTTCTCTCTAAAAATACGATTTATGAATAATTTTAGAGAACATAAAAATTAATTTATAAAGTCTCTGTTGTTTTTTCTAGAATGTGTTTTCTTTATACCAAACTTTATCCAAGAAAAATTTAATGCTGTGAATCTCTTTCTGATTGTTTGTAATTATGACACCAATAGCAACGTTAATTAATTTATTCTTCCTATTCGCTTGTGCAATTATATAAAATGTATTTTTTCTGTGTATGGGTTTAGCTATTTAACATCTATTGTTTAAATTGTAAATTGTGAGATTACATTATCGTTGTTAAATGCCGTATTTCGCAAAGGAACCAGCTATTACATTAAAATTTCCATAATACTTCCATAAATTTGACGTTCAAACCATTTGTCAAAGTTTGAGCAATAGTCTTATTGGGTTTTGATTTATCAATTTTGCATGCACATGATTGGACAGACAATCGAATCATAGAATGCACTCGGACTTAGCTCCGAATTTAATTTTATATTCACCCATTTGATATAAATATCAAGCTGTGAATTTCAAGTCTTGTTTGCATCGTTTTAAAAATACATTGAAAACTATGCTAATTTAAAATCTTTTCTAGATTCAGAGAAGTTTAAAACATAAGATTAAACCTCGGGATACTTTTTTGATGATTATATTACTATGTCTTTGTAAATATAATTTACAAAAGAGATAAACTATTATTAAAATAGACTAATCACATTCCTGAGAAATGTATTTGATAATTACAACTAAAATTCTAGAACACATACACACACATATACTTTTCTGCTAAATATTGAAATATATGTAAATATGATTTGATAATTACCATTAAAATGTTAATCTTGTTAAATTTTTACATGTAGCTGCTATCAATTCTATTATTCATTTGACATTTTGTTTAGATTTGCATTGCATCGTTATGAATTTATTTCATTTAAATATAACATTTGATCTTTCAATATTCCCTATACAATAAAACGCCTACTTGTTGTTAAAAAAAACTGTTTATATCCTGAAGCAATAATCTTGTAGGTGGGTACTTTCTAGAAGATGAAAATATACGTGACATTTCCGATATTCAATTAATACTCCTACGAGGAACACATAAAATATGAATGATTTCCCTGACGATAACGCTCTAAGTAAAGTTTTTTTAATTCCACCCACATGATGATTTTTTCCTGTTTCATAAACTGATATTTATTATTTAACTCTTCTTCCTCTTTTTTATAATCTTTTAGCAGAATATTTTTTTGCAACTTCCCTATACAAATTTCAAATAAATGAATCATTTATTTATTTATTTTGTGCCAGATAACGGTTCATCAGATTTAGTGCTTAATTAGGCATTTTACTAAAAAAATTAGAAGATAGAGCCTTTTTTATGCACATTCTATAGGAGCCAAACGATTTTTTTTAATTAGATGATAGAGTTTTTTTTGGCACATTCCATAAGAGCCAAAATATTTTTTTTAATTTAATGCCGGCAGCGGAATTAACTGTAACGCTGTATCGGACCACGGTAGATTATCCAGTGTTTAATTAAATTATTATGAACATTTGGAGGGATTTCTTGCAATGTATTTTAAAATTTAATTTTTCTTTTTCTCGTCTAAATTTGTTGAAGTTCAAATTTAAATTTCCTATGAAAAAATTATGTTTCTAAAAATTCCATAACGTCATCATATATTAAAAATACCATTGTTTTTTTAGGTTTATTTGCCAAATAATGGGGCACTAATTTTTTGACCATTACGATATTTTACTTATACTTCGTTTATGAAAAAGTGAAAAGTAATAGAATTCTTTTGTGATATATTTTTTCTTCGTAATATTGTAATTATGTTTTTGAGCAAAAATATCATAAAAAATTGCAACATTGTTCCAATTAACGAAACTGTATAATTCTCCAAACTGGATTAACAATATCCTTAAGCACCATTAAATTAAAATTGTTATATTAATTTCTTTTCAAAGGATTCTCAAATTCATATTAGCATAATATATGCGAAATACGACACTGCTTGCACTATTGAATTGCTTCTTCTTTCATTACGTGCCGGTATATGTTGGAGAACCTTTTGTTCTTTTATAATCAGCATTTGATGTCATTTTATAGTTTTATTTCGCTTATCTCCACTTTATTACACTACTATGGATTTTAATTAATAGCTCGGATATTGTTCAAAGTTAATAGTTCCATTTGTTCAGTTTCTATTTTGACATTAATTTGTGGTTCAATCCGAGCAATTTTTGGAGAAAAACAACAAAAGAAATTACATTATATGAAATTAACATATGAAATAACAACTACATTAAGTAAGTTCAAGGATTTTTAATATTTAAAAAAAAAATGTTTCATTCATAGCAACTAAACTTATACAAATGTTATTTAATTGCGACCAAGTAATTCTCTAACTAAAGTCTGATTCCATATACCAGACTTTTATGGTTTCAGCAAAATCTATTTTACAATTTAAATATCTAACTGAATTGAAATTACATTCTGTTAGATATTTTAATCTTTGTTAATTATTCTGTTAATATTGAAATCTTACATAAATACTTACATTTTTGTAAGTATTTAAAAAATAAGTAGAAAATAACACAACCTTAGTGAAAGCAATTTTGAAAAACATTTTCTTACAAGTACATTATTTTTTTTTAAATTATATATATATGTATATATTTAATTTCCTCTATTCTTCTAATTTTCATTTTTTTTTCCTCCTTTAAGCTTTAACTTTATAATTCTTTGTTAAAAATATCATGGAATCAGAATATTAATTTTTTTTTCTCAAATTCGCTGTCAGTTATCATCATATGAATTAAATCAAAATTTATCAATAAATTGATAAATAATTAAATGCTGAAAATGTTAAATAAATATTTATCAATAAATTGATAAATAATTAAATGCTGAAAATGTTAAATAAATATTTATCATTGGGAACAATAAATTATTTTTTATTTCTTTTTTGTAAAAAAGTTAATTTGAAGAATCTAACAACTAAGGGAAGATAATAAAAAAATCGATTGCCATATTCTGTATTTT
Source organism: Argiope aurantia (assembly GCA_026543865.1). Lineage (NCBI taxonomy): Eukaryota > Metazoa > Arthropoda > Arachnida > Araneae > Araneidae > Argiope > Argiope aurantia. The sequence goes on from JAPMOR010013621.1 coordinate 47,996, forward strand.
ATAACCACAAACAATCCGAATAAAATGAAATATGCGAAATATGTAAAATGCTTTATATATATATGGAAGATTTATAAAAGTATGATCTATGATTATTAAAGGAAAATTCCATAAAACTCATAAAATTATTTTATCATTGTTAGGAAACCATAATTTACTTTAGTACTGATATACCGATAAAATTAGATCAGTTTACCTTTCATCTAGCAAAATTAACAAAACTTTAGAAACAAATAATGAATAGAAAAACTGCTGTGAAATATCTTTAACCTAAAAATTTAGTACTTCATATCTGTATTTAGGTTTTAAAAAGAACCGGTAGTTTAAAGTTTGTTCTTTAAAGATAGTTTTGGTATTTAGGAGAAATCTCTACAGATAATTGTCTTCTCTGTATTTCAGAAATTTTAAAGACGATGCTGGTATCATAATATCTCCAATGAAAGTTGTCTGGGTACAGTTGTAAGCCAAGATCCAATTTGAGTAGATCTATGTTAGATTATTTTCTGACATTGTCTAAAATGTATTGCTTTTCTCTCAAGTTTCCTTTTTTTTTTCGAATTGTTTTGTGAAACGAATTTCAGGTGATAATGCTTAAAGCAATTTTAAAATTAAGTATCTGATATAATTTTTTCATTAATTTCTTGAAGGGGAGATTTTTTTGTAAAATCATAAAATTAATAGAAGAAAGAATGAAAATATATAGCGTTTTGATGTTGTAAATGCAAATTTATATTTCCTATCATCAAACAAAATCGAAATTAACAATTTAATAGCAATCTCAGCAAATTCCACCTTAATAAGAATTTTTTTAAAAAAAGTTTAAATAATTGCGTTATCATACACAAAAGAAATTAGTGAAGAATTAAACAGAATGCCGAAAACTGAGAGTAATTCTAAACTATTTATTACAAGTAGATTGCGATGAAAAAATATATGTTTTAATTTTATTTAATAAGAATATAATTGGTTTGATGTAAATCTTTAAGAAAGATAAATAAGAATAATTTAATTTTGCTTCTTCATTAAGCACATCATTCATAATATAATCTTAATTCAACTGGGCATTTTTATATAAGGATTTGATTCAACATTTTAAGTATTTTGATTTGATTGAACTTTGAGTATAATTTGATTCAATTAATCATTATGTTTACTTTGATTTGAGTGATCATTTTGTTTCTCCTGATTTATTTGAGCATTTTTATACTCTTATATATTGAGCATTCTTTATATCATCTTTCTTCTTTATATTTTTTGTTATTCTTTATTCTTTATTTGCTCGAGCATTCTTTATAAACTGAAGTTTCCGTTCGTTTAAATATGACTGAGCATTCTGTATATTTTCATTTGACTGAGCATTATATCAATTTTCTAGATGATATTCTAATTTCCATTATCTTTCAAGCAAATTATACAGTTTATTATTTACAAATGCATAATGTGTTTCATATAGTATTTCGAACTAATAATAGTTTGAAATTATGTCTTGATTTTTTTTTGTTGAGATCTCTAATCATTATAGACATTCAGAATTTTGTAAGAATATTTCGGTACTATTATTATATATCTTTCTGAAAGAGCTTTTGCTTATATTTTCAGATAGTTTGTCCACAGTTGAAATCCTTGGTCGTCCCACCTACATGAGTGCCTATGCAACAACAAGAAGACCAAGACAACAAGTGCCACTGGAAGATCCTGACGCTTATATCCTACGATGCACCTCTCCTATATTCCTCACGGCAGGACAAACTAAAACAATGACATTTATTTGTGCTAAAAATTCTGGTCTATAAATCTAAAACTCAAACTTCATAAAAAGATTATTGCATTAACCTTGACGCCAATTTATGAAGAAGAAGAAGAAAACGCGAAGATCTGTGAAAATGAAGAAGGTCAAAGCAAGGACAAACTTCTAGATTTTCTTTAAAAAAGATAAACTTGGCTAGAAATCGAGAATGTAAAAATATTATTGCCTTTATTGACATTGAGCGAATCCCTTATTATAGATTAACCTATGAAGTACATTCCGATCTCATTCAATTATAAATTCTTAATTGTTCGCAAAATTTATTTACCGCAAGTGAAGTAAATAGTTTTTCAATTAGGAAGTTAGTATAAAAGGTATTTCATTATTGAATGTAATAACGGTAGTATTAAATATATGAAAAGTGTCATATGAATAGAGAATAGCGAAGCACAACGTTAACTCATCATCAATACAACATTCGCGCAGTTACTTTTCAGGTTATTGGAAAAGTAAATCAAAAAATTATTAGAATCTTTCAATTTTATATCTTGATTTGTAGAGATCATTGTGAGACTCATTGTGAGAAGTATATATTTGGAAGGTATTATTAACTACGAATCGATAAAACTTATAAACAGTCTCTTAGTTTTGTTCGAGTAAATTTTCTCGGAATAAATTCAATAATATTGTGAATTTATATCTTGATTTGTTTGCTAAGATATGTGAGCATTATATACATTCAGAAGGCAATGTAATATAATCATCAGTGATATTTTGGCACAGTTTTTTATTTTTGTTTGTGTAAAATTTTAAAAAAGATTAAAAAAAAATATTTCTATCGTATATTTTAATATGTAGCGAAGGCTTGTCAGTACATAATAATATAAAGATGATATTAAATAATCATCACTGAAATTTTCTATTTTGTTTTAGCATTTCAAAAATATGTTTACAGTTGTATTATTACATAATTAACTTTTTTAGAAAAGATTCATGAATTATTAATTTTAAAATAAAATAGAGCAAATACATTACTCATTCCAAATTTTCTTGTAAAAAGTTTAATGTTATGAAAATTTAATTTAATCAATGCAGCAACAACAAATAAATAGTAAAAATAACGATAATTCTAAGTTTTAGATAGACTTCTCAATACAAAAATTTACCGTTTATTTTATAGAATAATGCTTAATACTACTTTTAAAGACATATGCCTTTTACCATCAATAATATATATTATTGATAAATTATATAATAATTATAAGATAAATTATATACGATAAATTATAAGATAATCAAGTTCTTAGGAAATATTCCTCTCAAAATAAAGAAAATTGAAATAAGAATTGAATATTATTATTTTACTTCAATAAGTATTTGTTAATAGTATTTATTTTACTTTATGAATTCCATAATAAACTTATTATAAAAGTTAACTTTAAAAAAAAGAAGAAAAATAATTTTCAATTGATTCAAAATAATCAATATGAAATAGCAACTTCTTCTTTTTTATAAGTACATTCACTCGATTATTTTCCAGTTAGATCGAAATCTTAATATCATCATGTAATCGAATATTAATTAATTTACAAACTCCTCATGTAGGCTGTTTAATAATCGTGACTCGTAGTGAACCATTGAAACACTGTATCATCATACAAACCACAAAATAAATACATTTATTTCTCCTGAGACTTTTGATGTTTTGCGACAGAGTTTCTTGAACTTTGGGTATTTTCTAGAAATCGAGTTTCCAACAAAATTAAGAAAACATTGACAGAGCTTATCGATTTAAAAATGTTATAGATACCAGTTTATTTACTCAACGGTAATAATAAAGGATTTAAAATAAATAATGCTAGCTCTCCAGCATTAGCTTTTTCTTTTTAATTTCGAACGTGTGTATGAGTAACCACAAACTAGCTACTTTGACCCGACGGAAGGCATACGGAAAATTCTGCATGCACGAACCGCCGCAATAGCAACACTGGTGGGAACTGTGGTTGAGTCCTAAGGACCATCACCGGCAACGGTACAAACTTTCCCTAAGGAAGTACGCCCCGTTGTCAATGGGAAGATCCAGATTCCTACCTTTTTGTGTACCCACTAGGGTGGCGAGAGGCAGCCACTATGCACAGGAAGTTTCTCAACCTCAATTACGAGGTCCCCTCCCCATGGGAACGTGTGTATGAGTAAAAGAATGCATAAGATGAATGAAAAAGCTTGAAATATCTTGATATATCTTATTTTAAATGAGTTAAATTTTTAAAAAATTCGCAAATGTTTGGTTTTTGCATCAACTTACAAACTGGCTTATCACTGAAGAAACTTTTTTCCTCTTGGATATTTGGAATCTCTCTATTTTCTCTCTCTCTTGCTCTTTTTTAGTTTAGTTTTTCATCCATCTAGGGCACTGGACAATCTTGAACTAAATTTAAATTCAATTATCATTTTATCATTCAGTGGAGTTTATTTTATTTTCTAATGAAATGGAAGATCAACAATTATTCTGAAAAATCCGAGTTTGTTATTTAAAATTTAGGCATTCCAGGCAAAAAATGAAAACATTATTCCATATGAAACTCTGTACGAAAATTTACGGATTCTTTCAACCTCATATACAAATACGCCAGAATAACTGCCAGCAAGCAGGTCAGCGAAGCAATACCATGTAATAATAATACCTGAACAATGAGGAATAAAAACAGCTCATAATCTCTGGGGGACCGTTAAAACAAAACAAAAAGAAAGGCTACAAACTTCAACAAAGGAGGATTTTCTTGTCTGGGAGTTTTGTTACAAACTTTAAAAACCCTCAGTGGTTTCAAACCTCACATTTTCAAATGAATGCGTGGTCATTGTGCAAAATTAATATTTCAGAAAGTTTAGAAACTCACGGTCAGCAAGTAAATATAGGTAACAATATTAATAAGTTCAGAATAAATGTTTTATTTGCATTGAGATAATGGATTTTTGATCTGGATTGTTCAAAGGAGAGTAGCTCTTAGATTCTTGAAGAAAATGTTCGACGAGTTAAGTTCTTGTAGGTACTCGCCATAAACGGATATTCTGCAATGGCTGGCATCTTTTCGAGAATGATATATTGATTATCTGGTTGTCGTACACTGCTTTTTCGACCACATATCCCCATTTAAAAATAATTTAACTTGCACTGGCTAGAGATTTCTAAAAATCATTCTAAACATGCGTTAAATTACCCTATATTATTATGGAGTGATACCTCAAATATGTCGATTAGATGTTGTTAGATACATAAGCAGGATCTGTTACTTCTAGAGGATACAATTGGTTTTGTGTAATTTGATTGATGGTAGATGTTTACTTTCAGTGATGGGGCGGATTCTTTTAGGAGTGTCTGTTACATATGCCAGAAAAGGCTATTTTGTACCTTGTAACAACATCTCATTTAAGACTAGCCTGATTTATTACCAACTCATTCAGGTTCTAGTTACCAGGCTGGAAATTATAACATGATTATTTTGAATTATTGCAAGATTGTGACTTTGTATATGAACTTAAGGGGCACCCATATTTCATTAATATTTTCAATCTAGCTATATGAATCTTTTTGTTTACTAAATTTTAATTTTTCAAAAGTTATTTGTTTTATTTTACCTGTATGGATATACAGAATTTAAAATGAATTTTAATATTTGCATGAAGTCGTATAAACATCTATGTGGATTACAAAGTTCAAGAGGCTTTGCCGCAATCAGGAATTTTCATATAATGTCACTTAGAATGCCAAGTTTTTACCCACTAAATATGTATATGATGAAAAAGCGAAGGATGGATTAGGACAGAATAATTTGTTTCTGAATCATTACTGCCATCTAAATCTAAAACCAAAATGATTGATCACAACACTGCCATTATAGTATATTCTCTTTTTATATATTAGGACTCTTAGGTAAGATTGCCAAAAATTCTTACATATGAAATATTTGTAATCTTTTCCCAAAATTACAATCTCAAATTTCAATTTCCTCTACTTCTTGCTACGCCTTTCATACCAAGACAGTTAAAATCCTCTTCGACGTTTGGATGAACCTTTATTTCTTACATAGGAAATGCTAATGGAATGTATATGATGAAGCTTATTTAAAGTTATGAAGTGTCGTATAAATAATGTGATGACATTGCTATTGTAATTTATGCTTAAAGTTTTCATCTTTCTGAAGGTAGAAGATTATATTAAAATAAGATGCTTCAATTCAATTGAAATATTAATTTCCAGATAGGAATATAAAACAAAATATATTATGATTAGAAATGAATGTTTTATTTAAAATTTTCTCAGATTTGTATCATATCACATAGATTTTATTTAACACTTACCAGACTTTATAAAGTCTTTATAAAATTAGACATTATAAGCACAGATCTATCTAAATATTAAGTTGAAATAAGAAAACAACAAAATAATGTATGTAAATAATCTGAATACACTATGAAAATTTTAAATTGAGAATGTAAAAATTGAAATTAATCGATCTAATTATTTATTCAAATTCAATAACAGTTACTAAAAGCGATGCTTAACTACTAAAAAAAACAAATAAATTTTGCCTGAATCTATATAATAGTGTATGTAACTGATTTATAGAGTTTTAGAGAAAAGTAATATGATATAAATGCATTGTGAACTTGTAACATTCAGAAAAAATTTTGTATATGCATATATATCTTTATTATAAGTAGTATAGAATTCTAACATGGATATTTAAATTAATCCAGTTCTTTTTCATTTTCAGAAAATAATATTCATGTATTATGTGAATAGATATCTTTACATTTATATGAGAATTTAATGTTTAAGAACACGTATTATTTTCAGCGTTATAAATCGGTACATTTTTTTTTCAACATCATAATTTGAATTTGGATACTGAAATTAGGTTCTAATCTCAGAAAAGCTGTCCTCCTGCTCTAAAATTGTAGGATTTGTTTCATGTTAAAATTAGAAATCTCTTCTTAAACTTTGTTCTGGGAAGATAAAAAATTATAATATCTTTCAATCTTATTCCCAAACTAAATTATTCAATTTTACATGTGGATCTAACTGAAAAAATAGTAGCTTTCAAAATTTTCTTATTAAATCGAGAAGCCAGTTTTAAAATAAAAATTAGAACGATGCAACGTAAATAAAGGAAAAAGAAATTTATTGATGAGATCCCTGATGATCATTTTAAAAATAAATATTAATGCAAAATATTGATATAATTATTGATCAGTTGTAGAGCAATGATGAATAAAATCATCAATATTTGCTCTCTATACATAATTATCAATATTCAAAGCAATAATGAAAGCATATCCAGGTAGAAATATAGCATAAGAAATTATGCAAGCATAGAAAACGTAAGTAGCTTTATCAGAGTCGAAGGCTGCCATTGGAAAAGGCTGAGATTTCAGATTTCTGCAAGGCTGTGACTTAATGGTAAGTGATACAGACATTATTTACTTCAAATGTAACTATTCAATTCTGGCTCTGTGAAGAGTTTCATAGATGTAGTAAAATTCTGGACGAGTTTTCTGTTGTTGTTTTCATTTAAGAACACTCAAACTACTGGTGCACCAATTCAACTTCCGGTGCAATGCTTTATTATTTGAAATCTTCTGACTTTTGGTATTCTGCATAAGGGTTGATGAATATATCAACTCCTTATTTTATTTTTATGGCTTGAATATACTTTGAAAATATGTGTGCTTTTGTTTCAGCACTTTGAATGTTTGTCGAAAATAAACGTTCTCTTTTCTGAGTATGTCTACCATAAATACTTGTTATCGTCTTTAAAGGCGATTACAGACTTAAGCTAAGAACGACTTATAACATCTGTTTTCAATTTGAATCCAGATCTAAAAGCTCGTTCATAGAACATTTTGAATTAGTATGTAATATGATTGTGTTTGCAGTTAAAAGCTTTCTGTATTACTTTACTACGTGATAACTATTATTTGAAATCATTTAACACAACTGCAATTTGAAATTTCCTGTTGAATGCATTTCATGCTGGATCAAGTAACACTGGGAACATAAACTGCATTTCTTGTCTCTGCCTAAATGGTTATTTTACTATTATAAACTCCATTTCTTCTATATGTGTTTTTGATGATGCAGATATATTTTGAATGCTAGAATGAAAACTGTAAAATATATTTTATTGAACTCTATAAGAGGTGTTTTCATTTTTATGTCTAATTTTGTATATGGGTCCTGAGTTTCTCCTTTCTATGTGTATAATAACATTATAATGTTTTCTAGTATATTTTCGTCATAAACTTGCAAAAACGCCAACCTTAATCGCTAAAGAAATTAATTAATTAATTGACTTAAGGATTTTATATATTTGGGGAAATTAATATCATTTTCCGCTGTGTAATATATAAAGAACTATATGTCTTGAAGAATTGTTGCTCACAAGCATTAGAGGATAGTGTGATATATATTTAAATTAAAACTAAAATATTAATTATTTTTATTTAAAAAATCATATTATTAATAATTTCAAATAAATAAAAGACATTGGTAAAACAAAGATTATAATTTCGTTAGCAATTGTAAATGTAATGGAAAGAAAAATACTTATTATATCGATGGAGGATAAATTTTTTATGATTTAGTAGTACATATGCACTGTACAATATAGTATAATATTAGACAATATTCTCAATGTTGTGCAATATTGTCAAAAATTGAATAGCATAAAACAATACTCTCAATGTCGTACAATATTGTCAAAAACTGAATAATATAAAACAATATTCTCAATGTCGTACAATATTGTCAAAAACTGAATAATATAAAACAATATTCTCAATGTCGTACAATA
>JAPMOR010013621.1:56606-86954 GCA_026543865.1 Argiope aurantia
GTCAAAAACTGAATAATATAAAACAATATTCTCAATGTCGTACAATAATGTCAAAAAGGGACAATATAAAACACTATTCTTAATGTTATACAATATTGTCAAAAATTGAATAATATAAATAAATATAATTGTGCAAAATTTTTAAACAATATTGCACAAAATTGTTAAACCTATTACAATATTGTGCAGCAAAATCTCTACCTGAGAGTAAGAAATTTATAACGTAGAAGTAGCAACAGTTTTTTTTAAACTATATTTGGAACTGCAATCTAAATTCATTATTCTACAAAAATAATATTCCTTTATGTTCTTTAACGAAGCAAGAAAATAACAACCAAAAATTGTGGTTCCATGAGAGCAGCAGTGATAGTTGAAATTCAACTGACGAATTAAAATTTCTATAACAAAATTACTAATAAGCACGATTTTTGAATGTTTCTACTTAATCCGATGAAACTTAATTTTTTTGCCCCATTTGGAAATATAAAGAATATCTCAAATAATCATTTCTGATTCGATATTATTAATTATTCCCGAACGAAATATATTCAACTTATTTAGATTTGTGTCAGAATTTGTAAGATTCTACTGTTTATGGTCAATATCTGGCATTTCGGACAAAAGATCAATACAGATGGAAATTTTTGATGCATTCAGCTTTGTATCATAAATATTATCAACGATCTCATAGAATCATATGAAAACGATAAACACTTCTTTCTTTCTCAAAACCTAGATCTTAATTAACAAGCATCAGAGCTGATCTTTTCAAAAATATCATAAATAAAGTACTTAGGCAAGGATAGATATAACTTGAAATTTATTTGTTGTTATTCATAACTTAAATTCATATTTATTATTTATATTTATACAAAGTTGTTGCAAGAAAAATTTTACATTATTATGAGTGCTGATGTTAATATAAAAGCAAGAGTTTTGAACACTTTTTTCAAATCAAATGATATAAAAATATATCCCATCTTTTTCCAATTTACTGATCTTTAATATATATATCATAAAATATTACTTGATAAAATAAGAAGAGTAAAATACAACGACTCGCTTTAAATTATGGAAGAAATAACTTGTAAAATTGCCGATTGTGCTATTTATGACCAAATGGTTATTGTGATGAAATAATGGTCATTATGATCCGCGCAATGGAGGCAAGGTTACGTATGTTTCCGGGAACGTTTCTTTAATGATCACATTTCACACAAACACAAACGCGAAAGACAACACAAGACATTTACGTGTGCATCTCAACAGAGCAGCATATCATCTCATTATATTTACAATCGAAATGCATTATGGGATGCGTACCTAATCAGGCATCGAAATCTATTATCCAAAAGAGAAGATAGAGTAATGCAACTGCTACAATATTAAATGTATTGAGTAAATTTAAATGATCAGATGTTTGTATTTAAATCTTATGTAACAAAAATTAGTTGCCTGTGATTAAAATTCCATATAGATTAAATTCCTTAATCATTTGGATATTGACAACCATTTGCAGTATTTACTATGTGCATTTGAAACGCAGATGTCCAATATTCCGAAGTGATCATAAGTCATTAGTCAAAATTTTTCAGATAACTATAAGAAAATCGTGTTACATACGCATTTCTTTTGTTCATATTTCACACTATCTCCTAAATCTTTGAGCAGAAATTTCTTTTAACATTTAAATGAAATTTAAGTCTTAATATTCAATGTCATGATAATATATATCATTAAAACGATGTTATTTGTTGTTGATAAAGCTTATGTACTCTTTTAAATAATTAGCCAATAAAAGTTATAGCACCTATATTTAACCAGATTTTCGTCCAATTTGTGGTCCAGTTAAATGGTTTGTGTTGTAATTCTTGTGATTCTGATTCTTTATTATAACAAATTTTGAGTGTTTACGAAAGTAAAATCTATTATCTTCATAAATCTCAATGCTATACAAATTAATCGTGTTTATATATGGATATTATTACATTTAATACAACTGTTACTATTTATATCTTATTGTTAAAAGTATATGAATGTTATGCACGTGTGTAAACGTTTGTGCCACGGATTTCAGAAAATTGAACATAAATTAAAAATATTAACATCAACAAGAAGAAAATTGTAAGGATTTGAAAATTTTAGACTATATTGTGTAGTTAAATAGTTAAATGAGGACAAGAATTTAATATTTAAAAAATTTAGAAATTAAATATAATAACAAACAAGTTTAAATAATTCAATGTATCCTCAAACCTAAAACGAGTTACTCTGACCTGTGAGAAGGCACCTGGAAAAATTCCAATAAGCGGTCCATCGCGACAGCAATCCTGGTGGGAATTGTGGTTGAGTCCTAAATGCTGTCACCCGGCTACGGTACAACCCTTCCCAATGGGAGGAACCAGACCCCTATCTTTTCGTCTGCCCACCACAATGCCAGAAGCTTCTCATCCTCAATTACGAGTTGTACAGCCCCCTGTGGGACAATGTAGCAGCGTAAAAAAATTCAAAAAATTAAATTTAAATCTATTTTGATTCTTAAAATTGAATTGAAGTTAATAATGGTCATATTATATGTACTTAAATAATATTCTAATCCCGAAATGTGTACAAAACACAGGTTAAATAAGACAAAAATATAGTAATTAAGTAATTAATAATTAATTAATTACATAAAATAAAAATAAATGCAAGAGTTAATTATTAAATACATTTTAATTTTCAAAATGAAATACGGCAATTTATTATATAAAATTCCATTTTTTTAATGCATTCTAAGTTACATGCTTGTGTAATGAAAAAATATATATATAATTTAAACTTTACATTCAAATGTTTTGTTTCATGCAAGTCTATCTTAATATTTTAAAACGCCATTTTTTTTCTAGACAAGGTACATTAAAATATTTTTGGAACTGAGATTGGCTTAAGAAAAGTGATTAATTTTCCTTATTAGATCCATTGATTAATTAATAATTAAGTAACAAATCAAGAGACATTATTTTGTATAAGATAAGGAGCTGAAGAATTGACAAAATTTGTCAGAACTTATGCTAATTTTCATAACTTCATAAAATGACTGATGAATTTGCTGGTAAGCATACATTCCATGGCCGTAGAACGGGTTAAAAAATAAAACCGGCTTTTTCAATTTTCTGAAATCCTCTTGTTCTTGTAAATATGAACTTTTATCTCATAAAATGCAAGTTTATGAACGTAACGTTAAGAACTTCGTAGAATTTCTTTTTAAAAGAATGCATTTTAGAAAGATTTCATGAAGTCCAAATTTAGGTTTTTGCACAGTGCTTATAGAACTGTACTAGTATTCAATTCTAGTGCGAAGATATATAAATGAAGATATAATGTTAGTAACAATTTCTATTCATCATTTTAATGATTATTTAAATGAAAGAAGATATATCATATTGCACCTTTGAATGACTATACTATGTCGTCGTGAAATATAATCATTCGTTTTTCGTTGTGTGTTTTCTGCAAAAAATGTAAATGTTTAATACAGAATTTTTGTTCTTGATGTACTGAAGCATTCTGATACTAGTTTTCATTTTCATATGCTTGTTTCTATTTTTTATTATGAAAGTAGGAATTTTTTTTGTGTGTGTATTTGTGCTGAGATTAAATCAATATACCAGTACGAAACATCTAAACCACCTATGCTAATTGTATTCAGGACATTTACACAGGATATAATAAAAGAAATTTCAGTTTTTGATTATTTCATTCAAGATAAGATCAACTATTTATGGAAAAAATAGTTGACCTTATAGTTAAAAGATTATATCTAAACTTGCTGATTAATAAAATATTGTCCATCGATTTATTTAACTTTTATTTGATAGAAAATTAAATATATTAAAGAAAGTAGAATAAATTGATCATAACACTTAATGAATTAAACTAGCTAAATTTGGAATGAATTTTAGCAGATTATTTTAAGGCATATATTTTGCTTATATATTGTATATGGTGTTTTTATAAAATAAAATGTTAAGTTATCGATAGCACTTTATTAAAAAAAAAACTTTATTCATATTTTGTGTGCATTTGACAAGAATTGAATAACTGTATTTTTGATTTTATAGATTAAGATAAAATAATCCATAATCATCCCAATTCAATTAAAAAATAACGAGTTCTACATAAAAAGAAATTAATATTTCTTTAAATTCTTAATGGAATTAAAGAGAAAATATGTTACCAAAACAGTTGATGTAATTCAGTTTAAAAATATAAAAAGGGAACTCTAAAATTACTTAAAAAAAACTATTTCCATATAATGTATATAGTACAGAACTGCAAAATTTATCTTTTATATGAAATAAATAATTCTTTTTTCTAAGCATTCCCAGTATTAAAAAAAATTAAGTTCATTTTTTAAAAAAATATGAAATCTTAATATAAATTATTAAAAAAAAATTCTCAATTTTTAATTTTTAAAAATTGGTGCACTAACCCAAGAACATTAAAACGAAATGAGCTGTTGATTTTACTATACTTTAAAAGTTTGAGTTTTTGTAACTTCTTTACATTTCATATTTAAAAAAAACATTACAATTTTTTCTGCAGGTAAAAATGTTTAAATTAATTCCATAAAAATATTCTAAATATTCATTTCCTTTTACAAGAAAAGCAGGATCATTCTAATATATATATGTATATTATTTTATTATTTAATCACTCTACAATCAACTTAAAGTAAAATTATACATTATACTTTAAATATATTAAAGAAAATAATTTGTATATTTCTTTTATGAAAACTAAATTTGATACAAAAAATAATTAAAACTGTGTATTATCAATAATTTCTTTTCTTTGCAGAATTTTAATAATAACTTATGTCTAAAAATTAGAATAATAAATCTATTTTTTTCTGTAAATTCAATTATTTACAAAATTGAATTATAAAATATTCTTTTTTTCGCATAATTTTGAAAATAAATTATAAATGACAATATATCATGTACGTTTCTCTTAAAATCCTTGATATTGCCCGAATTAAATTATCAAATCATTCACTTTTTTTCATAATCTTTAAACTTTGATTCATGAGCTCGGGAAATGTTAAATTTCAGGACAAAAAATGCGTAGTTAGTTTAGATGGTTTCAAATTGTATCTGGTCCGTTTTGATTGCAACTACTCATTGTGAACCTCAGCAGAATGTAAATCCTGCACAATGTTTCAAACTTTGTAATACGATATGTCTGTATGTTGTGGTCATTTCCATTGATTGGAATTTCAACTTTTGTAGAAGGGTTCCTTTCATTGTCCCAAAGAAGTATGTATCTCATGTTTATTTCGCCATCATCTATGTAACAAACTTTGTCTATTAAATGAACTTATTTAAAATGCTTTTCTTTTTATTGTTATAATTTAAGTGATTTGTTGTACTTTCACAATACAGTAACTAAAAGAAGCTACTTCATTTGAATGAATATGAATGACCTCAAAACCGCGACAGCACTTCTTGTGTGTGTATACAGTCGACCACCTCACCATACTGAACGAAACAGTATTTGCTGTGGCCGACTGCTGTCTTTAACATAACCCGTAACATAACACCGGTCTATTCACCGAACCGACATATTCTTCCAGTCAGTTTTCCCACAGCCACAACTTTGTCAATCTCTGACCTTCCTTCTTACCTTCCCGTGCATCTATCATTCTATCCCGTGCATCTATTCCTTTAAACAAGAAGCAGGGCACAACTTTAAGAAAATCTCAAAATTCTTAATACGAAAACTCAACGAGAATTTGGAGAGACAATTCTCTCTTTCCAAATTCTCGTTCCACAGCAAAAGAAATCCAAATACTTAAACATTTTAATTGGCATAACACAGACAGTTTTTAACATCATGTCCTTCAGTGTTTTAAGATTATATGGTGCCATCAGTACTGTACTTAAGTCACCATTATCAATTTTCAGATTCTTTTCTTAATACCGAAATTTTTATGCATTCCTTTAAATAATGATAAAACATTCTAATTCCTCCACAGATGCATTCATTTTCCCTCTTTCTTTCAAAACCCGTGATAGTACTAGCGGAAATCGTGGTTGAGTTCTAAGGTCCGTCGTTGGTCACGGTACAACACCTCGCTTCAGTCCCGTCATTAATTTGTGATAGCCAACTACTGCACACCATTTCTATACCTGAAAAGGGTGGCGAGCGCGAACCACCATGAAGAAGATTTTCATCCACATTTTTGAGGTTTCTCCTCGAGGGGAAACTTATAATACAGTAACCACCAAGTCCACCCTGCCCAGTCAAATTAAATGCATTCATTCGTGTTAAATTTGAATAACCGGAACACCGCGACAGCAATGATGAAAACTAAGGTTGAGCCTTAAGGTTCATTATCAGCCATGGTACAACCTTTGCCAGCTGGTCTCCAGCATTTCTGTACCCACTCGAGTGGCTAGCACTAACCACTATGCCGGAAACTGCTCATCCTTATATGAGTGAGACCGGTTGGAGTCATAATATAGAATGCAAAAGTAGGGAGTGAGGAATTTTGAATTTTATTGCATATCACCTTGTACTAGCTATTGTAAATGCATAATATAGTGAAGAAATTCAATATGTATTTTAAAAGCGTATCTTCTTTTTCAGGAATAAATTCGAAATTTTAAATAAATATATAATTTAGGTTAAACATTAACTTTATTCGTCTGGATATAAAATGCTATTATAAAAAGTATAAGGATATATTAAACCTTATTTATTTTGAGTTATAATACTTGAAAATGCTGAGCTCTAAAACCACCATTCACTTCGGATACAATAAAAGAAATTGTCATTATTTCTGGATTTTGTAGATTTTCGTGGCAACATATCACAATTAAACATGCCGACAAGCCAGTCTGAATGATAAATCTTTCGACTAGGACTAATTACTTCTATTTTAATTTATCTCATATAATTTTTTAACTAAACAGAAGCTTGTAAAAAACGTACTATTTTCAAATGTGTGTGCATTTATGTAGGAATCTGCTTCTTTCCTCAAGTGGCGACTCTGATTTTAAATATTTCATATGCGGAAATGGTCATCATCAATTTTAAACACCAGGTATGTTTCTTTCTGAACCATCTTGGACTTTTGCTTTTTTGATCATGGTAATTCTTGTAATAGTTAAAAGTGAGTTGAGAAACGAAAGTTGAATTTTAAGTTGAGATAAATCAGGCTGAATTTATAAAAAAGCAATTGAAAATTGTGGATTTTACAGCTAGAATCTCAGTTTATGCAACTCGAATATTCCGGAAAGGGCTAACTATTTGTATGCAACATGTGCTTTAGATTATAATGTTTAAGTTAAATTGAACAACCTAGTTTATTCTCTTATTTTAGATATTCCGTACGCTCAATTAAAAGATAAAAAACAGACAATATTTAAAATCCGAAAATGTTAAATGTAAATAATTATTACAAGGCTTGCAACTCAGGAATAACATTCCTTACATTTTTTTCTAACATTTTTCAATGCTAATGAAAGAACTGAATATTGATCACATTAACGATGATATTTCAAAAATGCTTTTCTTGGAACGTTAACTTAATACAATGCAACATTTGTATTTGAGATGAAAATGTGGAGAAATTAGAACAAAGTGCTGGTAAGATCAATGTAAAAACGACTATCACTACTGCAGGGTTAGCAGAATAACAGTAAAACCTTCTTTAAAAGCCCCAGAAGGAAAAATTGGGGAAGTAGGTTCAGCGAATATCAATGTATTCATTTAGAAGAAATGACAATTATAGAAGTTCAAAATGTTGTCCACGATCACTGTCTGTCACTGACTCTTATACTAAGAAATGCTGGCATTGCACGCTTAGAAAAACGAAGAAGCTAAATCGATGCCAAATTAAAATGTGCATGAAAGCATTTTTCTATATACAGAAAAAAAAATTTGGCATGATATTTGCCGATAGTTTTAATGGATTAAGTCATTCATTTTTTTACAATCATAATTTTAAAATTAAATTTACAGTAGATAGTCTATTTTGAATCTTAGTCTATTTTCATATGCAAATTCAAATATGCATGAACGAGACATGAATTCCCTTCTGTATGCTACAAACCTTTTAGTTATCTGAGTTTAGAAGTACTAGATTTTTAAAGCTGGATCTTGGTAGTTAACTTCCTGGGGTTTTGTGATTGCTGATGCTTTCTGATTATTTTTGGTAACAGAAATTTTCAAAGAATTTCTACTACTTTTCGATATCAAAAATTGTAGAATAATTGTAAAAAAATCTTTCTCAATCACCCTATTTCCGGATATAATTCTCTGCGAAATACTAACACTACATCAAGTACAATTGCACTAAAGGTGTACAGGTTCACAAATGGAATTATTGATGCAATTTCACCAAATAGTCGAATAACAATTTTGATTGATTCGGTAAATCGCTGCACTGCTTTCGGAATTTCTCAATATAACCTAATCTGTTCTCAAATTTATATTATCAAAGAAATCAGCCAGTACAACATTTTAAATCAATTAACTCATTTTATACTCAATAAATCACCTGAGATGTTTAATAAACCAAAATTACTCACAGAGGGAAAATCAAAGGTACTTAAACTTTTAATTCCATTCTTGGTGAGAACGAAGTACTTTTTACACCTTTTTAAAAGCATGCGAATTAAACTGAATTGACTTGGTAAAGAATTAAGAAAAGCAATTAATGCTTATAGGATGAATTCCACCACAGATTAAATGCATAAAAGTTCCGAGCAAATAACCATTATCTCGCATCCAAAATTTTTCTAAAGAATTTCAAAGAGAAACATCTTTTTCTGATTTGCATTTGGTAAATTTCAGATACAAGTTAAT
This sequence comes from Argiope aurantia, assembly GCA_026543865.1. Classification (NCBI taxonomy): domain Eukaryota; kingdom Metazoa; phylum Arthropoda; class Arachnida; order Araneae; family Araneidae; genus Argiope; species Argiope aurantia. The sequence continues at coordinate 65,463 of JAPMOR010013621.1, forward strand.
GAATCGGATATTGAGAAAACTGTTCTAATCAAGATTATAGAACTGAGTTCTGTCCCACGCATTCTACCTTAACAGTTGAGATCAAATGTTTCACTTTTATTTTATGGATTAATTTTTGCTTCGTTAAAATGCCATGCTTCCTTGTCAATATTCTGGTCGCTTGCAATGATAATTCTATATATTTGTATGATTTGTAACATATTTTTCAATGAGTGTCTATAGACACTTGTTTTAAACGTTAAGAAAGGAATATTTTTGAAACAGAATCGCTTTTTCTTTGATATTTGGTTCGTAAGGAGTTCGCATCTCCTTTGTTAAAATATTTCTGAATTCCTATAGGATAAGACTGATTTCGCTGTAGGTAATCTTGGACCAATACATTGGTAACAAATCTCAACCACATTCATTTTTCCTGTAAATTAATTACTACTGATTAAAATTATGTATATAACCGAGTGTTACTTTGGATATAATGTGATTTATTTAGTTTTTTAAAATATTTTCTGAAAAGCAGATCATTTACAATTTATTGGTAATACAAACCATTTCCATTTGCTTTTTCTCAGAAAGAGAGATAAATTCTATTTTCATCAAAATAGAATTTTTGGCTCGATTTTTCACCAATGTCCGATATGTTTTAACTAATTCCGAAGCAGTAACGAATAGTTTCTCATGTATTCACGATTCACTTCCCATTTAAAGTTATTTAAGAAATGGTAGTTCAATAACAACCTTAATGGAGATTATGCTTATTAAACTGGCATAGGATGAAAGTTAATGAATGATGTCTCAATTGGTCAGAAATTTCCTCAAAACAAAAAGTATTTTCATTACAATTTTTTCCTATATCATCCTTAGACATTTTTTTCAAAATTGCATCCATTTCTCTGAATACTGCAATATTATTACGATTTCAAAAAATACATCGAGGCAATTCATGGTTTGTTATGCAGCTCTACCTCATATCTACGATGAGGTAGATTGATTCATACTCTTCCTGCCATAGTGTATCATTACTAGCATCGAATACCTTTCTTACAGCTTGTTATTTGTCAACAAATACTCAAAGTATCCGGAAATCCCGCCAATTTAGAAAGTTAAAACATTTTTAAAGTCTAGATTGTAAGGTTTTCAGAGCCCCAGAAAGATTTCATAGACTACTAAAGGATTCTGTTAGATGTTGCTGGCTTGTCAAACTAATATGCGTTTTGCCAACGTTTGAGTGGAATATCCATGCATAACTGAAAGATTATTTGGGGATTTCTTCGACTAAACTATTCTATAACGAACCCTTTGTTTTAATGGAGTTTTCTTAGAATGTTTAATGCCAAGTCACGCAGTTGATGAATTCAATCCATCCAGGTCCAGCTTCAAATCACGCAAGAAATAAATATTTTGGCGAAAAGTTTTGGATTCAACAATTCATACTTTCGTCCGCTGAAGCAGTTTTACGTGAAGGCGATGGTTACAGAAGGTTTCCAGAAAAAAGAAAACAACAATAGATAAGTCAAAACTATATCAACATTCTGATCGATAATTTTAAACCTCCTGTGCTTTCTTATGCTTTTCCACATAAAGCATTAAATGGACTTGCCATGAGATTCATCTTACTCCTTATTAGTGGACATACAGTTTAGAAGAGGAATTTGAGGTTACGTATCACTACAAATTGTGCCAACAGCTGATTAGAATTCAACATTTTTATGTCAACTGCTTTTACTTCTCCTATATTAAATAATTGTGTTCGTAAATCTCATAAATAAATCGTTGTCGCTCTTCTACAGCCGCATTAGTTTTAACTGTTATACATAATTATATGGTCATTTCTGTTTAAGGAATGGGCTATTTTACTAATTCAGTTAAAAAAACCTACAGTATATTAGATTTTTTGGATTATGTTATTTTTGTATCAAATTATAGCATCTTTAAATGACTTAATTTTAGTTTATAAGTTAGAAAAGCGATAAGTATATCCAGTATGATGTAGGCATGGAATTTAAAGGATAAAGTGAGACTTCTCTTTTCAATTTTTCGAAAAAAAATACGAACGTTTTCGGTGCTGACATAATTTTCTAAATTAAAGCTTAAAAATTTATTTTATTGCTAAGGATACTGATAATTAAAAGTTAAAATTTTATGAATTCATTCATATCAAAATAAATCCTCTATTACTTTTTCTATTTTTGTATGAACATTTTTGCTATAAATTTAATGTTTTCGTTGTTGAAGTAAAATCTGAAAATTAACTGCAATGAACTCCAATTATTTAACTTTCCTGACTAATGGAAACTTCCTCCTAGAGTAGACATTTAGAAAGTATTTCAATAAAGGACAAATTATTTATACGAAAGGTCTATATTTTATTGCATTGCTACTAGCTTTTTCTGTATCATCTGAAAAGGGTACTACTTCAAAAATTATTTCAACATGCTACGGTTTATAGGATGGTGTTCCATTTGTAAATCACGGCATCACTTATCATTTATTTAGCAATTTTAACGTTTCATTTAAAAGCAATACCAGGGCTGCTTTGGGACGTTCCTCGTAATTAATATCCTTATTGAATCTTCATAACCGTACCATATCAAGGAGATGATCCATTTTATCTGATTTTCCTTTCAATAAGCCCACATTCAAAACGGGACTTTATTTGGATGCGACATGCATGATGAGAATTTTTTTTTCAAAATATTCATAATCCCAGACAGATAATTGGATCTGGAACAGCCAAATTTGGCTTATTGCAATTGTTATACAGAATAATTAAGATTATTAAAGATTTTAATTAGATTTTTCGCAAAAAATCACTCAAAATTCTTGCCCTTTCACAATACTTTCAAATTTTTTGTGCCACTTGAAAATAAAAGTTTAACCTAGTAGAAGCATAATTTTTTCAGTTTAAAAAATTGTAATATATATAATAAATTACTTCAGTAATTTAGTATTATTTTTCCATATCACTATAACTTATTTTTTAATTTCAAAGAGTTTACGAAAATATTTTAACTTCCTTTGACGACAATGCTTTTCATTATTTTAGTTATTGTATATATACGCATGAACATTGATTATTAAGAGCGGACGTTATTAGTAAAAGGAAATTTTAAAATTTTAAAAATGAAATAAATATGGAAACTATCAAGCTTAAATCATTAAATTGCAACGATATTTCTAAAAATAAAATGGAATCTTTAAACTTTTAGCTTGCGACGCATCAGTCTTGATATCAAAGTCTTAATTTCAGTAACGCATTAAAAAATAATAGATTAATTTTAATACACTAATGATTTATCGTTCCTAATTTAATCTTCAATTCTGGCATGTCTCTATTTCTACCGTATATTTGGATCGTGCTATCACACCACACTACTAATTTAATAATGGAAGAATACGACATTATTAAAAGCCGTTAAAACACGAACTGTAAAAGAAAATGCTGTAAATAAAATTATTAAGCTCAGTATAATCACCACAAAAAATAAATAAAATGCACAAGAGGGGACAAAATCAATTCCGAAAAATGATTTTTGTAATTTACGTACAACCTTTTCATACCCACTGCTTTTCAAAAGTTACATTACAGAAAACTTTGAATGTAGAAACTGCTTAATAGGCTGGAACTTAATTTAAGCATATCTCTAAGTAAGCACCCTTAATGGATCGATTGAATTTTGTTTCATCCCCTCCCCTTCTAACACACAGTGAACCTTTTCATTTTTATATTGTTTTGTTCTTTTTCTTCATCAATTTTTCTGCTTCCTTTTCATCACCTCTTCTGTGCTTATATCTCTCACCGCGGTTACTCTTTCTTCACGTCACATCGATTGTTGGAAGAAGGGGGAGACGAGAAGGGATGATTCGATTCAAACCTCGTTTTTGTGGCACGTGGCTGTTCAAGACCCCGCCCATTTTCTTCCAAAAATGGCAGAGGAAAATGCTTTTTGAAAAAAATATCAATGTGTGGAAGCAAAAGTAAATTGAAAGACATCCAAATGGGGTGGCTGAGGTATTATACTTCACGGGATTTGGGTTATGCTTTTTTTTCTGTCATTCCAATGCTTTGTTAGCTACTAAACCGTATAAAAGAGTTCTTCTCTGTAATTGTAACTATACTCATAATAATTTCTAAATATCATTTGTAAAATAAATAAATGAATAAGCAAACGAAACTCATTTGTATAATTTTAATAAACCAGTGCGAGTGGTCTCCTTAAAAATTTCTCGCACACTCTCTAATAAACATTTCACGCCAGAAAACGACTTATATGGCATTGACGTACAATAGTTACGGAATGTTAAGTTTTGGTTTGAATTTAGCGTTTTTGCTGAGCCTTTTCTATCATTCGTGACGAGATGTTTTGGAGATTAATCCCTGATATGCATTAATAGTATAACAAATCGCCGGTTCAACTGTTCACGAATCTTCGGCAGAAAAAAAAAACTCTATTAGTTCTGCCATATGCTATGTCACAATAGACCTCTATAAACACCATCAAAAGTTCACTGTTGTTGTGATTGTTTCTAATCAATGATGGTCTTGTAAAGAATTACTGATTTAGAGAATTACTTGTAAAGAATTACTGGCTTAGAGAATTACTTGTAAAGAATTACTGAAATATCAACAAATATATGTATGTAGGATTCAGGAATCACTACTATTTTAGAACGCACATTTAATTACATTTAGGACGGACAATTACATTAACATAAACGAAATGAACATTAAATAGATTTCGTTGAATACGTCGCAGGATTAATCCACACGTTGCATGGCAATATTCAATATTCGTCAGCTGCATTTATCGTCTCACAGCTCTCGTCCAGAACTACGTCGCGTCTTTCGTTCAGAGACCCGTCTCGTCTGCACTCTGTCTAACAAGCATCAACACCTGTAGGCCAGCAGATGGCGCTCGGCATTAGGCGTTCGTCACTACATGTATGTATGTATTAAGGGATTTCCCAATGAACATTAGGGAATTTCAAAATTTGAGCCTGGCGTCAACAGTTTGAAAATTCGAGAAATTTTCTAAGATAGGGAGATTCACAAGGCCAAACGATTTATGATGTTCTAATTCAATTTTGTATTTTCTGCCTGGAGATAATGACATATATGAAACATTTTTTATTCCATTACTTAAATGAAAGATAGAAAATAATTTGAAGAAATTTATTTATCATTATTATTTCCTGTTATAATTCTTGATCTTCCTTACATAGAGTATTTTGCTTTTGTTGCAAGTTCCCTGAAAGAATGTTTCTGATGTGATACCAAAAATGAGAAGTTTAGCAGGAGAAGAGAAATGTGCGTGCGTGCGTGGGTGGGTGGGGGGGGGGGGGGGTAAGGTGGCACTTTACAGCATAATTCATTTGATCTGAATTTATGAAATTTGGTGCACAAACATTTAGAGGAAGGGAATATGAGAGTCTTTGTGATTTTTGTTGAAATTTTAGATTTTCTATCACTATAAATTAAATTAAATGTTGGCATATTTTGTTCAATATTTTCCGAAAACAAGCAAATAATATAATTTTACGCTATCTTAAAATTCAGTTTTAATTGTGTCCATTATTGTACTATAATTTAGTTCTTTTTTAACCACTTTCTTTAAAAAAATATTTCACGCAAATTTTATTTAAAAAAAATATTTTATTGTTGCAATGAAATTCCAATGTTTTTCATTGTGCTTACCAATATTTCAATTTTAATTTGTTTCCTTTGTTAATTATCAAGATGTAAAGTTATTTCTTATTTATCTTTGCTGAATACGTTTTTAATAACATTTTTGAAATTTTATTGCGCATACAATTGATTAGAGTCAGAAAAAAAGCAATAATGAACAATTTTTAAATTCGGCCATTTTTAAAATCTTTTTTTTTCAGTGATATAAGTATTTATATACATATATAGAGAAAGAATTATAAATATGCAAAGTACAATGACAAAAACAGTGTAAAATTTCAATAATATGGGTTATATGGCTAAAACAGTGTAGAATTGTAATTTATTTTACTGAGGAAGCAGCCATTAGGGCATAGTTACATAAAATGTTTAAATAGAATTCTTTGCAGCCATTGAACCATGGAACAACTGATTGCTTAGTTAAATTAATGCCAATTATAAGATATAAAATCATTTGAGTTTATTTATTACTAGCCGCCTTTGGCGACCAGCCGGTTCGCCAGTATTACCGCTCGCTACAATTTTCAATTAAATATTTTAAGTAACTGGTCTCTTAAAGGATTCTCAAACAAAAACATTTTTAATCTTCAAATTTTGATAGTCATACCAAACTTATATTGTTTAGATCGTTTCGTTCAATTTACTATATATATTTTGCTAATTTGTTGCCATTTCCGGTGAAACTTCAATTTTAATTAAAAATGTAAATGATGAAATTGCAATTAATATTAAGATATTTTTTAATAAAACCAAGCGTTTTATTTTATTTATCATCTTTATTGTTATTTATTAATTATTATTATTATTGAATATGAGTATTGCAAACAGAATCGCTCGGTATTTAAGTCTTATGTTAACTACAAAATATTTTTCATAGTTTATGTAATATCTCAAACAATAATTCAACAAAAATTTCTGAGATTCAGTATAAAATTCAGTTTTTAGTTTTGCTTTCAAAAGGATTGAAATGAAATCAATAATAATATTTTGTTCCTGCTTATAAATATATTTCAAAAATTATGAAGTCTAAATTTAATCAGTAAGGTATCATATTCTGATAAATATTCTGGACACACCAAATTTTAAATAAATGAATGAATGTTTCTATTTTCCACGATCAACTAAGACCTATTTATGAAGTTTTAAATGTTAAAAATCTAGAAAAACTCACCGTTTTCATAATCTTAGGCCAATTAATCTTGAGAAACCTGCGCGCTTTATTGGCGTATTTTCTTTGAAACGATCGATGAAAAATTTAAAATTATCCTTTTTTTATTGAATAGTGATATTCAAATCTTCATAAATCAGTCAGTTTAAGTGATTTGAAATTAACTCTTAAAAGTCAGTGATTTAGTTGATTGGAAATTAACTCTATGACCAGCATAAAATCTGTGCTTTCTCTTGCGGTGTATGCATTGTCCTTAATATCCGATCGAATAAAACATCACATACAAAAGTACTACATAGAACAAACACATCAAAAGTAAACATAACATTTCAATAGTTGCCAAAAACAAAAGAGAGAAAAATGCAATTAATAAGCAGACGATATTTAGAAAAGTACGGATATTTAGACTGGAAAATGAAATTATCTGAAATTAAAAACACGCGCAGACGATATTTACAAAAGTAAAAATATTCAAACCTGAAAAGGAAAACATATGAGTTATTACATCAATAAATGCCATAAGTTTGTTTACATCTTCATTATTTTATGAGTCATTAAATATCAAAATGGATCCGGGACTGAATAAACACCCTGTATAGAGAGTGTAAAAGATCATAAAATAATTTTTCTTGAATTTATTTTTTAGAAAAAATAATATTTCATATTTGTTTCATTTCTTACAGACACTTGCCGAAAATTATAATTTTGCAGATTTCATTTCCAAAAAGATTTAATTTATTTTCAGTTAGAGCTTTAATCAATGTGATGGCAACACTTTGAAAAAAGCTATTTTTTTCTCATGAATGCGAAACGTGCTTAATCCTCATTTTTATTTTTGACGAAAAAAATTATTGAAAAACATAGTTAAAATATTTATTTAAAAATTCATTAAAAATAGAAATTTAATTTTAAGATTAAAACAGTAGTATCATTTAAAAGATAAATTTTTTATCTTTAACTTCATGTAAAAATCTTTTTTGTGCGGTAATATTTTCGGCAGTTATAGCAGAAACGCGTCAAAATTTCGCTTAATTTTTAAATAAATAAAATTCTAGTTAAAAATTCGAAAAAATAACCCCCAGGTGCACATTCCCGGCCTCCAAGGTATACACGTGCCAAATTTGGTAGCTGTAGGTTGAATGGTCTGGTCTGTAGAGCGCCAACACACACACACACACACACACACACACACACACACACTTAATTAACACTGTCACTTAATTTCCTATTTTATTTATAATGCTATCGCTTGATACTTACTAGCCTTAAATATGATTAGAAAAAATTTGGCTTGAGAGAGATGCTACATATAGTGGGACTAAATGAATATATACTAAAACTAGATTGCTTCTAAATAATTAAATTGGAAAAAATAATGAATTTTACTTCAATAAGTAATAATAAAATCATGCTCATAATATGCATAATTAAATCACGCTCAAAAATATACAAGAATGAAGAAAGATAGTATAAAATAATTAGATCCCATTAGTGTAAGACAGTTGTGTAAAATTGTGCTTTCTTTTATAATAAGTTTCAAAATGAAACTTCCTAGACTTTTGAATATTCGATTCATTTAATATCAGTATAAGTTATACAAAACTAAATTAATTTTATAACTGAAAATAGATTTATTAACGTATATTTCAACTACCCACTGACATCGGCTCCTGATATATGATCAATACAAAAAAAATGGAAAGTTTTTGTTATCTCATTATAAACTTTGAGATAAGAATAAAGATAAAAAGCTCCAGCAAATTAATATTTAAATTAATCGTACATTCTTGAGAGAGACAAAAGATAAAACAGAAACATGCATTCTTAGACATGCAGAAATAGTATGATCGCAATATAATAGATTACACTAGATTGTCGAAAAAATATTGAAAAAAATCAGTTTTAATATTAGTCTCTGTTCTACTTAAATTTTGACAGATTGTCTATTTGACAGAATAAAACAGAAAATTTTAATAGAAATAGAAGAAAAGATAATATTTTAGACATCCAGAAAAGTAGCTTACATCAAATTTTTAGATGACTACTTGGTGTCATGGTTTACTTTTAAGTGATACACGACATCGAAATTAAAAATTGCATAAACCGTAGAGCGATACATCATCTACGTTTAATCGATACCAAATCACCACTTAAAACATTTTATTAATTTCCAAAAAAGAATTCTATTTCAAATATCACTTCCCTAAAGACACTTGCATATACATTAAAACTATTGACCTATTTTCTTCCGTACTTTTTCTCATCGTTTCTGCTATCGTTTACGTTTATAAGATCCATTTGCATTCAATTCGGAAAATGAAGAGGACAAGACGCTTGGATCTTAGTTATTGTTGGGTGTACCTATCCAGAAAAGAGGGGAGTGAAGGTTTTGGAAAAGTGTAAGATATATTGGGACATGCATGGTGGTACATTACACCAGGGGCTAGCTGGACTCTTGGTTATCCTGTTCTCTAGATAACAAAGTCCAAAAACCTTTTTAGCTAAGGCGACATATCGTGTAAGTACAATTCACATTCTTGATATTTAAAATATGATATTGAATTTTGAAAATGATAGTGTTCTTTTTATATTGTTTTAGTAAGCTTAGAGTCAAATTTGGAAGATTGATTTAAGAAAAGTCAGTCTCCTTGAGATATCACTATTTAGGAGAGTTTTAATTTATTATGATGTTTTAAGATTTTCAAATACAAAACTTCTTCTAGTGCCTTTTCCTAAAATCATTCTCCAGGTTGACCGCATATCTGGGATTATAGAAGCACTGGAAATTTGTTAATGAACTTTGGTCTTTTTCAGATATCGTGGCCATCTAAATTTGTAAAGAAAACAAAAGAGTACGAGTCCAAAATTTTAATTCCAATGAAGATTTGACATATAAAGTATAACTGGGAGTGTTAAATGTTCGACATCAAACGTTCCCAAAGACTTTAGTGTGACCTTGTGGCCAGGGACTCTAATAGTGTAAAATATTATGATATACCCAGGATGTTGTCAATATTCTAAAGGCAAGATAATATCGTAAATATATCGTAGCAATATTGTGGGAGTTCTTTGTTGTTGTCTTGTGTCTAATGGCACTTGTCGTTGACAAGCCCGCTGAGGATGTCAGCGATTTTAAGCCGACTGAGCGTCTCTTGTTTTTTTTAGTGTATCTAGGGCCAAGAGTACGACTTAGATATTCATGCGTCACGTTCGCTTGTACAACCTCTTTTTAAATGGGTGGGAACACATTCACACACCTCACAGATAAAATGCTGAAGAACAACAACCATACCCGAATCGGGGATGGGGGAGTTCTTTCTTAATAGGTAATATGAAGATCATGTGCAGTTCAAGTTACCTGACTATAAGATAGGCCTATTTAAACTAAGCAACTTTTTTTCTATCTTCAAATTGGATGCTAATCCAATGAAGGAATCCATCGTTAATTCCTTTAAGAATTTTCTCAAAAATCCTCCATTATTTCCAGAATTTCGAAAAAGCTATTTATAAATAAAATGAGTTATAAATTTTACTAATAATATCAAGAAAATTCTAACAAAATATCAATGTATTTCTGTCTTTAAAGCAAGCAATTTTTAGAAAGAAACAAATGTATCCAAATCTAGTCCATAGAAGTTTCTATATTCTGGTATTACAATTATAATTTGTAAAAGATTATTGAAGTCTTGAATTCGTTTCGTTAAAATAACAAAGAAAACACGTTATTAATTAATGCATCTTTCTCTAAATATATTTTGCAGCCTTTTAATCGTTAGAAAAAAAAAGATTAAAAAAATACCTTGCTTTTGGAAGATTTTCAGTAAATATTTCTTATAACGCTGGCAATTCAACTCTCAAGCCATATTTAATTTTTTTTTAAAAACCACACTAAATCCATAGAAGATGGAGATAATTTCTGTGACACTAACTGCGAATGTTTATTTCAGGCTCCCTCTGGTGTTGTAGAGATTCAGTAAGTGCCAAGTGAACAACCAATACATACCAATTTTTTTTCTTTCTCTGCGTTTTGTATATTCTTTTGAGATCAGTTGATACAGGTTTACGGCATGTAATATATTCATAATAATAATAATAATGCCCAAAGATTCTCTATAACTTTAGAGAAACCTATTGTAAATCGCATTCTTTTAACTGAACATCAAAATATAGGCGAGAACCGAATTCCGAATAGAGTAGAATCGACTATAGACAGAGTCATCTTCTAAAATTGAAATCTGTTCAGACTTTCAGTTCAATAATTTACCTCTCTATTATACAAATAACGTCGGATGAGTGTTTATATTGTTTTTGGAAATGCAGTGCTTCAAAACTTAAATCTTGAATTTACTTTTACTTGAATTGATTATTTTCTGAAATATCAGTCTTACGGAAATTATTTTCTAATAATGTTTCCTGAAAACTTTAACGCATTCTCTTTAGATTACAATTGCTATTAATTTCAAATACATAATTATTGTGAATCAATACTTTCTGTAAAATAAAATGCATTGATAAAAATCTCATTCTAAAGTTGATCTTTAAAAGAAAGTAACAAATTTTCCCGAAGCCAGTCGCTGTTTCAACATTCTAACATCCAAACGACTTCGGAAAAGACCATTGAGTTTTCATGTTCTTTCTAGTAGGGATGGGGGTATAGTCTACGGTTTAAAAGAAGCTGCAGATATTTTGCGTTTAAAGGAAGGGCCCAAAAGAAAAGAAGGAAATGGGGTTGACCCCGGATTTGTGGCGCCGGAATGCTCCTCACCCCCCTTCCCAAAAGCCCCCTGGCATCTATTTCTGTTTGGACAGATCTCGGCTTCCCCTGGCAGATGGCCAAATGTCTGCCTTCTAAAAAGGGGGAAACATCCCTTTTGTCCTAATGACTGGGGGAACATCTGTACTTATAGAGAAAAGTATTATCGGTGTCCGAAGTAGGTTTCGTTCTGGTACACTTTTCCCAGAATGTGTTGGTTTCTTTTACTCGATCAGGAATGGAATAAAACAGAAAAAATAAGATACTCTTTGATGGATAACCGAGTTAATACTTGTGTCTTGTTTCTTCCCATGGTTTGTTATTGTTTGAGGCACCAGCTGCTAAAAAAAGTGCTCACCAACTACGACGAAATACCGGGAAATGTTCGCATTCTGTGATAGGCGAAATACGGATGTGATTAGGCAATTTAGTTATTTTAATAAAATGTGAGCATATGACCTATTTTCGGGTCAGAATGAGACTAAATGAGAAAGTAAGAGATTGATCGGGAAGTATATTAGATAAAATAAATGGATTGGAATTTGATATGATTCCTATATTCAGAGATTACTCCCAAAATTATTTATGGGTATTCGAAAAAAAAAAGTTTTAAATAACTTTTGTTCAAACAAATGAATGATTAACCATCTTGGATATTTCTTTGTGTGAATGAAGTCAAATATTCACCTTCTGTATTTTAACCAGAATTCTGAAAGGTCCAAGATTAACTTTAAATTGTAAAAAAAAAAAAAAAAAGAAAAAACCTTTTTTGTTTAAAGACTGCAATTAACCTTTTTTTAAGCAATTGATATACTAACTGATTTTTATTAAACAAATGTAAAGACAAGTATTCGAAAGACTGAGAATTTTCAGAAAACATCCCTATTCTGAAATCCATATGGATGAGCGTCTCAAAAGGACAAAGTATACCCCATGAGTATTCAAACAATCACAATTTATGAAAAGGGGAAGATATGCAGATATCCAGGATACTCGCTGTAGTTTCGTTGAAAGGCTTTTGGGGCATTTAAATATTGATAGTATAAAGCAGTGAAAATAGCAATAATTTTTTATTAGATTGTTTATTTTTTGGATGACAGTTAATAGCAAGTATTAATTGCTCAATTTTAGTACATTTAATCATCGCCTGCTTATCAGCTGGATCAACATGCCTTGTTAAAATTAATTTAAGACACACGTCCATTAGTTTGAACTGTGATAAGATGACTAGGAAGGCATTTAAGCACTGCCTTTTCATCTCCAAATTCTCACATCACATTTATGAATAAATGTTTATGCCTAGTAAGATTTGTCTAGCGCTGGTGATTTTCGTGCTACAGATACTGTCTGAAAGATATTTGTTTGTTTGCTGTGGAGAATACGTTCCAATAAAAAAAATTGGTGTTGCCACTTGAAAAATTTTGAAATTTCGTCACTACAACCGTAATTGTTAGAGCTTATCAGTTATTTTTCATATTCTTCTTGAGAACATATCTCAAAATACCTCGAACCTCAAATTTATTCCGTTCCTTTGAATGGCATGTTAGTTACGGTCTCATATATCGAGATAGTTTTTTTTTCGAATCATCCCGTATATAATTTTTACTTTTGTAGAGTTCTAGGGACCATGAGCGGTGAAGATCTGCAGCAATTTTCTCAGTCTTCGCATGAGAAAAATTGCAATAGATTATAATGAATAATAAATAACTATGATTGATTTACTTAAATAATATAAAATTAATTTTAATAATGAAATAATGTACATAAATGATATAATGATTTTAGTTAAATATTCTGTTGTTCATACTTTTAATTTTGAATCTACAGAGGCACTGGCGCATATAATTGATGTGACTAATGCCGAATACACGAAGCTCCAAACTCAAACGCATAAAAATTTCTTCATTCAGAAATTGCAATGGTCTTTGAAAGTTAAAGAGAGACATGGAATAAAATCAATAGTTAGATTATTGAAATAAAATAAGCAAATATGTTTAATAAATCCAGTTTCTATAAAACAAACTTACATGAAGAAATTCAGAGTCAGTAGTACTCACATAAGAAAAGTGCACCATCCTTGATTTTATAAAAAGATTACGGTTCTCATGAGGAGAGGAAACATTTTTTGATAACTTTATCCCCGATAAAATCAATGCTCGGAGCTCTGAACGTTTGAAAGAAAAAAGAAGCAGAAGAAAAAAAAATTTTATGCCTTGAGGTAGTAGAACTGTTATCGTGACGTGCATATACATGATACTCTGAGTTTCCACGGTAATGTTATTTGCAAGGTTTCCAATATCTGTGAATGGGTTTGATAGTCTGAGAAGTTTTAAGATTTGAATTTCTAAATATGTTTGGATGAAAGAATCTCCAAAAGAAAGAAAAGTTCCTGAAACACGATACAGGAATTTGCTTCTTCATTTTTTTTTCTAAAAGCTAACTTGTAAAAAATTTGTGCTTATTGTGTATATTAATAATAATGGAAGTGCGTATGTGTGTAAATGTTAGTTCTCTATTGGCCAGATTGTTTTACTTACAGCTACCACATTTGATCCAAATAAGCCTTGGAGGGTTGAAACATATAGTTCAATAGTTTATATAAGTTATAGTTAATATAGTTATTTTTCCAAATCACATTTAAACCAGAAGCTGGAATATGATAAAATAATACCCCCCCCGTCCAAGAAAAAAGAAACTACCTTTACCAAGAACTGTTTAAACTAATTTTGAAGCCAGTAGGATATATATTTCGCGCTAGTAGTCAAACAATCAAAAAAGATGGATTATGTTCATTATCTGCGCAATTTGTATGTAGGCTGAGAATCGGAAGTATCACCATAGACAGTGTGCAGTTAAAAATTTATTTCTCTATGTTAATTATATTTTTAATGTCACTATGATCCCATGGGACTTGCTTTATTAAAAAGGTTCATTTGTGGAATAAAGAGAACAGGTGTTTTAACACAGCGCAGTCTTGTATCCATCACAATTTGATGATTAATAATACTTTAGAAGCGTGAAGAAGCCACGATGAATCGACTGTCACCAAAGACGATTGTTACAAAATAAGTTAATAATATATAACACCGTTCGTATAATTTGATATAAATCTATAATAACAGAACTATGCATATAAATACAATAATCATTCCGAAAACTCAAATTCTGCTGTATCAGGATTTTGTATAATATGTATGAAGTAGATAAACAATTCATTTGTCATTTCATTTTCTAGAGTTGCATGATAATTGTTATTATTGAAAATAATTATTTGATTTCTAATAAAAGAAATAAATTAGGTAACTTTTATATGAATATATATATAGAAGCTGCAAAAATAATCCGGCTGAAAGTATGATTAATTGTATAATTTCACAACGGAAGCACTTGAATTAGTAAAATCGGAAGGGGAGATGGGAATTTTCTACAATCATTAAATTACTTTCTTACTATTGGAATTTTTGAGTGCTTAATTTTATTTCTTCGATATTTAAAAAAATTCTACTACTACTAAAAAATATATAAAATTACAGTAGGTATGTATATAACTAAATATTTTAATTCAAATGAAATGAAAAAGTGAAAAACAGTTATGACAATTTTAGGGGAAAGTAAAGTATGAATCTGGAAATACCAAATCCATAAAACAGAGACAAGAGAAAATGCGAAATAAGAAGAAAGGAAAACAAAGAAAAAAGTCTAGAAAGAAAAATCCTTATAGAAAAAGAACCTGCTGAGAAATTCTGAAGAGTGAATAGAATATTAAAATTCCATACTAACCTCGGAGAACGTCTAGAAATCCTCTTGACTTTAGATCTACTGTTGAGGAAAAAAACAACCTGTCGACTTTCATCGGCAATAAAAATCTCAGATTTAACGCTTTCAATATTAAATAATCTTGAATTGAGTATTGCGTTTGCAGTTTTAATCTATTATCCTGAGAAAATATGTAAAGAAAATATTATAGATGTTGTGTATGTTGCGGTAGTTGAAAGTGACAAATAATTCAATTACAAGTTTACTATTACTGAAGTATTCTGGAAGCTATTGTATGGTAAAAGGGAATGAGTATATTTGCAGCTTGATTACAGCATATTTGCAGATTTTTTGAAAAAACAAAGTTCGTAAGAATGCGGTTATTAAGTGTACAAAAAAATCGTTGAAGAGTAAACATAAATTGCGCATTACAAGAGTGAGATAATTAAACTGCAGATTGGTTTGAAAATACCAAAAGATAATGGCGCGACTCTTGGAAAATAATAAGCTAGTTGCGCCATCTGAAGATGACGTCAGTTTGGAGAAACGCCGAACAGTAGTTTGTAAAACTGTTGTACTGTGCGCATGTGGCTGCTGGATAATAGTGTTTTGACTTTTGATTCTAGAATCATAAATTCAAGACCTGATTATTCAGATAAATCGTGTTTTTTGTTAAATTAGTCGTAATAGGATAAATCTCTTCATGTTGGTGTTAGGAGGAAGTCTGGAAAGACTAAAAATTCTATCTAGTATTTTTTTAGATGGAAGTTTAATTCTATAACATATTTTAAAACCAGAAGATTTCTCCCCTCCATTTCATCATAAACTTATATTTGATATTCTTTTATCCTCTGAACATGTAATACAGGCTGGGTAGTGTATGGAAGATGAGAAAGGTAGCCTTCAGGCTTATGTGTCCCGCCTCCCCGACTTCAGCATAATTTAGTAAGTCATGTTTGTAGTTCAACATGACTTACTGAATTGACTTGTATAATGAAAGAAATTAAATATGCATTTCGGACATCTTCCTTTCCATCGAAAAAAGTCAAATTTTTTAAACTATGATTTTGACTATAATGCTTCATAAACTTTTTTGTTTATCTACATTACCTTCAGAACCATTTCATAAGGATATAAAGATGAACTACTTAAGACTGTCCGAACTTCCGTTCTACTGATTTCGTTCAAATTTTGTTCAAAATTTATATTTTTTAGATATTTTTTCCAATTTTAATTTTAATTCGTATATTTAAATATTAGGTCTGAGATTTTATATAAAAAAATAATTGGTTATTTTATTTTCTTGTTGCGAAGTGTTGTAATAGTTACAGAACTTGATCTTTCATGAATCTTCACATTTTAGAACTCCCTGTCCAAAAAACATTTTTGGAATCGTGCTTGTCCGTCTGTTTATAATTGTATGTAAACACGTAATTCAAATATTCATTGAGCTTGAAATATGAAATTTGGCTTTTTTTAATTATCAAATTTGAAGATTTCTGCAAAATTTTGGATGAAATTCGTTAAAGGACAGTGTTTTTCTGTTCATTTGTATGTGAACACAATAAATCAAAAAATATAAAAACTACATGAATGAAATTTCGTATATAATTTTATCATTAGAAAGGCGGATATTTATTAAATTTTCAACTAAATCCGTCAAAGGGCTGACTGTTCTGTCTGCTTGTTTGTCTTCGTATATGTGAATATGAGAACTCAGAAACTCAATGAATTAGATCAATGAAATGTGCTATGTTATTTTGTGTCCAAAACAGTAGAACTTCGTTAATCCTTTCGGGACGAGTGGTCTTTATCCTAGACGCGCGCATGGGACGCGAAACTTCGTTTCCAGAGCTCATGGATCACCTTTTTGGTTTGGCATAGATGTAGGTGGACTTTATTGTAAAAAAAGAAGAAAAAAACACTGATATCAGTTGCAAAGAAACGTACAAATGACGAAACATGAATACATATAACATCAACCAAAAATGGTAAAAACGAAAAGGAAAAATATCTAATGTACAAGAAAAATCAGATGATCATTTGCAATATAACTGTCTTGCGCAGTTAGTTTCATGGTAAGGAGGAGTTTCACAGATAGCTCTGACGGATGTTTAATGGATGCCAGGTTAATACCTCCGCCATCTTGACGACGAAGCTAAAATTTGTCGATTTGGCAACTTCGGTGACAAAAACGAAAATTCATGAAACTACTCTATTTTTGGCGATATATCGATTAGAACTGATGATATGGTAATCCGCTAGAACATTCGATACGAGATACGAGAAATATAAATCAAAGAGATCGCATACAAGAGAGAGTCAGTCAATTGAACACAAGCGAGTAGTTCAGCGACGTCTCTTTTTAGAGTATTGACTCCATCGAGTTCTCTTTGAGTAATTTGTGCTTTTGCGGTGTTTAAAAGAGATTCGATGCTTGTGTGCAGTTGTTTATTGCAAGAGATGTTTTTGTGTATGATTCGTCTATGTTTTGCTTCTGTGCATTCGTGTTTCCATTAGAATAAAGCTCATTTTATCTGTTAATGAGTCGGTAGGACTTATCCCCATACATCTATGATGAATTTTCCGGAAGAATATTTAATAACACCCAAAATGCGGTTTGCTTTCCAAGAAACCTTCCAAGATTTTGCAGTGTTTGTCGTCTGCCTATATTCTCAGGAATAGCAGATTTTTATAAGCAAACCAAAATTAAGTTGCTATTTTAGCTAAGTGTATAAAAACATCAAAAGAGTAATTATATTGGTTTACAAATAAATAATGAATTTCGTCTTCAAATTTATAAATGAATAATATGTTTGCAATTAAATAAAGGATACGTTTTAAACTTTACAAATAAATAATAATACGTTTACAAATAAATAATGATTTCCATAATATTTTGAAAATCTGACATCTAATTCAAGAAAAGAAAAAGAAGCAAAGATCACAACCTAAACTAGGGATGAAGGCCTAAGAACTGAAATTGTATTTGAAATGATGATTTAAATCCCGCAGACAACAATAACATCATTTTAAATCCCAAATCTAGTGTTAATCTTCGTATTAATCGATTCTTTGTACTTCATAGGCTATTTATTTGATGATATGCTGCAATAAACATACTTACAATCTTGAGCTTATAATCATTGAACCGTTGCAATTAATTCAAAAATATTCGATTGATGTTTTTGATTAAATACATATCAATCTAATTCAGATTTATAATAATTAAACGTTGTAGAAATTCCAAAATTAATTGCTGCAAATATTTATTTTGGCTCCCTAAATAACCCTTACAACATAGTTAACATGCCTTAAAGATTTTAGTTATTAATTGTACGACTGAAAGTGATTCTCTTGAGTTTTACATCAAATTCATTATTTCCTCCACGCTTTTCTCATAAATCTTTAAAGCAAACAGAACTTAACTACCGCAAGAAGATTTCTCAAGTGCTTTGAACGGTTGCTCCCAAAAGAATGACGATGAAGTTAGTACTTGATTTAAAGAACATGCTGGGTTTCTAAATTCGCTTAAGACAATTCTAACTCTTATTTAGTTTCTATTCTCTTTTGGAACAAATCGTGTCTAGAATCTTATGATTGATTGCGGTGGAACAATTCAATTCTTTCCTAGCGTTGACAATCAGTTTTAAAACAAATGTATTTTGGCGCGCTTTTGTTTAACTTGACTTATTTTCATGTTTGTAAGGATGTAATTTTAAGAGTTTCAATTCTTTTCTATTGAGTTATCGTGAAGAATTTCTGAACATGTGTGTGTTATTGATGATTAATGAAATATAAATATACGATATACCGGCGGTAAAAGACATTTCCATATTCAAGATACTCACGATAAAGAATATTTTCAGAATTTATTAATAAATTATTCAATTTTAATCTAATTTTGATACCACATGAGTGGCGCCATCTAGTATATTGATAACCAAATCCCACTTTTATTGTAAAAAAGTAATTTGAAGTAGAATTAAAAATTAGAAAGTAAAAAGTATTTAAAAAATGGAAAGATGTTTTAAAAGCACTGTTTTAGTAATTAAACTAATTTTTAATCTAAACTCTGGAGGTCACGGCAGACGTCGTGAAAGAATAAGAATGAAAAAGATAAGATGAAAAAATTGATAATCATTAGAAAGCAATTACATGAGTAAAAACTTAAAAAGTATTAATTTTTTAAAAATCGTGATTTTAGCTCTCTTATAAAAGTAAGTTTTAAAAAAAAGCCTTATTTTTTAGTTGCTTTAGTAAAAAAATATTTTCATTTACTTTATTAAAAAACAAAGGGTACTTTTAGCGTTCTGACAAAAGCAGATTTTTAAAAATGTTTATTTTTTATTTTATTATCTATAAAACTAAAACGGAATAATATATCATTAAAATTAAATAGTATTCTGAAAATTTGTTCTACCGAATTCAAAATTTTAAGGCATATCAAATTCGATGCAGGAAACAAATGTAGTTTAATATAATTGCTGTGGGTTGTGTTTTAAATATATATAAAAAAACTATATATTCTGTCTCATGGATATGCGACAAAATATAGATGCACTTTCCCATGAATCAATTTGCAAAATATTTGCTTATATGATAAACATTTTTTTTCTGTCCCTCTGATAATATTTTTTAGAACAATTTTGAGATTTTCACGGGGATATTTTTATTACCTGCAAAAACACTCCCAAATATCTAGACTTTCCAGATTTAATGAAAAACTGGATAGTTCTTTGTTCCATACGAATGCTTTTTATGTACATTCTATAAGAACCTTGTTGGCTTGGTAGCATCTCGGCCTTAATATTAAAGGGTTCCTATTCAAAATCTAAGTTTACAGAGGAAACGCTGTGAAAGAGGATAATTGGTCCACTGTACCAGATCAGAACAATTTGGTCCCTCTGATTCTAGGATTCAAAGTTCGAAATTACGAGTAGAGATATAAAATAGCCATAGTGTTGCTCGAAAACGGAACATTATTACGGCTGAACTAAACCAAAACAAATCGAAAATTTCCTCCATAATGTTAAAAACCGCTATTTTATTCCAAAGTGGGACAATATTTAGAAATTTGTTATTTACATCATACTAATAGCTTTAAATTTTATTACAGTGAAAAAAGGTACTATATATTCTTTGAAATAATTTTTAGGATGACAAAGAAAATGAAATTGACATGAAAGTGAACAGCGGGATTGTAAACAGTGTATATAAAAATGCATTTTTAATGTAAGCAAGAAAAAAAAGTATGTTTAATTTTTATAAAAAACATTTTGTTTAGTTTAATGTTTATTTATAAGTAATTACGCTAATGTGAAAACATAGGTCTTAAAGGAGAAAAAGTCAAAATGAACTACTATTAGTTTTATAAAATGCTTGAAACGTCTTTGATGGATGCCTACTTTTTCTTTTTTACTCTTCTTCCACAAAAATCCCTTGCAATACTTGGTCAAAATAAATTACTACTTATTTTATTACAAAGAATTGCTTCTTTAACTAGGCTGAAATATATGCAGATGAGTGTACAAGCCAGATAACCGAGAGTAATCCGCGTAATTCATGATTTTTAATAATTGTTGAAATAAAGGAGAGATATTTTATATTGCAACATGTCTCCAATTTTTGCACCTCATAATGATAGCTGGTTTGATATCTGTAAAGTTAGCTTACTTTAGAAAAGCTTGTATTATAACCATTGATACATATATCTCAACTTGAAACCTTGTTACTTCATAGCCTCGTGTGCAAGGCATTGTGGTTTCGCATTTTTTGAAAGACGTCCTTCTTTAGTTTAGTATAGTTTAGTTTAAATTATTCACAGAAGACTGGAATTTATCTGGCCGGTATTTTACTTTCCAAAGTTTTACGTCACAATAATGCATCGTAAAGTTTGTATAAGGAAACATATTTTTGCAGTTTTCCTTTCAGTGATAAGGAAACATATTTTTGAAGCTTTCCTTTCATTGATAAGGAAACATATTTTTGAAGCTTTCCTTTCAGTGAGAAGGAAACATATTTTTGAAGCTTTCCCTTCAGTGATAAGGAAACATATTTTTGAAGCTTTCCCTTCAGTGATAAGGAAACATATTTTTGAAGCTTTCCCTTCAGTGATAAGGAAACATATTTTTG
>JAPMOR010013622.1:0-10453 GCA_026543865.1 Argiope aurantia
AAAAAGTGCTCTTATTTTCTGATATAATTCCACTTTCTCTACTTAATTAATTCAAGAGAAGCTTTATAAAATTGCTGAATCGGCTAAAAACCTCATTTTCTCACATTTCGAGTGAAGGGACAAAATATCGTTGACGTGCCAAACTCTTTTTTAAAAGATCCTTGTGTTTCCCCTGCCTCGTCGGCGCGTGTAGCGAAAATCCCTATCAAAATCTCATTGTATATAAGAACTATGAAGAAATATTTTCCTTATCAATATCTGACGTTATATAAGACCAGGGATAAAATGTTCAAGAGCTTTTTCCTCATTTCTTACAGTGTCGTTCTGTGTTGTGTATTGCTCGTCGCTCCTGCTTGTACATAATGCCTCTTCTCCAATATGAAATAAAACGACGTCACGAAATCGAGAGTCTCTTCCCTGTCTTT
Organism: Argiope aurantia; assembly: GCA_026543865.1. Classification (NCBI taxonomy): domain Eukaryota; kingdom Metazoa; phylum Arthropoda; class Arachnida; order Araneae; family Araneidae; genus Argiope; species Argiope aurantia. The sequence continues at coordinate 426 of JAPMOR010013622.1, forward strand.
GAAATTGCATTCTGCTTCACATAAAATAATGCTTACATATATATATATATATTAATCGTCGACAAGATGCTTAATTACATAGCAATATTCTTCGTAGGCATATTATGTCTTTGAACTTTTTAGTTCTTTTAGTTTAAGTAGTTTAGTTTTTTTTAATTTTATTAGTCCTAAATTATAGGCGAGGTGTTTTCGTTCTTGAACTATACTTGTTATTTTGATTTGTATTTTTATAATAAAGGTCCCTAATTAAACTCGTAGCCACATCCACAAACTTCCATACCACACCAATAAAATAAATATTAATTAATTGAAAATATTGGTATCTTCAATGGATTTTAGTCTTAAAGAAATGGCTCTTTCGTGCTGAAATAGGAACTGCTATCAGAACGCTAGAAAGGTAACTTGAGTATGTAGATAAGAAGTTGTCGGATAAGTAAATGGATTTCCATTTTTCTTGTTTCTCTTCTCGCCATGATAATGGGGTAAAGCTCAGTTGACTTTTTTTTTACTGAAGGAATGTACCTCCAGTGGAAATGATTTCGTAGCTATTAGGCGACAGCAGATTACAGTTTTGTGTTGCATTTCAGGCAGTAATCCACTTCACAGATAGTAAAGGACGAAGTCGAGACATCCTGCAAAGTCAAGTTGGTAGCTATCCATTTCCACAAAAGATTCGGTTGTAGCAGTGATTTGCTCTCTTCTGTCAATTTTTTTCAAATCCATCCACTGTCTCTATTCATAGAGACTATTCATTTCGATCTTCTTTCGCAGGAAATATTATGCCTTTAGTGTATTGTCACACATATATCGATGTATGTGTAACATTACATGTCTCACGTTTATGTTTTAAACGTTCATTCAAGTAATCACTGAACGTTCATGTAAGAAATACAAATTAAATCTAAAATATCTACATATTATTTATTGAATATATATAGAAAATTTTACAGAATTGGTATTTATTTAATTTTTTTGTTATGCCAACTCCCTATCATTACAGCCTAAAATATTGTAGTTTTTATTGTATTTCAAAATACTGCATAATTTTTAGAAGCAACAGTTAATTTTTATTTCATATAAAACATTCAAATAAAGTATTTAAGAAGAAGTGACTTTTCACACCGCTACTTTACAAAAATAATCAACACACCCTTTTATTAAATTACATTTCCACATTTCTTTTTAAGTAACGTCTCAACGTATATCATTTTTCGTTATTTCCAAAGTAAACATTTTCCATGCTGACTAACATAAACTTTGAAGTAAATAATTTATTCATTAAGGATGTTTCGGTTTTAGTAAAAAAAAATAATAATAATAATACTTTTTAGATCTAATTACTTTTTACCTTAAGAACTAACTACAATTAATTACTCTAATTATTTTTTTTTAACTTTAAGAAATTATTTGTGGAACAAATTATTTATAAATTAATAATAATTATTATTATAATTATTTAAAAATTCAAGAAATGCATCTTACTCATAGATGCCATTGCTATCTGTAAACCTGTGTTTATAGCATGCTGAGCTAATATGCCATTACCATATACGATATACGATATTCCATATACCATCACTGTATTCAAACGTTTTCGATGACAGTTATTGCTGAATGAAATTATGCATACTGAATGTGATGTATGCATACTTTCAGCATACATCACGAATGATACATTTCAGCATAAATCACGAATGATACGTAATTTTATGTCTCTAGATATTTTTAATTGCGTTACTGAAAACAGGAAATAGAAACTTCCTAACCTTAAGCAACTCATTCGTGTGATTTAACACAGACTGGGCCTTGTTCCATGTGTTGAGATAACCAATGACATCGTCATTATTCAAAACCACAAAATAACTTACTTCATTTGAGGATTTTCCTTTAGCATTTTTTCTAGGAATTTTTTGAAGACCATAGTATTTCAGAACGGAAGTTGTAAAGCTTCGCTTTCTTTTCGTGATCAATCCTTCCTGAACTAATGTGATGTCACATTTTCATTTGACTGCTTTTAAATAAACTTGTGATTCCATTTAAATGTAATTTTTTCTTCTATATTTGAATATAGTTCATTTTACTATTTGCAGTATTTTTCTCGTATTTTTTACTTTCTCAGAAAATAACGAACAATAGATAAATAAATAAAAAAAGGTACATATTTAATGTAGGAAACATGCAAGCAATAATTCTTTCTCCTTCTTACTTATATTAGTATATATTTTTTCTAAGAAAAAAGAGCACAAATATGCTAAGTTTTCCTTTAAACTGTATTTTAAATATTTTTTTTTACTATGATCTGCACACTTAAACTATATAATTTTACTCAATGCATATATTTCAAACAGTTATAAATGCATCCTGCTGAAATGTAGGTTCTGTCTTGAGTCAGACAACTTTTTTTTAATCTTCATTCTTTTGAAAAGTTCAGCCTGACATATCAGTGCTGAAAATGTCAGGTAAATGATGACAGCTATTTAAATAATAATTGGAAAGGTGAATTTGTGAATTATGACGTTTCTCATAGAGCAAATAATTCTTGCAGTTTGGTGCTGCCATCTGCTGGAGTATATAGAAAGTAATTTATATCTGTAGTTAATTACAATTTTAATAGAGTTCCAAAGCAAAGATTTGATATTTCAAATAAAGGATTTCAAATAATTATTGCTATAAGTATGCCAAGTCTACAGATTAAATTGATTTTAAGCCATATTAAAAGATTAATAGTTGTGCAAATCATGCGTATTTTGTAAAAAAATATAAATTTTACAATTCTGCAGTTTTTTTTTTTTTCTGAAAAATTATCTTTTATTGTTATTTGTCTTTTCCTTTGAATTAATTTAGTAATAAATGTTTTTTCCTTTCATTTCTGCTTTTAAATTTGTGAGATGAATAAAGTAAATGATAATTCAAATATTTCTTGAGATAAATTGAAGTAGATAGAAAAATACATATTAAAACAAATATGACATAAAACATTCATAAAATTCATTTATATGAATTCAGTAATAATTTTCTGACCGGATCTTTTAGAAATTCATAAAGCAATTTCTTATTTTACCATCAGAATTCTAGGAAACGTAATTTTACTTAATAAACAAAAATGGTCCATTTTCATACAATCATCCTCAACCATACAAAAAAAAAAACAAAAAAAAAACACGTTTTTTTTATTCTTAAAATATATTTAAAATTTTTAACAAAATTTATTAAATAAAATTATTACGGAATATTTTATTAAAAATGTCTCTGCTGTTTTTTCAGATGTCATATCTTTCCTTAATAAATGTTAGTTTATTTCTTTATTGAATTCAGTTAGGCATCAAAAACGATAGTGGTGCAATATTTCAAAAAATGACTACGCGTAGAAAGCTGCAATAAAATTACTATTGAATGAATGTTAATTTGCAAAAACGATAAATGTTTTTAAAATTTAATGTAAATCAAATAATTGCTTTTGTAACTAGTTCGTACTTCCAGTCAATTTTTTCAAAATAAAATTATAAGTCGATTTTAATTTTGAAATTCTAAAAACCTTTTGAAGATCCACCGTTACACGCATTTTTGAAGCAATAAAAAGCCAGAAAAAATTGATTTTTTAAAATTCTGCAATGGCGTTCAAACATTTCATACTCTGTTTCTATCCATTCATCAAAAAGTTTTCACAAAAAATGTATTGTAAATATGATCATAACATTATCACCGATTTCATGTATACTCTTTTAAAAAGTTTTCACACCAGCTGACATTTTTCTAAGTGTGCATGTGCGCATCGAGAAGCCGCACAACTCACAAGAGGGGAAAAAAATAGGTAAATAGAATTTTCAATCAAACTAAAGATATTTTTGGTGAAATATATAAATTTAATTTTGACAGTTGCATTTATTTAGTTGATGCGAATATTTCTGTGAAATCATTCAGAACAAAAACTGCTATTACATCAATTAAAATAATGAGAGTGATTTCTTGCGCAGCCGTCTTATTTTTGGTAATTATATGTTTAGTAACGTTATAATATAATTTGGAATGTGTCCTAATTATAAACACAAACTTATAGCTTTTGAAAGAATTAAAATCAATTTTTAGGAATTCAGAAGGTTTGCTTTTTTTTTTCCCTTTAGAAGGCTGCTATATTTATTTTTTTAATCTTCTTTGCCACTTTCTTTAACTATTTTTCTTACTACAATTCGAAATAAATTTCTGCCCCTCCCCCTTCCATCTTTTGTTAAATGTTTATGAGGGACTGAAGAAGGCTTTTGTACCCGGATTGAAGTGGGTGAAATGATTCATATTTACGCCAGGAACGCCTTCAAAGCACGTAATAATTTGCCTTATTTTGGGGCAGGCGATAACATTCAACAAAGGCTTTAAATTCTTATTGCTTTGATGACCTTATAAAGCAGCTGCTAATGAGTGTTCCAGAATAGGGTGTTTCTTTTGAAGTCGAAGATGAAATTCACGCCTTTGAAAGTTGTTTTTAAAACACTTACCGTCAACACAAATATTGATTCTGAATAAAATTTAAGTCTTTCATTTCTTAAACTTTTATTTAATGGAAATGTATGTGATTAAAATAACTTTAAAAAAATATTTATTTGGAATGAATTGGAACTTCAGAAATATTTGTGGTTCTTACAGTAGTTTTTATTTTATTTGTTGTTCTTATTTTTATCTGATTATATACGTTCACACTCTGAAAATGTGAACACATATTTTTAGCTTTATTATTACAAGGGTGAAATATAACTTTTGCTCGAAAAACCGATCCCATCAAGATCTACCGGCTCCATATAAATTCCTAACATTTTAATCGCATGCTAATCTGTCGGCGCATATGATGAAAATATTCAAACATTTTTTAGATCTTGCAGCAATCTTTCAGAAAATTTTCTTTTCATTTGATAGCTAATTCGAAAATCAAACTGCCCACCTCTTACGTAAATTAAATTAATATTCTGAGAAAGGAATAATCAAAATGAAGTGTGGTAATTTAAGAATCTCTCTATCCATTGTTATCCGTGTATAGATGAGATTCTCATATTAGCAAAAAAAGTTAGAAAATATTAAATTGAAATGAAATTTTCAGGAGTAAATTTCTAGTTATAATGAGGCAAAGAGAATTTACATAGAAAATTAAAGTATAAAGTTATTTATAAGCTCGTAAAAATCCAATTTTTTTAAAATCTACTATAAAGAAATATCGATAATTAAAAAATCAAATAAAAGTCATTCAAAAATTTTAAAAAATACAGATGATCATTTTAAAGGTTAAATTATTTATACTAAAATATCCTTTAATAATGGAATTAATGAAATGGATGATATGGCAATTATTTGAACTTTGGTTGTAACTATAATTGATACCTTTGAATTGATTGAAGTTATAAAGAAAAAAAATACTTTTTCTCAGTTCTTTATTCACTGTTTTAGAAACATGTCAATACAAATGATATCTTCCGTTTAAGAGAGACTTCCAAAGGTAATATTTATTTCATTTTTTAAATTCCTTCTTTTCTATTAATTTTAATCGCATTGGCATGTAATTAAGGTCGAAGTCGAAGGGTTCCAGATTCGAAACTCTATTTTGCCAAAAAGTCGCTATTTAAGCTGATCCGTCACATGAAATCCACCAGGTCCAAATATGGACCCCTTGGAACGACGCGGAAGCTTGAAGAGAGAAGGGATAATATTCAGAAGTCCTCCTCGTCTTCTGAAAAGTATCCAAAATTTTGAATTTCGCCCAAAAATAGCCTTTATGTAGCTTCTAAACGGGTGTGAATTTAAACATACTTAACTATTCCACTATTTTTTTTTTCTTATTTCTCTTCTTTTTATATAATATTAAAATGTACTTCTGGCCCTTTTTTCTAAAATTATTTATCAACTAGCCGCCTTTGGCGACCAGACGGTTCGCCAGTATTACCGCTCGCTACAATTTTCAATTAAATATTTTAAGTAACTGGTCTCTTAATAGATTCTCAAACAAAACATTTTTAATCTTCAAATTTTGATAGTCATAACAAACTTATACTGTAGTTTAGATCGTTTCTTTCAATTTACTATATATATTTTGCTAATTTGTTGTCATTTCCGGTAAAACTTCCACTTTAATTTAAAGTGGAAATAATGAAATTGCAATTAATATAAAGATATTTTTAAATAAAACCAAGCGTTTTATTTTATTTATCATCTTTATTGTTATTTATTTATTATTATTATTACTGAATATGAGTATTGCAAACAGAATCGCTCGGTATTTAAGTCTTATGTGAACTACGAAATATTTTTCATAATTTATGTAATATCTTAAAGAATAATTCAACAAAATTTTCTCAGATTTAGCATAAAATTCAGTTTTTAGTTTTGCTTTCAAAAGGATTGAAATGAAATCAATAATAATATTTTCTTCCGGCCTATAAATATATTTTAAAAATTATGAAGTCTAAATTTAATGCAGTAAGGTATCATATTAGGAGAAATATTCTGGACACACCAAATTTTAAATAAATGAATGAATGTTTCTGTTTTCCACGATCAACTAAGACTTATTTATGAAGTTTTGAATGTTAAAAATTTAGAAAAACTCAACATTTTCATAATCTTAGTCCAATTAATCTTGAGAAACCTGCGCGCTGATTGGCGTATTTTCTTTGAAACGATCGATGGCAAATTTAAAATTATCCTTTTTTTATTGAATAGTGATATTCAAATTTTCATAAATCAGTCAGTTTAAGTGATTGATTTAGTTGATTAGAAATTAACTCTTTTTATTTAAAATATTAGTGTTTCAAGAACATTTTGTTATTCGTGATTTCCACAGCAGAAGCTTAATGTAAAATCAAAAATTCGTTATTTATTAGAGCATTTATTAAATCAAGTTACATAAAATATAATCATTTTCCATTTAGACCATTTTAGCAGAACTGTGACTTACTAAAGGTTTACAAATCAGCTGTGTGGCCCTGATTTGAAAGGATATCGTATTCATATTAAACAAAACTTGCCTTAAAATATAACTGATTTATTGAATTAATAATATAGAGAGTGTAAAAGATCATAAAATAATTTTTCTTGAATTTATTTTTCAGAAAAAATAATATTTCATATTTGTTTCATTTCCTACAAACACGTGCCGAAAATTATATTTTTGCAGATTTCATTTCCAAGAAGATTTAATTTATTTTTAGTTGGAGCTTTAATCAATGTGATGGCAACACTTTGAAAAAAGCTGATTTTTTCCCATGAATGCAAAACGTGCTTAATTTTAATTTTTATTTTTTACGAAAAAAATTATTGAAAAACATAGTTAAAATATTTATTTAAAAATTCATTAAAAATAGAAATTTAATTTTAAGATTAAAATATTAGTATCATTTAAAAGATAAATTTTTGATCTTTAACTTCATGTAAAAATCTTTTTTGTGCGGTAATATTTTCGGAAGTTATAGCAGAAACTCGTCAAAATTTTGCTTAATTTTTAAATAAATAAAATTATATTTAAAAATTCGAAAAAATAACCCCCAAGTGCACATTCCCGGCCTCCAAGGTATACACGTGCCAAATTTGGTAGCTGTAGGTTGAATGGTCTGGCCTGTAGAGCGCCAACACACACACACACACACACACACACACACACACACACACACACACACACACACACACACATTGAGCTTTATTATAAGTATAGATTGATTCCTGTTAACACCGAAAAAGTAAGAGGCAATAAATAAGTTATATTTTAAGTTTCTGTATATTATGAATCCATTATTTTTGAAAACTGGCATAAGATTTCGTAAATCTAATGAAATGCTTGCAACTGAACTCTGCGAATTATATCTTAAATATTGCTGCATATTGGTTTTAAGTTCACGAGCTCAATTTAAGATTCATTATACAATGCTAGTAATTGTTAAAGTGTACATGGTTTGGAAATTTAGTTTTATTTGTTAATCAACATGAAAAGAAAACACTGGGACCAAATATGTATTATTTTACTAGCATTCATCATTTTACTTTCTGCTACTGTCGAAAACAAATCTTGATACCATGAATTCCTTATAACGAATTCTGGCATGACGACTCTACCATTCTTAGTCATAAGATCCTTATCTGTGAGATATTGTAACTGGTGAAATCTCTGCGTGCTGTATTTTCCTTTAATCCTTATCAAAGGAACAAGCAATAATTTTATGGCTGTCAAGAAAATGAAGCATAGTAGTGGTTATATGCATTTAGATATTCATAAAGTATTTGTTATCTTAGATGAATGTATCCACTTATCGTCACGCGCCCGTATAAAGAATGCCGAGAAATACAAATCTCTTGCCTTTCTTTTCTTTACATTTTTTTTTTTGTTTGTTTCAGTCGATATTATCGCCAAACAGAAAAACGTGAAGAACTAAATTGAGACAGAAAGAGAAAGCGTGTTTCGCCACGACATTCTTCAAGAAGATACGGTGAAAGAGTTATTGTGGATACTGAAACTTCAGCATAGGAATATCTCGCTAGTATAATCTATAAAAGGAATGCGAGATATAATTATAAATTATAGAAAGAGTACTAGCATGTTTCTGCATCAGATAAGAAAAAGTTGAAAATGCAGCTCTGAACTGTGAGTAATTTTGATACAAAAATCTTTCTAATATCATTATATTACAGATTAATACATTTTACTTGGTGCTTAATTAAGTTATAGATTATTCGCGTTAACTCCCCTTTCATTAAAAAAACTTTATTTAAAAGCATCAAATTCTTAAGCCAATAATAAAATTAACTTCTTATTTTATATCTTATATATCACCAATGGTTGCTGTAACCAAATTCTGTAAATTCTGTGATATTTCATATGAATGATATAAAGTCTCTCTGAAGTAATATGCGTGTAATGGATTTCATTGTGTAAGCATTCATTTTTAGGCATGTTCCTAACAAAAGAAAATGTGTATGGGAAAACAATTTATTATTCCATTTCTTTTCTTCGTATAATTTTCTTCACTTACTTTAAATAACTTTAATCAATACAAATTTCGCTAAGCGTTTCAATGCAAACGATTTTGTTATCTGTATATTTTTTCTTTGTTAATTTTTTCACAGCATTTAAAATAATTTTCACAAGAATGCAATCTATTAGTTATTCGTATGTAATCCATACTATGTAACTCTTTATTTTTTGTTAACTTTATTCCAGTGTTAAAATGAATTTGCATTCACAAACAATTACTTGCAATTGAATGTTACTTAACTTTGAATTCTTAGTTAATTTTTTTCCAGTGTTAGAATGAATTTGTATTTGAATTTACTGATGCTTGAATGTCTTTAATTTTTCTTGTAAATTCGTTTCTAATCGCGAAGTTTCCTGTTAATTTGTATTGAACGAATATTTGTAGGTAAATACTCTGTAATGTAGATCTCTCGATAGCAATATTATTCTATATATTTTGTTGATCCTGTTTATTATTTAGCATTTCATCTTTCAAAAGCCTATATATCTTATTTCTTTATTAGTATTTCAATTATGAAGCTGTAACTAACAATTTTTTATATATATTTCACAATAAAAATATTCAAAAGACATATTTCTAACAAGGAAATCATGATTACTTGTTGAGTATCTGGATACACAAACATGTATCTGTTGTAAATTTTTCATTTTTTTTTAATTTTAAAAATTATTTATTTTGTATCTGTTGTATTATTTTTTATTTTATCATTTAAAGCAATACTAAGCTCAACAGTCATGAGTATTTTCCTCATTGATTATTTTTCGAATACTGCGTTATTTTTCTAATCCATTTAATTTGAATTGAAAATTTACATACAATGTTTTTAATTTTCAGGATCCCTCTTCAATTTTAAAGCTATCCTGAGAGGAAGGTAATCATTTCGTCAACGACAAGAAATCGCCATCTAACACGCATGGAAGGTGTTGAAGCATTGACGAAATTGACAATACTAACTCAACAAGAGTCCAGCAATGAAACATCTTACAACGCAACGGAGGTTGAAGACATGGAAAATTTCACGATTTC
>JAPMOR010013624.1:4614-38041 GCA_026543865.1 Argiope aurantia
TATATATATATATATTCCTTAAATGGCAAATGATTTCAAGGGAAAAAACCCAAAATGATCATCTGCATAATTGTGTTAATAAATATTACTTTTAAAAAACCCAGTTTATTATCAGCGTTGCTTCAGTTTAGAAATGAATTTTCATTCCTGTTTCATTCCTGTTCCAATTCCTGTTATTAGTTCACACTCTCCCTATATATATTTACTAGCCGCCTTTGGCGACCAGCCGGTTCGCCAGTATTACCTCTCGCTATAATTTTCAAATCAATATTTTAAGTAACTGGTCTCTTAATGGATTCTCAAACAAAACATTTTTAATCTTCAAATTTTGATAGTCATACCAAGCTTATACTGTTGTTTAGATCGTTTCGTTCAATTTACTATATATATTTTGCTAATTTGTTGTCATTTCCGGTAAAACTTCAACTTTAATTTAAAGTGGAAATGATGAAATTGAAATTAATATAAAGATATTTTTAATAATACTAAGCGTTTTATTTTATTTATCATCTTTATTGTTATTTATTTATTATTATTATTGAATATGAGTATTGCAAACAGAATTGCTCGGTATTTAAGTCTTATGTGAACTACAAAATATTTTTCATAATTTATGTAATATCTCAAACAATAATTCAACAAAAATTTCTCAGATTCAGCATAAAATTTAGATTTGCTTTCAAAAGGATTGAAATGAAATCAATAATAATATTGTGTTCCGGCCTATAAATATATTTCAAAAATTATGAAGTCTAAATTTAATGCAGTAAGGTATCATATTCTGAGAAATATTCTGGACACACCAAATTTTAAATAAATGAATGAATGTTTCTACTTTCCAGGATCAACTAAGACTTATTTATGAAGTTTTGAATGTTAAAACTTTAGAAAAACTCAACATTTTCATAATCTTAGGCCAATTAATCTTCCGAAACCTGCGCGTTGATTGGCGTATTTTCTTTGAAACGATTGATGAAAAATCTACAATTATCTTTTTTTTATTGAATAATGATATTGAAATTTTCATAAATCAGTCAGTTTAAGTGATTGATTTAGTTGATTGGAAATTAACTCTTTTTATTTAAAATATTAGTGTTTCAAGAACATTTTGTTATTCGTGGTTTCCACTGCAGAAGCTTTATGTAAAATCAAAAATTCGTTATTTATTAGAGCGTTTACTGAATCAAGTTACATAAAATATAATCATTTTCCATTTAAACCATTTTAGAAGATCTCTGTCTTACTAAAGGTTTATAAATTAGCTTGTGGCCCTGATTTGAATGGATATCCTGTTCATATTAAACAAAACTTACCTTATAAAACTGATTTATTGGATTAATAATATAGAGAGTGTAAAAGATCATAAAATAATTTTTCTTGAATTTATTTTTTTAGAAAAAATAATATTTAATATATGTTTCATTTCCTACAGACACGTGCCGAAAATTATATTTTTGCAGATTTCATTTCCAAAAAGATTTAATTTATTTTTAATTGGAGCTTTAATCAATGTGATGGCAATACTTTGAAAAAAGCTAATTTTTTCCCATGAATGCGAAACGTGCTCGTGCAGCTTAAATTTTATTTTTATTTTGTACGAAAAAAATTGTTGAAAAATATATTTAAAATATTTATTTAAAAATTCATTAAAAATAGAAATTTAAGTTTAAGGTTAAAACATTGGTATCATTTAAAAGATAAATTTTTGGTCTTTAACTTCATGTAAAAATCTTTTTTGTGCGGTAATATTTTCGGAAGTTATAGCAGAAACTCGCCAAAATTTCGCTTAAATTTTAAATAAATAAAATTCTAATTAAAAATTTGAAAAATAACCCCCATGTGCACATTCCCGACCTCCAAGGTATACACGTGCCAAATTTGGTAGCTGTAGGTTGAATGGTCTAGCCTGCAGAGCGCCAACACACACACACACACATTGAGCTTTATTATAAGTATATATATATATATATATATATATATATATATATCTGTGTGTGTGTGTGTGTGTGTGTGTGTGTGTGTGTGTGTAATGATATAACTTTATTCTAAAATATTCTCTTATTTCGTGATCCAATTCCACTGTCTCTACTTAATTAATTCAAGAGAAGCTTTGTTAAATTGCAGAATCAGCAAAAAGTCTAACTTTCCCACACTCCGCGTGAAGATGCAAAATACCGCTGATGAGGCAAATTCTTTCTTAAAAGATCTCTGTGTTTCCCTTACATGTGATTGACATGCGTCAGAATTTTTTTTTTATTTACTATTCTTAATGTTTGAATAGACGGTTTTTTTTTTAATAAAACCGTTAAAATTTTGTTTCCAAGTCTATTTTTTGGGAAGATATGATTTTTATATTTGCATATATATATATATATATATATATATAGCTGTTTTTACATCTTTAGAAGCTATTTTCTCAAATTTAGAATATGATAGAATTTTCTTATGAAAATCTTCATAAATTAAAATCTAACGTATATTTACAGCTCAAACTTGGTAGATTAATTTCTCAATATATTCCGCAGTTCAGAAACTAGAGAATACGTTAAATATTCAATTAGAGATATTTTATGATTCTTTTAGGGCTTGACAATATGGAAAAATTGAAAACTTCATATTTTTTGTCAGACCAACGCCAGTATTTAAAGAATGGATAGAAATACAGCTCATTGTTTAGTTCAGGAACTAGATAATATATTTCTTAAGCTGTCTTCAAAATTTTAAGCAAAGCATTTGATAAACCTCTAATCTTGAAGATTTTTGCTTCTTTAATTTTGAAGATTTTATCACGTTTTAGGCAAAAAAAAGGCTCTCTTTTTTATCCATTTTTGGAAACACTTTTGTTACTTAACTGGCGTATTTTGGTTTCATAGATGCTTTTTCATGCAAATATTAAAAAATATGACAGTTTTTGAATGTTTTTCAAAAAAAAAAGTAATCTCTAACATAGTCACATATTTTAAGGAAAATAAATTTTGGATCTCTTAATAGAATTAAATAATAAAAAGAAATTAAAAATTTAAGCATATGAATAATTTTCGATATTTGAAAGGCTACATTGTGCAAATTGAAAAATTAAAAAAAGAAAAATAAATTTAATAAAAGCAATTTTTAATAAACTTTCATTAAAACTAATATGCGGGTTTTTTAAATTTTTTTTTCCTTTTTTTAGATTTAAATTTATAATTCAATTTTATAAATATTATGGGATTCTAAAATCAATTTTCATCTTAAAATCGCTCGAAATTAATTAAAAACCTTTTTGGTTAAAAATGAAAATTTTACACCTTTTCATACGATTTTATTAAAATTGAAATATTTCGTGTCTGTAAAAATGAAACAATGTTATTAATTTTTTATTCCTTTCTCTTCTAAAATTTTGTAAAGTTGTGCGTTTCTGAAGCTAAAGTAAAACGTCATATTTTCGACATCTAGTTATCAGTTAATTAATAATTTTAATTTCATATAAATGAAAATATTCTGTAGTAATTTGAAAAAAATCTACAGAATTTCATAATATTTTTAATAATTAAATATGAAATTTCATGGTCATATGCTCTTATTAATTATGCTTTTATTTTTAAATTTAAAAAATCTGCATTTCAATACACTGATAAAACCAAATTTTATGAAAAATTCTATATTTTTATTATAAGTGCTTGTAGATAGCGTGTTTTCATAAAAAAATGGGTTTTAGAGTTCTTTCAAACATTTTGAAAGCAATTTGGATGAAAGGCCCGATTTAAATTGAAATTCATTACAGACAATTTTGGCTCATTAGATACAATTATTGACGTGACACAAGTTAAATGTGTCGTCGTATTTTTGTAACTTATTATACATCTTAATGAATAAATCATAGAGCTAAATGCATGTGAACATAATATACTATGCGCTGTTACATTTTCCAGAAAATTGCATTAATTGACTACCTTGTGAATATTGTCTAATTCTTTTTTAGTTATTAGGTTTCAGAATATTCTAAATTTTAGATATTCTTTTTGTAAATTTGTAACTTTAAAAATAATTTAAATAAACCCTAAAACATTCCCCCATATGTTTTATTTTTCATTAAGAATTTTTTAAATCCATCGAAATAAAAAGATTTTATAAGAATTTAATATAAATATTTTTAAGTTTTATTGTTTTTAGAAATAAAATTTAAAAATATTTTTTGCACGAAACTGTAAATGAAACTCACTTCTGCTGACTTCCATTTTTTTTTAAACATTAATAAAGGGAAGCGCTCCATTGGAGGTGTAAAAAACGAATTGGTAGGTCAAGATCATTTCCTTTTCAATGGCGTGACATCACGATCACATGACCAGCAGTGAAAGAGGAAAATAATTCGTTCGTTTTTAAAGCTCTTAAATCGTAAATAAATCTCTGTTACAAACTGGAATTTGTGACAGACAATTTTGCTGTTTGTTACATTTTTTTCCCCCTTCCATCAGTTTTTATTTATTTATTTTTTGTAATATATTTAAAATAATCAAATTTTCCCTTTACGTATTATCTTCTCGCCTTTGTCTTGCATTATCAGTTAGATTTTATTTCATTTAGTAGAGCTAAATTACCTTTGGAACTGACGGTTTATCTCTGTTACTTTCGATTTCCTTAATAAGGATATTTGCAAGATTTTATTTTTGAAAATGCTACGCTAAGAAAGCTCTATTTATAAATCCTTTCATTTAGCCATGTCATTTTTTTCTAATTTCTATAATCAAAAATATTTTTTAATTATAATCATCAGAGTTGCACGCAAATAAATGCGTTAATTATTTTCACTGGAACAAAATGGCAACATAATAGCAACTTTTTAAAATGGACACAATTACTGGAAACATTTACAGCTATGCCTCGATTTAAACGATCTTAAAAAAGCAATGCGTTTATTTATTTTCCCCTCCAAGTTATAAAATTTTACATTTTGGAATAAATACAAAATGAATGCAAAATCCTGAAATAAAAATAAATAATAAAAATGGAAATAAAATTTATCTTTTCCTCAAAAATTTCTGGAAATTCTGAACACATAAATAGAAATAATATCGAAATAAAAAAAAATCATACAAATGAAAATGAATAATAAGTAATAGAAATAAAAAGAAAATTTGTGTGTGTGTGTTTTCTTTTTCAAAAAAAAAATTCTAAAAACTTTTATTAAATGAGTCAAGTGGTTCGTTGTCAATAGAAGAAGCAATCAAAATTTCTCGGAACATTTTGAAGTTGACAGTAATCGTGTCGATGATTTTCATAGTAATGATGGACTCACAATTCAAAAACTTGACAGTTGAAGATCTCACAGTGATTCAGTGAATCGTTCCTGCAGAAGCCGACACATCAGATTCATATTCACTAGAAAAATAAATGAAAATTGCACGCTTGATAGAAAATAGGGAAAGATTTAAAACATTGAAGATAGGCTTTATAATTTTTGCAGCAGAACATTTATTGACTGAAACAACATAAAATGTAATCCCTTATGTCATTTCCTATATTTTTTTTATGCAAGAAAGTAGTATATACCTATTTTTAACTACTTAGAAATTAATTATTGGACTGCAATAAGAGAAAGCATCCTATGTATTTTTTGAATGGAAAATTTGATAATGATAAAAATGTAATAAACAATTTCTCTTGATTAATCAAAATTTTCCATCAAAATGCTTCATATTATTTAGTAGTTTTCAGTTCTGCAACTTGGCAGTTGAAATATAAAAAAGACAATTCAATTGTTCAGTATGTTTATACGCTTAAAACTGAAATTGAATAAACAAATACATACCTGTATATTATTTACATACCTGTTTAAAAAATGTTTAATTCAGATAATTTAATGAAGACCAAATGCATTATAAATTGAAAATGTTTTTAAACATTCCATAAAATTACTCTTCTTGATTTAAAATAATCGTAAAATCTTATTCATTCTTTAAATAATGCAATAGAATAGATTTATAGAAGTATAATAAACGCTAGATAGATAAAAAAAAATATTTCAATTAAAATTTGAAGATAATAAATTTTTTTTTTCTAAATGAAGCGGCACGACAAAATTAAAAACATAATAATAGGAGAATTGTTTTGGTAATTATAATGAAGCAACAACTTTCATTTCAATTATTTTTCTAACATAAAGCTACAATAATATCATAGCTTCTTAAAAATAGACGCTGGAAAAATAAAATCGTCTGAGATTCAAGTTAATTTAAACAGATAAATATAAGTTCTATGAAATAATTGTGTTTCTTTTCACGATAAATTCGAATTTTCCAAGTTTTAAAGACATCAGCAATATAATTTCGGAATTATATAGATCGGAATATTATTTTCACCACGAATAATTATTTTTTTTACAAAGAATTATTTTGTAGGTAATTTAATTTTACACTTGAAAATGTAATCGCTTAAACGAATTATCATTCGTGTTATGATAAAATAGTTTTTAAAGCTCAACATTTAATTCTATTGATATTTTTGCCACTAAAAATTAAGACTAACTTTAGAAAAAAAATTATTTTGCAATGTTGCACAATTTAATTATTAAATTTTAGCTTCTTTGTTATTTCTGGAAAGAAGTGTTCCATATAATACTTTTTTTAACAACATGTGATGCCAAATTTAAAATTGTGCGAAATTGCAAAATAATTTATTTTTATTGCATTTAAAGTATGTAATAATAAGAAGGTATATTTATAAATGTCTTGATTTCTTTAAGTTATTTTTAAAAGTTGTCATCACATGTTGCTCAAAAAATATTTCACAAAACATTTCTATTAAGAAACAACAAAAAATATAACTTTTTAAAATTTAATAATTAAGCGCATTATTTATAAATTAGAAATTCAATATAATTTCAAATATTGATCTTGGCTTTTCAACGACAGAAATACATACATGTAATAACATTGAACAGATTTTTCGATGTGATATAATGCATTTAAATTTATTTCTTAATCACACGACTTATATTAATAGGATAAAACAGCCAAATTTTAAATGCTTTCAGTAAAAAAGATACATTTATTTTTATAATTAAATTTATTTCGTTATATCCGATGTTTGGAAATTAATGAAAAATAAGCTATAGAATTTTTCCCCTAATAATTTATTATTCGTTTTCTCATACGTTAAATTGTGTTCATCTGTTTTTAATTTCGTGTGAAATGGTTGTTGAAATCAAATGATTCTTTTAAAAGCATGCATATATCTCCCAAAAGTATTAGCATGGGTTTTTGAAAATTATATCTAATTTGCGTAATTGTCATTCATTAAAATAAAATATGATTGTTTTAAATTTACTTTATTTTTCCATATTTTATTTTAATTCTTTGTTTATGCAAAAGTACAAAAAAAAGGGCTTCTAATAATTCGGAGAAATGAAATACTAATTAATTAGCATTTAATTTTGAAAATGATTATGCTCGAATTAGTTTTTACTTTTATTGCATAGAAAAAAAAAATGGAAAAAAAAACAAAAATATTAAAAATATCTTTTTGCGTTTTTTTGTCTTTTTAAAGACAATTAAAACCTTATATAGATTTTTAAAAAAAGTTAAATTGCAAGCCTTTTAATGGAGACTTGAAGTAAAATTAACTACGGCTGGAATTAAAACTAATCTTCAAATATATCACAATAATCACAGATCAATTTTTTATGCATATTGAGCCATTTTCACCTCTTTTATCGTATGACTATAAAAAAATTATGTTTTCAAATATATTTTTTCGAGTAATCTGAAATAAATAAATGCTGCACAAAAATGTCTAAAAACAAAAACCCTAAAAAAAATGCAGCTTTGAATGTAGTCCGATGCCAAAAAATTAATAGCTTTAGAATATCCTAAGTTATCTAGTCTTTGTTTTTTTAATCAATTTTATAATTAATAAAATAACAATTAAAAATGAAAATGTAAAAAAATCAGTACCGTTAACATTCATAAATTATTTTCTATCTGTATAGAAGTAGCATCTTAGACATGGGAACCAAAGTTTACCTAGCTTTGCACTGGTACCATTCCTTTTTTTAGCTTATGTATTCAAATAATATTGAATTCTTGAACTAACTAATCATTAAATTTCAGTAATTTATCAAAATTTTATATTGAAAAATCAAATTAGAAATTTCGTTCAAAAATCACAGTCAGAATATGAAAATATGATTTTATTATATTTAAATAAATATAGCTATTTAGATTTATTTTTATAATTGCAGTTTCTTTGTTATAATTACAATAAAAGAAAAAAGATATTTCAGCGTTTATAAAGCTATTCTGTAACTTTATTCTGATTAAAAAAAAAGCATATAATTTGATTTTGTTTAATTTTGTTGGATTAACTTTTCATTCTGAAGCCAAACTAGAGCCATTTTGGGCCGTACCTCATAATTTTGAACTGCAGTGCCAAGTAGAGGTCACTTTATCTGGCACGCGTTTTCCAAATCTCAACACCATATTAACAGGAAGATGTTTGCCCCTCAAGGCTTAATGTAAGGTTAGTAAAAACGGCGTTTTCGTAGTAGAATCGGATATTGAACTCGCCAAAACGAAGAACTTCTCACTAGTACAGCAGATGGAATTTCATTATAATTTCTTCATTTATTAACCCAAAAAGAAATTATTGAACAGAAAATAATGCTCAGATAAAAATTTAATTTTGCAGATTAAATTCCTTTAAGAATTAATTTGGTTTTACTTATTTTGCGTATTTATACTTCTTTTTTCGTTGTTTATTCTCAAGCATGATTTCAAGTTTATATTAAAATATATTCTTTTTTTAGTTTATGTAAATTTTTCTATCAATAATCCAGCTTTTCCTGCATTCGTATTGTATAAACAAAATCCTTTATCGTATTAAGGATTTTATTATTATTTGATTTCTCTCCCACGAAATGCATAATTTTATCTAACAGGTTCCTCAAAATCTTCTTTTAAAGCTACGAAAAATACGGTTTGTGATATTAAGCTGCTTGATCTTCTTTTACATATTTAACAATGCCACTACGCATAGCATGATTCATATCATAAGATCCTTAGCAGTAATATTAAAAGAGAAAAAGATGCATATTCAAATATACTTCTCTTTTCACTCCACATGTAATGCAGTAAACGTTATTATAATTTTGTGATATTCCAAACACTCAGAAGCGAGATCAGTTAAATAATAAAAAAACACCATCTTTTATTCCTATCTTTAGAAGCTAGAATACTAATAAACTCGGCGAGTTTGGAGCGCAAACGATATTCTTGGTTATTTCCTTTTTCGTTCTTCTTCAACAAGTTATAGAACATTGATCTGATAAAATTCCTTAGCGAAAAGCCTTTTCAATAATGGAAACTAAGAAACAAAAGATAATAATAAAAAAAGAGAGGAGAAATGGGAAGAATAGAAAAAGAAAATAAATTCTAATACGAATAATTTAGCTGTGAGCGGAGCATTATTTCTGAGTTTATTCGAAACGGTTACATGGCCTTTATTTGTTTCGAAATCAATCCCTGCGACTGTAACTGTATGCCAATAAAATCAGTGCACGTACGTTACATAAGCGAATGCCTTTTTGACTGGGCAATTATTTACTTTGTCACCTATGGGAAACAAGTGATAAAATAAAAACGATCCCCCTTTTAATTCAAAATATTCGCATGCCACTTGTTCTCATAGGGAGAACATGTTTCCAAGGAATAACTAGATAGAAATTACTCTGTGTACACAACAAATAATAAAAAAAGAGAATAGAACGAAAAAAAAAAACGTTTTCATTTTATTCTAGTAAACGAATATATTTGAAGCGGGAATATAATGTTCCAGGAAAAAAAAAAGAATTTGAGATAAAGATTTTGTTTAGTTATTGATATAACATTTATAAAAGTAAGAAACTATTTGTCCAAAAGGTAGTTTTTATCTCCGTTATTTTTATAACATTGTTTCAAAAGGCAGATATTAAATATAGAAAAAGGTTTTTACCATTTCATGAATTATTAGATTTGTAGGATGGTATTGAAATATATTTATGAAATATTTAGTCTATATTAACTATCTTAAATTTTGTTTTCTTAATTCTATTATCAATTTAACTATATAATTGTATTAAATAAGTGTCTCAATATAAGTTCTGAATTCATACTAAGTAAATGTTGAATTTAGATTATCACACTATTTTTTCCAAGAAAAATCTTGTTAAATGTATATGATAAATTATGTATTATTGAAATAGGAAAAAAAATCATGATTTGTTTAAATATTTTATGTTAAGTATTTTTAATTGCTTTTAGTCAGACATGTATTCGGTATGGAATTGAGTAAAGAATTTAAATTTGAATATTTTCCCATTAATTGAAAAATAAAAATTTGTTTTTGAATGTTGGCAATTTGTGATGCATGTTAAATGCGCAGCATCAGTTAAATTTTGAATCTACTACGCATCTTGAAGAAGAAGAAAAAGATGATAAAACGTCCTAGTATAGCATAAGATAATGCGTAGATTACAGATCGGTTTGTATGCGATTGTGACGTCACAGTTCAGCATAAGATAATGTGTAATTAGATACACAGTTACAGTTGTCAAATGTTTATAATTTTTGGTGAATTTATTCTATACAAAATATTTCTGACCCACTGTTTGTAATTCATGGCATTCGAGATATGTATTTGTTAGTCTTAACAGCCATGGAGAAGGTATACTGGTGTAGTAAAAAGCATTTACAGTTTGAAACTTGGGTTAAAATTCTGAATTAAAAAAAGAATTAAAACATAAAAAAAATTGGAATATTCCTCTTTTTATATGTATTATTATATCTCATATATATTGTTTTAGATTTTTTAAAAAATTATTCTTTTATTATGTTACACCAATATCGTTTGCACCAGATATAGGTGAAAGACAAGAATGATGTCAGATGATTTCTCAAATAAAATAAACACTTTTTTTTTTAAGTTGGCAGCTGCAAACTTTTTGTTCTTTAATGATTTGTCTTTACATAAAATAAATTCATCGCCAAATTAACAGTAAAGGAAACTGATTTCTTTAAAAGCAATTCCCTATTAATCCCATAAGATATTGTCTATGGTTTTAGGCAGAATTTGTTGGATGTGCGTCCTGTTTTAAATCTACAAACGAGGTTGATTGGGGCCACAGTTTTGACTGTGGTCAATCTAAATTTATTTCAGATTTAATTTTAATTTTCAGAATTAAACCTGGATGGTTTATTAATATCTATAAAGGAGTTTAAATGAAGAGAGATATCTAATAAACTACTTTTCAATCTCTGCCAACATAGATTATTGTTGGTGCTATTTTTTAAGACTTTTTTGAGTCCTTTGAATGCATATTTATAACGTTTAGAGATTTAATTTTATTTGTAAATTGTTCAGTGTAATGTAAATGATACAAAGAAAAATAATTCAAAACATTTTACAAGGCAATCCATGCATCTAGAGCTGCAAAAAATTGGCGCGTATTTGCTTCTTGGATATTAGGTGCTAGTAAAGAAAAAGTTTTTCTAAATTTTAACTTAAATCAAAAATATCAATTTTTTTCCAATAACTTCAGAGAATATAATCATACAAATGTCATTTTCGCATTACTTTAAAATTAAATAAAAATGAACTTTTAAATTATATCAATTTTGCGTCCGCGTAATTTTTTTCCCCATTTTAATAATTTTTAAACATATTTTACATCAATACTTGTCATTGTTTAGTTACTGCTTTCATGTAAACTCACATTACGACAATATTGAATAAATTTTTTCTGTTTACTTCTTCTTCTTCTTTTCCTGTCCATTATCATACAAATAAGAATAAATGTTAAAAAATAGTATAGCTAATAAATAGAGAAATAAAAATAATAAGAAAATAATTAGTATCGTAAAAAATAACTCAATAATTGAAGAAATAAAAATAATAAGACAGATTTAGCATACTGTATTGTTTCGGATTGGGAATATAAATTCTCTTAATTTTTGTTTAAATTTTACTGGAATAATTTATGATTTTTAGTGGGTGGTACGTTCATTTTATGTTGAAAGTAGTATGAGGTACATGCAGTATTTTAGTATGTATAATTATCAGTATCAATAATGCTTTAAATCAGTCACAACTGATTCTTTGAGAATTTACCATAGAGCATCTGATTAATTCTTTTTTGTAATTTTCATTTCTGATAAATTGACCAATTAATTAAAAACTCAAATTAATTATCCACATGCTTGCATGCTCCAGCAGAACACATCATTTTTTTATTTAAAAAAAATCGATTTCTAGTGCCTTGTTTACGGCATCATGGCATCACTTTAATCCCTACCGTGTTTCAACACCAGAATGACATTTCCAGCCCTGCGGCTCTTTTCCGCTGAACTTTTCTCTTGCTTCGAAGAACATTTTTTTTCCTTCCTTTTTCCTAATCCTATTTAATTTTTAGGATGGAAAACTTGTAATTACCTCCTTCTGGAAAATCGTCTGCAAGAAACTGCGAAGAATGGTCGACCCCTTTCAAGAAGAGAATGTGGCGGGGGGTGGGGGAAGGAGTGCGTAAGAGGGTCGAGCTCAAATTCGATTTTTCCATTGCCCCAAAGAGGATTCTGGTGACAGTGGGTGAAGAAGAGCACAGGGGGTGGACGGAGGGGGTTGGCAGACGAGAAGTTATGCAAATGAGGGCCGCGTCACCCACAGCTGGTCGTGATTAATGGGGGCGGAAGGCCCCAGGGCCCCAGTCGGCCCCATTTTCTTCTCATCCAAAGTCTTCTTGTTTTTTTATTTCATTCTTCTTCTGTCTTTTCTTTTTCTTTCTTCCCCCCCCCCCCTCATACATTGGCTGTCCAAACCGAAAGTCCACTTTATGCAGATGTGTTTGGAAGGGATTGGCTCGCTTCACTTCAGTTTATTTTTATTTCTGCGCAGCTTGAATGGAATTCCAGTGCTCTTTGGGAAGTTTTTGCTCCTACTAAAAAGGTTGCTGCCTTCTATGCCCATCCTTCCCTTTGTTGTTCGTTTTATTTCCTCAATAGATCCTGCTCTTTTACAATTTGTACGTGAGGGTCAAATTGCTCAACTGACTGACCGTTTGAAGTGAGGGGTCATTAAGAATGAGTAGTTGTCTTTTATTTTGGGTTCAGTTCTTAACTTGTAACTTAGTGGGAGTTCTTGAAACAGAAATTAAACTGGCCTTTTAATGCAACTAAAGTGTCCATAGAATTCTGGAATGACATAACCAATTCCACCTTTCATAAAGACAAATAATAATCATTTTAAAAACGTCCATTCATTTCATAAAATAAAACCAGCGGGAGTGGTCTTCCAAAAACTTTCTCGCATACTCACTAATAAATTTGTCACGACAGAGAACGCATCACATGGTACTGGAATACAATAACTACGAGATATTAACTTTTGTCTCGAATTTATCATTTTTACTGAATTTATGATCTAATTATTTGGAGATTTATTTACTGATTTATGATCCAGTTATTTGGCGATTCATGCATGGCATGCGTTAATAATATCCAAAAATCGAATTTAAGTTTGACATGTTTTGCTCAACCAATTGAAACAAAAATTTGATATAAAACTGCACTTGTAATATCGAAATCCCACACCAAATTTGATATATTTCACTGAGTTTTTTAACTATCGTCTTTACATGTTTCTGAAAGTACAGACCGACAGACAGTCAACCCATAGTTCGATTTGGTTCAAAATTCAACAGGTGTCTACATTAAAGATGTTAAATCTGTATACCAAATTTTATCTGTTTAGCTCTCTTCGTTTTGTATTTCTTGCATTAACTTATATTTGAACTGCTGAACAGACGGACTTCCTATGAATATATTTTACTCAATATTTGATAGAAATCTCCAAATTTGGTGTTAAGACCGTATACCAAATTTCAGTGGTCTACCTCAAATCGTTTTGTATTTATCTTTGTCATAAACAGGAGGACATCTATTTTTGAACTCAGTGAAGAAATCTGTGGAGATTCGTAGAAATCTCGAGTTCGAATTTTTTGACGATTATTATACTTTCTCTGTTCTACGTATACGAGAAAGTTAATAAAAACTCAAAGTTATGTTAAAATAAATAATTATGCTGATTATTCACCTTTTAAAATTTCAATAAAATTATAAAAATATGAAGACTATAATAAAGTCTTTTTATATTCACATGCGTAGAAGCTATGCGCAAATTTTAGAAAGCAATGCAATGCAAATGCGAAAAGTTCCATGTTTCCCGGCATATATATGTGTTTATATACCTTGCTTTCACAAATAGTAATATGCATGTACATGATATAGAATTCTGTTCCTGTTCATACCGTAGTCACTCAATATTATTACAGTAATTTTCATATTTTGTCAGTCCAACCATTTTTAATAAACAATGTATTTTTCAAATAGTAATGTCTTTTAACAAATGAATTGTGTTTTTTAACTCCATGATTCGTTAGTATAATTCAATTATTGTATCATATAAATTTTGATTTAATTTTAAAAATATTCTTGATAATTAAATAGGAAATATATTTACGATAAATTTAAAATTTGCTGATGAATAAATAGTGAAAAAAATTAATAGGAAAAAAGCTTTTTTTTTGAAAGTTTGATCTTATCTAACCGAAGAATTGTTTCAGCTAATTCCAGTAAAAAATTTTTACTTTTCCAAAGTTTAGTCTCTTTAATATTAAAGATAATCATAAAAATATTAATAAAATAAAATCTAGAATTCTGCTTTCTCAAACAAATTGATGACTTTTTTCTCTTTTTTTTTAATTTTAATAAAACGATGGGTTATGTTGCGAAAATTCTTCGAAAAGAAATTAAAATTAAAGATAAAGGTTTTCGTTTAGCGTTCAGCATTTTCCTCAGATCTTGAAATCGTTTGTACATTGCTTCGTTGCTGTTATGATGCGTAGAAAAAAAAATAAAGAAAAGAACAAACGATTTTTTTTGTATGTATGTATGTATGTGTGTGTGTGTGTATTTTCATTTTTTATCTTGACTCCGTCCAACTACCGTCTACGAAACGTTGCTTTTTTTTCTTTCTTTTTTACTTCATTTTATATTTGCGTTTGCGAAAAACCGATGAAAAAAGGCTTAGAATTACTTCAGTAATTAGCTAAAATTACTTTGCTTAAAATTTAAACTCGCCTTGCTTTTTCGACTTTAAAGAAAGTACCAAGTAAGAATTGCAAACGCAAAAGGACAGTAAAAAAAGAATTACTAAACTGAAAAAAAAAAAAAAAAGAAAAAGAAAAAAATAAGAAAGCGAAAAACATTTTTGTAGTCTTAGTCTTAACTTTCTCCTTTTATTTGTTAAGAATTCGTTGTCGCAGCAAACAAAACATTTCTCTTTCTTTTTCTCTTTTATTCGTCTGTTCTGTTCTATTTTATATCTTTCTGGGCAAAAAAACAAACAAAAAAAAAACACACACTTTTAGACAGTATTAACAAGTGTACCGAACTCGAGTCCATTTAAGTATGCGTCGAAATTTGCACTCTTTGCGAATTTATTCTTTAAGAAAAGACCCTTCTTCTGTTTCCGAGAAAAAAATTTTATTATTTCTTTGTGTATAGTTAATGCGATCATTTCAATGTTTTTTCAGTAGTTAAAGTAATGTTTAGCATTTTTAGTTCCGCTTGAAAAAAAATTCCGCCTAGATGTAATTCAAGATTTTATATTAAAGCTTTGTTGTAAATGAAAAGTTACTAGATAATAAAAAAAAATGAATATTAACCTGAAATGTACATGCTTTTACGAAATTTAGGGGCATAATAGAAATTTATTTTATTCTAACAGCCTTTAGCGACCAACACGTTTGTCGAGATTACTGATTTCAGTTAATTGCATCGATATCTATTATGCATTATTTGATATTCAAGGTCCTCTAAACACTTTTTTTTATTTCAAGTTGTGACAGAAATTAAACTCATTATAAGCAGATCTTTTCACATTATAAAAATATCATTCTTTTTATTTCTATAATATGACTATACCCAGCATGATAAGTTGCCTGGTTTGAAATGCTCTAATAAACAAATAATTTAAAGAATAGCATTAATAATAATTCAGCATATTTCTACATTTAAAAAGAAATAAAACTTCTACACTTTTCTTTCGTTATTTTGAAATTAATAAAATGTATGTGGACCAAAGTTTAATAGCTAAAAGAAAACCAATTAAATAAAATTAAAAGAAACACAAAAATGTATTAGCAATATTATGTAAAAATTATTCATTTTTAGAAAATAAACTTGTTTTAGTTTTTTAAAATCTATTTTGAAAGCAAAAGTGTAAGAATTGTTATTTTATCCTTCCTTTACCTGTTGAAATGATATTTAGAAAATTGTATTTCTGAAGTTGTATTTTCTTCAAGACAGTATAATAATTAATTTAGCATGCTGGATACATTGCTTAATATCTTAGATTAGAGACAGGTTTACTTATTGATTTTACAAAAAAAATTGATGAATTAAAAATTTCCAATTCAGATTTTAAATCAAATCCATCAAAGAGTTGATCATCTGTTGGTGTATTTTTTTACAATCATGTAAAGGCGATAGCACAAAAACTCAACGAAATTCAGTATATGATTCTGTGACTTCAATAGTCGGTGACAGATTCTAATTTCAATCGATTTGAAAACAGACGTCCAAAATACATATTCGATTTTCTGATATTTTTGTACTAACCGCGCTTCAGCGTACAATTGATCACAAAAAGAAGAAAAAAAAAAAAAAAAAGAAAAAAAACGAAAGAAAAGTCGCAAAAGATCGGTCACTAATAGTTTTTTTTTCGTAACTATTGTTCGCCAATGGCATAGGTTAATAATACAAAAATACCGTTATTAGAATATACGATAAAGTTTAAGGGAGACCACTGCCGCTGGTTATAATTTTTGTTACATAGAATACGAAATATGACGAATCAAATGCATCATTCAAAACTGTTACAAAATTATCGTTAATCCCCAAAAAATATATTTAAAGCTAAAAAAAAATTAAAGAATACAAATTATTTGCCTGATGTGTCAAACAAAAAACAATTTTTTAAAATAAAAATCCAACTTTATTTAGCCTTAAACGTAAACTTTTATAATCTTACAATTATTACAATAAATTAAAAAGTAGAAGTACTTTCATATTTATTTATTTTAGTGATTAAAATTTAAAGTACTTTTTATTCTTATATGCTAAATTCAAATAAGATTGAAAGTTAAATAAATACTATTTTAACTTTTGTAAAAAACAAAATTAAAAAAAGAGAAAGATAGGAGAAAAACTATTTATTTTTAATTATTTATTCTTATGTTTCTGATGCATAGATTTTTAGAGACAGAAAGAAAATAAAAATAAAACATAGAGCAATTCGAATCACTTGTCCAAAAACCATAACATGATGATGTTATAGGCTTAATTCATCTTTATTTTTTTAAAAAAAGTTTAGCTTTAAATTATACTGCAATGTTAATATGCATACAAAAACAATTACATAAGTATAAATGTAATAAATACCCTAATAAAGTGCATTGTAAAATACATTTTAAAATATTTTTTCAAAATTTATTAAAATTAAAGAAAATATTGTGTGGATATAAAATTGGCATAATCGAAACGCTTATGATTTGAATTTTGAAATGATATGTAAATGATATTTATATAATAATATACACCACAGTTATTTAGTAAAACAAAGTTTTGATTAATTTTTAATTCAAAATCTAATTAAAATTTGAGAATTCTTTCTTACTAAGCACTTATTGTCAGAAACGTAACTACTTGTCAAACTGAGTCAATTGAGCTATTCAATCAAAATGCTCTATAGAGCAGGTAGTTGAACAACAATGTGCTCTGTACAGTGCTTTGAAAGATTTTTCATTTTTCAAGATAGTTTGCCACACTATGAGCATCATCTTTCTAAATAATGTTTGCTATAGCGTCAGCCAGATCCTTTAAAATAATTAAATTTATTGTATTAACATGTGATCTTAGTAAAACACAATAGGAACATAAGATAAATAAACATTTAAATTTAATCATTTCTGAGTAATTTTGATTAAAAGTACACTTAGAGATAAATAAACAGATATCATTGGGTTAGCAATTAAGTGATTGCGGATTTTAAATTGAGAATGAAAAGTCAAAATTTTTGCTTAAAAATGTAACTTTATTCAGTTAGGCATTGTCCGTCTTTGTCGATGACCTTTTGCCACCTTTCAGGCAGTGTCATAATTCCATGTTCATAAAACTCCTGATTTTTGAAAACAAAAATGCCGAATTAAATCTGATTTTACATCGTGAGTGTCATTAAAAATTTTACCATTTAAGGAGTTCTGCATGTAAAGAAATAAATGGTAATCTGAAGGTGCAAGGTCAGGGCTATATGGTAGATGTGACAACACATCCGAACATAGTTCCAATAATTGTTGACGAGTGACCAAAAATGTGTGAGGCTTTGCATTATCATACTGGAAAACAACATCTTTAAGATTTGCCAATTCTACCCGTTCTTCTTGAACTGCGTCGCTCAATTTGGTGAGTTGTCGAATGAAACGTTTGAATTAATCGTTTAGTTTCTTGGTAAAAGTTCAAAGTGCAAAATTCCTTTATAATCCCACCAAACTGACAGCATAATTTTTTTTTTTTTGATGAATCTCAGCTTTTGGTATCGTCAGAGCTGGCTCTTGTCTGAGTATCCTGTTTGGTATCGTCTGAGCTGAGCTTCGATCCATGACCTTTTCCGATTTACGTTTTTATAAAGTATCCACTTTTTGTCACCAGTAATTAGTCGTTTCAGAAATTGATAAAATTCGTTGTGTTTCAGAAGCGAATCCCAGATGCCAATGCTTTGCATCAAATGAAATTTCTTAAGCTGATGAAGGATCCATAAATCGAAATAATATGGGTCTCATAAACATTCAACTGGGCGGCCAGATTGTTCCTCATTTTCAGTGAAAATTCATGGGAAAGAAATCTGGTAAACCAGTTTCGACACTGCCTTTCTTTCAAGTCTTCAATCCCATATACAGCGCATAACTTCTTGTGTGCTTGCGATGGGTTCTTGCCTTTTCTGAAATAATACAATAAAATATGTCTGAAATGAACGTCCTTTATCTATAAATTGGGATAAAAGCGAAATTAAATAACCAATTGCTACAATTTTTTTATTAAATAAAAGGTGAAAGTCCAAACAATAAGGACACAATATAAATTAGGTGCTTTGAACACGTTGGCAGAACAAAACAATGTGTTAAAAGTATCTATTGACAAAATCAGCAATGACTTAGTTGCCAACCCAATATTATAAAAAGATTTTTTTTCCTGAGATCAAAGAGTTCTAAAATAGAAAGATGAATCGAGGTACTTTTTTTTGTTTAATAATTTCTGTATACTTAATTCGCATACGAGAATATGAAATGGGGAAAAATTCTTATTATAAGATAATTAATTTTATATTTTACATATTCTGTAGCTAGAAAATATTTTAGTGTGCAGCTATATCCTATTGCTCAAAACATAATTCATTTGAACATGATAGAAATTTCATTTAATATCAAAATTTCTGTTTCTTAACATTCTTTAAATTATGACATTAAATCGATTTTTTCATATAAAATTCAAAAACATAATCAAATTAATTAAGAAAATTGGATCTAGAATTGGAGGCAAATGGAGATCTTTTCGAGAGTGACTTGAATCATTTAGGTTGGGTTGTTTTATTTCAAAAAAATTATTTTTATGCAATTATATAATATCTCTTACCGTCTAATAGATCAATTTAATTTAAACAATTTCAAATATTAGCTTTAACAGAATACATCAAAATTTAAAAATTTGGAGAGCTCTAAATTAGAAGTTATTGAAACAACGCTTTTATTCATGTAAATTTTATGAGTAGTGTTCCTTATTTTCAGTCAAATTATTTATAATTTTATACAGTGCAATTCATAACGCTAAAGGAAATACCAGTTAGTTAAGTTTATCATGTATTCATTTACGAAATGAAATCTACAATTTCATATGTGCGAGTTCAGATTTTAAAAATATTTTTAAATGATAATATTCAAGACAGTTGAATATCTGTAATTTATTCGTGTCGCTCTCAGCTTAATAAATATTTGCGTTTTAGAAACAATGTTGTAAGTTGATTGAAACGATGTTTTGAATCTTAGATGAATTATTTCATCAGGTATTAGACATAGGTTATTAATAAAAGACAACATTTTTAACTTTTCAGAAAAAATCGAAAATATCACGATGTACGAATTCTTATAAAAGATTACTCTAGATAAAATACACATTGAAGGCGAAGTTTAATTTTAAACTCAACTTCAGTTTTTATTTTTACTTATTTTAAAGACATATTTAAACATATAGTATTAAAATTTATTGCCTGTAACATTTCGAACAAACTTAAAATAGCTTTCATCATTTTTGAAAACCAAACGATTATCGGCTCGAAAGTTTTCTTTTCCATTCGAAAAATGTGTTATTTATTTATGAAATAAATATACTGGAATAAATATTTAAATTCTATACTGCAGACGGTTTCTTATTTTTATTTCGGTATTTCAAGTCTGCTTTTTGCTATAAAATACTCTTTAAGCACCATTTGTCTTATTAATAATTCTTTTTAAAAATCATTCTGAATTCTATTTTCGAGCAAAATTTATTTTTCCTCCAGAAAAAAAAATGACAAAATGTTTACCATGTATAAAAATCGTTTTAATTTTCGGAATACGAATATCAATTTTAACACTTTTATTTCATTGCATAGAATATATTTTCTTGATTATAAAAATATTTGATATTTTTCGGCTTTTCTGTAACAAAAAGTTGCTAGTATTTGTTAAAGCTAAATTTAGAACAAATTTTCCATTTCGTGTTTTTAATTAACTTTCACATTTTGAAAATTTTGCATGTAATGTAAGGATTATTATTTTTGTTTTGAAAGCAAAATTTTCTCTATAAATAACGGGGGGAAATTGTGAAGTTTCTGTAATCCATTCTTGTTTTCAAATTTATCATTTTCAATTTGAAAATCTTGCACATTTTAGGCCTAATATAGTAAAAGGATATAAAAACTATTATTATGATCAAACTTCTGCTTTCTATACATAAATTTCAATATAAAATAAGAAAATGCATATAATTTTCAAAAACGTTGCAAATTTTGATTTTTCTTTACCTTGGAAAAAATCGGTAGCGGCAAATAATTTTACAAATATACTACTAGCAAAGACCTAGGGAAATTTCTATGCTGAAATTGAAGGGCGAATTTATTGTTACAGCCTGATTTGCTTATAATTTTTTTTAAAGAATTTCGTTTTAATTGATATAACTGACGTTGCTAAGAATGAAAGTATTTTAATGTCTTTTATTCATTCATTTAAAAAAATATTATTTTATTACTTCTAGATTTTAATGTCTTTTACAAATTAAAAAAATATTATTTAATTACTTCTAGATTTAGCTTCTTTAACTAAAATTTTCTGTGTGCTTAAGAATTTTTGAGCAAACGTATAACATAAGGAAGGTCCAGTTCCAGCTGTTGGCAGTTATGTAATGCAAATATTATATGTGAGAAAATTAAAAAGATTTAACATTAACCTTGGTATTAGAATATAAAAAGGATGCTTAAAAACATTTTTTTAAATATAAATATATAAAATTAAATATAAATTATTGCAAAAATAATTTTATACAAAATATTATTATAGACAAAATTCCCCAATCACCTACAACTTTGTTTATATTAAAAGAAAAATAACAGTAGCACCAAACGATTTTTAAAAACTGTCTAATGCTAATTTAAAATATATTTTTTAATATTTTTTTTAAATTTTAATATCTGATTTAAAATGGCATTATAAAATAATTATAATAATAATTTATTATTATTATATTTTGGTTCTTAAATTATTAATAATTTTTAAGAAAAAAAATGAATTAAAATTATTTAAAATATTCAGAATATTTTCGGCCAATGGAAATGGCAACTCTAAACATCAACTGATATTTTCTATATATGGAAACAAGGTTTTTTTTTATTTACAAAATTAACTATTTAAGAAATTATTCCGTAATCTTCATTAAAACCTTTCTTGTGTTTATAATATTTGCGGACAAATTTTGAAGAAATTCTATGAAGTGGTTTGGGTGTCTGTGGAGTTGAAACCATTCATGAATTTCATTTTCGTTTATATAAATTTTTAGTAAACTCTGCTTTTTTGTCATTTTTTAAACTTGACATTATTTTTCAAAGTAAAAAAAAAATATAGTTCTCTATTTGTTCACGTTTTTGGACATTTTCGGACGACTTAATAAATAAAATTTATTACATAGCTATATTTTTTAAGAATATATTTCAGATTTTGTGACGATCATCAAAATTTATAACTTGTAATATTTACATTGAGTCAAGATTACTTTACATTTTTGAAAATCCAGCAACCATTGCCAACAAGATTCCTCAGCTTGAAAAGAAAAATATTATGTTTACAAAATAAGTATTTCAAAATAAACATTTTAATTCTGCACCTCAGACGATTTTTTTTTTATTTTTATTTCATCTCTCATCGCAAGTCTATTTTTCACTTTTAAAAGTATTCACGTAGAAACTATTTACCATATTAAAAATTCGTTTTAATTTAAAACCTTTCAGTATTCTATTTCTGAGAAACATTTTTCAAATCAGATAAAAAAATCAAATAAATAGAATAAATGTAAAGAAAAATGACAAGGAAAAAGCAAGAAAAATTTACTCCGTTTATTGATTTGCAAGTCAATGGCCTACGTGCTTCGAATTTTTCTATCTCTCTGCGCATGCGCCATCGGAAAACGTATCGTCTTCCTCTTTTAAAACAATTTTATTCAATCCGTCGTCATTAAATGTACCACATTTGCTAATTTAAAGTTTATGGTTGTCGGGCTAAAAACGGGTGTAATTAGTTTAATTCGCTTATGACCCAAGTCCACAATTGAATTTAAATGAATAGCTGACAGAGAATAAATTTATTAGCTCGCGTGAAGCGTTTTGTTGTTGCTGCTTCGAAAAATATTCATTCAACATGAAACCGAGTCAATGGGCAATCATTTTATTTTTATGAGCGTCTGCTGCTTCTTTTTACGATGGCCTTACGTTTCTATGGTCCGTAATTCCTTGTTTGGGTTTTTTGTTATTTTCATGCAATTTTTTTCTATCTCTATTTATTTATCGTTTGGTTTTAGATTGTTGTAATTCATTTTAGATGGAACACGTGTTAACGGTAAACCGTCATAAATGAATCTGATTTCTCTTTTCTGATTTTAAATGGTGTTTTAAAGTAAATACAACAAATCTTTGTTTGGGGAAATGAGGTTTTTATTTCGAACTAACGCTTTTACTATTTGTACTTAGAAAAATAAATGGTATTGCTCTGAAAGATCAATTATGTATTAAATGGAATTATAAAAGTAGCTGATTGTGTGCTTAAATTTTAATATAATAATTTTTTAAATTGAAGTTAGTATTTTATTTTTTCTTTGTTTATAAACAATAAATTATTTAAATTTAAAGTTGTTTTGCTCCGTGCTTTTTTTTTGTGTAAGTATTTATCTTTTGGTTTCAGGTAGTTGCAACTCATTCGAAATGGAACTGTGAACACGTGTTCTGTAAACCATAATAAGTGGTTTTGATTTATCATCTCTAATTTTGAATAGCATTTAAAAGTAAATCTGGATTGAATTGATTTTTTTTTTCCTTTTGCATGCTAATATGTTTTTGCTGATGAGTTTGTACGATTTAATCATTTTTATTTCTTTTCGGTTGTTTTTTACCATTTTATCCTAATTTTATAATTTTTTTGCCATTAATCATAATGTTGCATTTATATTTTAAAAAAACTAGGATCATTTAGATGAAAAGAATTATGCTTAATATAATTTTAAAATAAAAATTATATTTTTTTTCCACAGTGAAATTTCTAAGGCTTTCTTAATTATCTTTATTTAAATATTCTATGTTTTCGTTTTATTTTAGTGCAATTTTTTATTTTCATTATTTATCATTTGGTTTTAGATTTTGCATAAAACTTCAGATATGTATTATCGACATAAGTTATTTTGCAGAATATTTCTCTTTGATTCAGAAACAGATATTTCCATTTCAAAAACATTTTCATGTGTAGCAATTCTGTTTAATATAAAATAACTTATAAATAATTATTAAATATTGCACTCGGCCATTTATTAAGAATTTGATAAAAATTTCTTAAAAATGAATTTAATTGTCATATGGGTTCTATTTTTAATATTCAAATTATTAGATTTTGCAGCAATTAGATGTGAATTTCCTATATATTGAATACTTAATTGGATAAAATTTCTACCTTTTTGTAAGACATTTCTTTAATAAAAGGAAGTTACTAATCATATTTTCTTATATGTATTATTAGTTATATAGCAGGGTTGAATTTGTAATAATAATTGTCAAATTCATTTATATCGATTTAAGAATTGATATAACATTAATTTTATTGTTTTGTAATAGTTATCTTTTATACTAGTTACAATTTAGAATTTCTTCACTATTTTAAAATTGGCGTAAATTATAAAAAGTAATAATCAAAAATTGTTTCGAAATTTTCTTGGAATTTATATAATCATTTACTTTGATCTTGTTATTAACAACTTTTAAATAAACATTTAAATGTACTAGTTTCATTGCGAAATTTTTAATTGGATCATTATAGCTTTGTTTTGAGATTTATGCTTTTCTTTATAATTTTTTTCGTTAGTTCTTTCATATTAAATAATGAATGATTAGTCAGATATATAAAAATATGATTTAATATAGTTACTATATGTTTTAAGGAAATATATTCTTTTTATTCTTGACACTTTCATTGTTTTTACACATTTATTTTAAAATTTTAGATACTTCACTTGTTTTTAATTAAATTAATTTTAAAAATCAAAATTTAATTTTTCTTCTCATTATAATGAAACAGCTACTGCACTTGTCATTTAAAAATGCCTGTTGTTTTAAGTTACATTATGACTCTATATATTTGTCCTTCGAATGAATTCTTAAATTAAATTGGCGCGTCAGACTTGAAATGGATACTATAAAAGAAAATTTATTCCTTTCTCATTAATTTATTGCGATTGTTTTTCTTTTTATGAGACTTGTTGTTTTCTGTTTCTTTATTGAAATGTTTCACTGTTGTTATTTCTCTGCTGTAATTTCAAAGTTTTAGAAAATACTTTTACTTAAAAGTGAATAGTATTGTGTGTTCACTTTTAGAAAATGGATAGAAAAATTCTGAATTTTATTTCAGCTTAATTAGGACACGGCTTTATATAACCTAAAGTTTTTTTTTTATTTTATGTTCCTTGAATCAATCAATATGTCTATATGCTGCTGAAAAATTTAGGAAATCTAAATTTTTATTCAATCCCTCGGCCCTGTTACCATATTTAAAAAAAACATTTTCGATCACAACTATTTTTAACAAAAAAAGTTATAAGCCAGTGATTAAAATTGACTGAATTATGAGACTTTAAATTTTATTATTTTTAGCTAAGCAACGATCGTTATGTTTTTAAGCATCGCCATGCGAAAGTGCCGTTCTTTGATTGGAGGACTTTCCTCAAGATGAACCATTGAAATAGCCTAAGATAGAAATTTTCAAAGTTACATAACTCGATTAATTTCGAATGCAGAAAGAGAATTTTTTTTCCCTTTAAAATGTTATTGTACTGGAAATATTTGAATAATTATGACTAACAGAATGGTTGGATTGCCAAAAAATTGAAACCAATTTTTTCAGTAGTTAAATTATGGATTCGAATAACATAATATACAATTTTTTAGGCCATTTAAAGCACTTTTTGAAGTGCAAATATATATCTGTCTTTAATGATTTAGAAATTAGATATTGGACTGAGATTAAAATTGACATCTCTCTTTGTATATATATATGAGTGTGTGTGTGTGTGTGTGTGTGTGTATAATGATATTTTAAAATCTAATTTAAATTTAATTAATTTCCTAACTTTCAATTTAAGTTAGCCCATAGTAACTTCATTCTAAAATATTCTCTTATTTTCTGATTCCATTCCAGTTTTTCTATTTAATTAATGCAAAACGAGTTCCAAAATTGCTGAATCGGCTAAAAGCCGACAAGTTCTCACACTCCGAGTGAAGGGATAAAATACTGGAGACTTAAACAAATTCTTCTAAAAAATCTCTATGATTCTCTTGCTTGTGATTGACACGTGTTGGAAATCCCTATTAAAATCTCTCCATATGTAGTCACAGATATAAAATTGTCATCAGCTTTTTCTCATTTCGTTTTGTGTCGTTCTTTGTTGTGCTCGTCGCTTCTTCTTGTACATAATTCGTGCCTCCTGGGATGCAATAAAGTGAACTTAATAATTCAAAGTCTTCTTCTCTGTCTTCAGCCACGACTCTAATTCAAAAATTATTCTTACACACACACACATATATATATAATAATAATTTCAAATTAATCTATGTTCTAAATATAATTTCCTAATCATCCGAAATCCAGCTTCACTGTAACTTTAACTTCTGAGTTGTGCGGGATATTATTTTTCTCACAAAACCAAAACACTATGTAGGCAAATTCTTTTCTAAATTTTTGTAAGTTCACAATACCTTCTAAAAGCCCCTATCTCCTGCTTTCTGTTTTTCTATTCGGTACGTTACACCACTCTCGCCATGTTTAGACAAAGAATCTTATAAATTAAACTATTTCCTTAAAATTATTAAGAATAAAAATTGTTAAAAGAAACTACAATTGTTCTTTTTGTACTTTTGAAATTAATCGTGGTTGTTTTCTCAAAATTTTAACACATAAAATTTTGAAAACAGAATATATTTTACAAATTGATAAATACTTTAAGAAAGAATAAAAATCATACTTGAACAGCTCAATGTAATTGTTAACAAGGAAAAAAATTCAATATTCAATAGACACTAAAAAGTTAAAATGAGGCTAAAATTCTATGCAAAACTAAGAGAAGAATGCCCGTTTTAAATCCGATTAAAGATAATACAGCACATTCTTCTTGTTTATTTTATTAGAATATATGAATATAAATAGGGACATTAAAGCGATGACAATTTTGAAAAAAGATTCAACATAAATAATTTTTTTATTGAATCTTTGGCAAAATTCCTTTTTAAAATAAAGTATTAAATTTAATTTATTGAAAATCTGTTCTTGAATTTTTTTTATATTAAATAAAAATGATGCAAATGCAAAAATATGTATTATATATCCTCATTTTACTCTTTCCATCAAGGTTAGAAAAAAATTTGATTTACGTTAATATAATGGCATTTTAATAAATGAAGGAATATATATATATATATATATATATAAAGCTCAATGTGTGTGTGTGTGTGTGTTGGCGCTCTACAGGCCAGGCCATTTGAGCTACAGCTACCAAATTTGGTACATGTATACCTTAGAAGTCGGGAATGTGCACCTGGGGTCTCCTTTTTTAATTTTTAATTAGAATTTTAATTATTAATAAAAACTAACTTTCCCAACAAAAAATCTTCCATTTTACCCACCGCCAAATAAATAAGGCTTCAGTTTTTTTTTTTTTTTTTTCCCAACAGTAATGAGGCTAGGGTTAACATTTTTTGGCCGATTATTCGGCCGATTCGCTCTAGCCGTAATTTTTATGACTTGCCTATGTAAATTTTCAAGTCATAACGACAACAAGTTAAACAATTATCTTATAAAAAAAGCTTTATATATTGCCTTAAGATACTAAAAGAGGCCTTTTTAATAATAATATAAATTTCATTTTCGTATAATTTTTCATTTAGCTTCAATATTATTTTTAATTCAATTGAATATACGTTATCCGAAACAAGGCGTCTTAATTGCGCTTTTCGGAATTCAAACTCCCCATCAAAGCATTCAAGCATGAGCTTTTGCTAATCAATAAATCCATATTTGGGGTTGTATTTCAACTTTTATTCGTAATGTATACACTTTGTAAATTGCAGTAAATTTACAAAGTGTAATATTGAATTGATGTGTTTTAATCGTATCAAATTCTAAGCCGAAATGCTTTTTTGAAAAAATGCATCCTATATTAATAATTTAACAATCTAAAAAGTCACTAATCTTGGCAAGCAAACTGGCTACCAAAGGCGGCTAGTAAAAAATAAAAAAAAGAAGAAAAAACGCTTAAATCAAATAAAAAAATGTTTTGAGTAAGCATTAAAACAATTTGAAACAACCACAGAGAAATTTTATCTTATAAACTACACCCAAACATCTTATTTAATACATACCACACATTTAATACATACCACATATACCGGAAACAAATATCAACTTCATTGCATTAGACGTTTCAATAAAAATGATAACGGTAATTAAAGTAACAATGAAAACGATTTATATCAAAAATAGCAAAACGCTGCAAACGATTTCTTTTCTGCTTTCACAAGAAAAAGATCTCCTTTAAAAAAGTACGCCCACAAACTTCCATTCATCTTTTCACGGGTAGATTCTTCGTCTTTGACAGAACAGTTTGATAGATGACTTCTTTGCTGAAAGATTTTGAGGAGGGAGAGAGGGAGGCTCGGGATTCTTTTATTTTTATATCTTAACTGTCTAACACAAATTTCCTGACCTTGAAGATTTGGGACGAAAATTTGGAATTAAGCGTCGTATTTCCTCGGGAAAAAAAAAAGAATTTTGGGGAGTTGATATTAGAATTTTAGATTAGGCTTATTAGGGGGGAAGTTTTGTTGTTTTTAAGAAAGAGAGAAAGATGCTGGTTTGTACTTCAGAATCTGATTTTGTGCATAGGAAAATTAGCATGTTAAAGATGGATTTTGTTTTTGTTTTTTAATTTCTGTGCAGTAAGGTTTTAGATGAAATTATTTTTATTTTGAGATTGCTTTATAGTAAAAAAATTATTTCATCTTAACAATGCGATGGCATACGGAATTTTATTTATATAAGTGGTTGCGTTTTTGAGTCGTTAAATTGTCTTGTACACGAATAGATGTACCAATAGACAGTCAACTCTTTGATAGATATGATTCCAAAATCTCTCAATTATTTACAGTGTTAAAAAGAAGAATTGCACATCAAATTTTGTCTTCTAGTTCTTTGCGTTTTTGGGTTAGCAAAATAGCAAGAAGCTGCAAACGATTTCTTTTCTGCTTTCACACACACAAAAAAAAAAGACTTCTAAAAAACATAAGTAACATAGCAATTGTTCATAAACAGATATAATTTCATTTTTATTTTTATTTATTTATTCATTTTGTGTAGCCTAAATTATTGAGATTCATTAAAATAGGTTGAATTCTTTAATGATTACAATATTTTATATTTCATATACGAAAAATTAAAAATTATGTCACTATTTATATGCTTTGTAAAGTCAATATGTTGACATACAATATGCTTCTTAGATTTATCGATTTGCTCAACATATTGCGTAAAATATGAAACACAGCTTTTAATAATTCAGTCATGTGAACCTTCAGCTCGCTGTTGCCAATTTATGTAGATGAAATGTAAAATTACTTAGTATCTTTTTCCTAGCTATTATGGAACATAAAATCATATTTACTGCCGAGAAACAACATATTCTGTGTCTTGTAGTATTTTTATTGATGTCACAAACTCCATATTAAAACTGATCCATAATCTCGCTTTTTTAATCTTGTTTGGGCTTGACAAATGCAATGTATGCAATTTGCTCCAATATTTGCATAAAATTTTTGGTATTATTCTAATTTATATTTATAAATAAACAGTGCATATTGGAATAAAATAATTAAAACAGTTTTTAAATGTACACGTATTATTGAGTTGAATAGTAGAAAATTATTTTTAATTTTAATTATTTTTCGCTTTTTAATTTTGAATCAATTTTCCACCAGATGGCGCCAATAGTATGGAACCAAAATTTAACTTAATTTGGATTGCTAATTATTACATTTTTTAAATTGCAAAATGCTGTGAAGTATAAAAAACTGCATTCGAAATAGACTGAAAAATTGATTACAAAATACAATTACAATTGATTACTTGAAGCAGTTCAAGTTTAATTAAAAGGTATAAAGTAAGTTTCTAAAGAGTTTTGTTATATCCAAAACATGATCACTCTGATGCAATCAATATAGATGAATTAGGAATCATCGAGAGTGGTCTTTCCGAAACTCTCCCGTATGCTATTTAATATATGAATTATTAACCGTATGCCATTGGCACACAATAGTTACGGAAGAACCTGCTAGCTTGCGATCTTTGGTGATTATGCGGTTTATACACAATTACCAGAAAACCGATTGGATATTGTAGACGCATTGAAACCAAAATTTGATAAATTACAATTATAGTCACAAAAGTACATACCAAATTTAATATACTTAATCCTACATAACTAACTTAAATTAGAATTACTCTGTAACTAATCATTCGACTCGTAGACCAAAAATTGAAAACGAAAACCAGAATGCTGTATAAATCCTTTATTTATTTGAAACAAATTAGCGTAACAAACTAATTATTATAATATTTCAATTAAACAGATAAAAAT
Source organism: Argiope aurantia (assembly GCA_026543865.1). Classification (NCBI taxonomy): domain Eukaryota; kingdom Metazoa; phylum Arthropoda; class Arachnida; order Araneae; family Araneidae; genus Argiope; species Argiope aurantia. The sequence goes on from JAPMOR010013624.1 coordinate 35,199, forward strand.
TTTACGGGAAAACACAGCGAGCAAACGCAACAGGAACATCTCGAATTCACAAAACTGATAAGTAGTCGGTAGTATGTTAGACGAATGTTTAGTTATCGATGGTCAAGTCATTGCTTTTTTGAATTGTCGTGTTTATATGCCTGTGAAAGAATAGCCACGTGGCTCCTAATACGATAACAATCTGTACTTAAATTGCAAAATTGTGAATCGAACTTCAATTACTTAAGTTGTTGCGTTTTTGAATTATCATAATTTTATGCATGCAAAAGTCCAGTACTTGATGATTTGTTTCCAAATTTGATACATATCTATAATTTAAGTGTTAAATCTATACACCAAATGTTATCCATCTAGCTTCCATCGTTTTATAGTTATTGTACTAACTCATATTTGGTCAGACGGACAGACAGACTTACTTTAAATGGATATCGTTCAAAATCTGTCAGAAATCTACAAATCTAATGTAAAAGTCACATACTAAATTTCATTCTTCTAGCTCAAAGCGTTTATGTGTTATTTTGTTCACAAAATGATGGAACAACGAAGGGCATAATTCTAATAATATGTTATTCGGATTCAAGAAGATCTGAAATGCAAAGACATCAAAATCTCCCGTTCGAATTTTTTTAGCAGTTACAATATTTTTTCTTTGGATACTTCGTATACTTAAAAGTAAAATAACATCTCTTCATTCTTTTTCCTTTCTTAAATTTTTTGAACAGTTAACTTTTTTCTCATTTTATTTCATTTTGTCCAGATTGCAGAACGTATATCCATAATCTTTTGAACTGTTTTCAAACGCTAATATTTATCACAGTGCAAAGTTGAATAACATTTTGAGATTATTGACCAATAAATAGCATTTGTAGTTAGAAATGGTTATTACGATAGCTAATAGTTCTTCACGATCATTGATTTAGTGTGACGGGATTATTTTTGAATGGGGGGGGCTATATTTCCAGTGCACCAATTCGGTAGCAACCAGTATACTCTTTTTAAGACAGTTACATTTTACTTCCGTGGCGAAGCCGAAAATATACTTTTGTTGTTTATTTGCTTTACATAAGAAATCAATGTGTTTCTCGAATTCCTAAACAATTTCCAACCTGCATATACCAATCACTAACCATATTTTTATATCAAAGTGTCGTTCGTTTTGAAATTGTTTTGTATTTTATTTTGGTTATTTTCGAGAAAATAAGAAAGAATTCGAAAGTATTTTTTGTGCCATTTTACTGTATTTAAAGAACCTATTTTAATATTTATTTATAAAAAAAAAGATTTTAAACATGATTTTTCATCGATCTTTTTTTTATAATGTTTCTTTAAAAAATAAAATTTAGATCAAATGCATTTTCAAAAAATTTTTATGATAGCAGACAATATTAACTTTTTCCTTACAGATTGAATAGCAGCAGAATTTTCATCTTATTTTTTTATAAATGCTGACACAGTAAGTACTGGTGCAGTTGCTGTACCTGTAAGCCATTGGAATTTCTTTCTCTCCCCCCCCCCTCCCACCATGTTGATGATAGATTTGTTTTTTCGACAAAATATCAGATTTAAAAGTATATTTTGAAATATCAGTCTCTCGAAATCAAAGGATAAGTTTAATATGGATGAAGAATTAAGTAAATCTGCTGGATATAATTTTATAATTCAGGATAAAAATCATTATTATCATCATTTTTATCAGGAATGATTTTCAGAAAATTCATTCAATGTATTGTGATGCCAATTTCAGGTATAAAAAAATGATATCTTCAACATTGATTCTGTCCTGACTAGAAACTATGTTATTACTTACACATTATAAAATTCTTACAAATCTCCTATTTGTTTATTTTTACTTTATTTATATGATCAGAAAGCCTCCACTTCAGATGTTATGAAGCGCATGTTGAAAAGTTGAACTCTGAACAATTAGGCCGTGATTTTTTTTTTATTTATTTATTCGTTCTAGTTTGTGTGTGTGTTTTAAATATGGCAAAGGGAAGGCATATGAAGATGATTTTTATTTTTCTATAATTCTGAGGATCAATGTTGAAGAGGCATAAAATCACCTGACTAATTATAATTTATGTTGGTTTAGTATACACATTTTAAATTCCCCCCCCCCCCTCAATGATATGCTGTTCAATAGTCATTTGAAATCAGGGCTATCTCTTTCAATTCCAACATAGCGTACATTAAAAATTTCTTTTAAGATCTGCTATTGCTATCTTTTCCCTTCCTATCACCACTTTATAGAAGACACTAAATCGAAAACGATTTAATTAATTCACTTCTAAGAATCACCCCCCTTCCCCTCTTAAAGTTCCTAACCTGACCTATCATTTTTGAGCTTCAAGTACTCATTTTAATCAACTTAATCTCTTACACTAGGAACTGCATGGGCTGGTCAACTCCACTTGTCCAAAGATTGAGGCACCCATCCATTCTCCCCCCCCCCCTTTCACCTGCCAGCACCCCTCCCTTCGTTTTCAAAACAGACCCCCCTCTCTCTCCCGCCAAGCCCCTCACTACCCCAACTTTTAATTACTCTTTCAGAGATGAAGCAAGTTAACTGGATGGAAAAAGAATATAAGCATACCCTCTCTGGATAAGAGCTCTAAGCCCCCAAATTTCTGTTCACTTAAATTAACACTCTACTACACCGGGGCGTTCCTATGGTTACCGCTAGACGGAGCCACTGTCTTCTCTATCTTCCCCCCCTAGAGGAATGGATGGATGCATGTGTGAGTAAGGTAGAATAAGAGGAAGGAAAGGAGGGGGAGGGAGGGATGTTCTTCTCTTTTGCCGTCCCCCCTTCCACTGCTGCAGACTCTTGTACGCCCACTCAA
>JAPMOR010013624.1:38441-72541 GCA_026543865.1 Argiope aurantia
ATATATATATATATATATATATATATATATATATATATATATATATGATTGCACTTTCTTTAATAATATATAACATTATGCTTTTGTAATAAGTTTGAGAATAAGCGAGAGTTCAAAAAAATAATTACTGTATGTAATGATTCACAGAGTTTGATTTGAATTTTAAAATAAACAAAAATGCCCATGCATTGCTAAATTTATTAATATTTCTCTTTGCATGCAGGCAAAGTAAACTAATATAAATAAACATCACGATTTTAAGAATGTCTGAAAATTTCCTGTTACAATTTTATAGGATATTTTTGAATATTACCAAATTAATTTTAAATTAGTTTAAAACTGGTTTAAAAAAGACATCAGTGTTATTTATTTATTTATTGCAAATTCTTTTGTCCTAGAACTGTTTATTTTATAGATTTGAAGCAATAGTAGGGGGAGGATCAATATTTCTAGTATTTGACTTTTTTTTATTAGAAAAATTACATTATTTCGTTCTATTAAAAAATTATTAAATGTTTATATTATGTACAGAATTTTTTCCATTAATATCGAAAAATAAAATATTCGCAATTTTATAATATCAATAAAATTTCGAATATAATATAACAAGTTATTTAAGAATATCAGAGTAAATTTAATACAATTTTTAAAGAAAAATCAGAAAGATTTATTTTTAAAGAATATAATTCGAAAATAAAATGATGTATTATTTTGAAAATAGTACATTATTTTATTTTACATTTATTACTATAAATTTCCGATTGTCATCAAGCAGATTATCCCTGTTTGCTAGTCACAAAACTGTGTTAAAAAGCGCACTAAACATTAACAGAGCAGAGGTGTTTTCGATTTTTTTTAAAAAAAGGGACAGAAATGCTCGATTTTTTTTAAAGATTTAGATTTTGCTAAATTACGCATTTAACAGTAGACCTTAATTTTTAACAGCATAATTAAAGCAGTTGATCATAACATTTATGTAGTAGACCATAATTTCTAAAACTGTTTTCATGCTTTGGGGGGGGGGCAATTTTATTCATTTCTCGTAATTATCGGATCTCTGAATTATGCGAATTATCAGGAATTTAAAGTATTTAAATTAGAAACTTTTTCTAGTTTCGAATACTAACTGTATCCCCAGATAGCTGTATTTTGTCAGAGGAACAAGTTAGTTATTTAATTATTAGTAAATTTAAAATTATTAGTAAATTCAACTCTCTATCTGATTATGATATAATAGGGCAAAAGAATAAAACTATCTTCAGAGTTATTACAGTACTGACTGATTTTTTCCGAAAAGAAAGAGACAGAATTCTAATAAGTCGTTTAGTAACGCTTTTATAACATGACCATATTCAGAGTAAAATTCTACTGCTACGGAATTTGTACTATTCTGAACCGAAAAAGGAATTAATTTTATGCTTTTTTTTTCTCAAGAAAAATTATTAAATTTTAAAATAACGTATGGTTAAAATATCAAAAAAGCGTTTTTTTATGTCTTTGGTAAACAATATTAAATGTCTAATACATTTAAATTTTGTGCACTTGCCACTTAATTTCGTATCGAAAAAAATGTATCGTATAAATTAATTCGTATCGTATAACTTAATTTCGTATCGTATAAATCTCATAAACTAAATTTGTGTTTTAAAAAGGATCATTATGACCTTTTTGTTAAAGAAAGATCATAATGAAAGAAGAACCGTTAAAATCTTTTTTGTTAGTAAGAACTGGAAAAAAAATTGTTATTATTTTTTTTTTACAATTTAATTAATTTGAATTTTTAAAAGCTTTTTTTCTCTCTTTTGAAAAGCGATATCAAATATTTAATCTAATAAATTTAAAATTTTAAAAAGCATTTTTTTAAAAAATATATCAGAAGTCTTATCTAGTCAATTTTTAAAAAAAGCATTTTTTTACCCCATTTTTTAAATAACGAAAGTAGAAATCACATCTAGAAAACTAATATTATAACAGAAACATTTTGATCTTTCTAGCATGTACTAAATCAAAAATCTCATTTAATGAAACTGAATTTTCCAAAAGCGTCTTTTGACCTTTTTTTGCAGAAAATAGTGTTAAAAAGGTCATGCAGTAGATTTATCGTTAGATTAAGTGATGCATCTTTTCAATTCCAGCCGACAACAAAAAGCGAGGGGTAGCAAAGACACGTGTTTATCTGAGTTAAGTGGCCATCATAAATCTACCTTTAATTGGAGGCTCTTTGTTTGAATAATGGTTTTCCTTGCAAGCCATATCGGGGGAAACCAGAGCAATTAATATATCACAGCTCTTATTCGATTGCAGTGATTAATAACGTCATTCTGGCTTGCAACCTGGAGCTCACCATTTGCTACTCTTTCCCAAATGATGATTGGGAGAGTAGAGTAGTAGGTTGACCTTGGATGTCGTTTTTTAGCGTTTTTTGAAGAGGGGGACGGCATTTTTAAGTAATGAGTCTTTTGATAGGAAGTCACAGTTTTTGAAGGCATGCGAACAGATGGGTTTGAATATAAATAAGTTATTTGACTATTCATTTAGATTTTTGAGTCATCATTTATTTATTAAGAAGCGATTTAGCGATTACGCAACTCTTCTGTCTTCTTTTTTGATACAACAGATGGCGTTACCTTATTAACATCAAGATATATTTCCCATGATCCTTCTGGTAGGTCATTATTAAGTGAGTATCGTGTATTTTCGTGTTCGTGTTTGTTTATCTTGTCAAATGAGGAACTTAGAAAATAATTAACTAATTATTCCGTAAACTCGTATATTATTTTCATCTATCTCGTAATAAAGTTATAAAGAGTCTCATCCCTCTATACGGCAATATTTGTTGTTGCTTTTTAATGGAAATAATTCCTAAATTAGCTAGTGACCTTTGATCTGAAATTTTTGTAACATTAATGCTCTAATTTAACATTTAAGTAATTTATTTCTCAACACTTAAGTAATTCATGCTCAACACTAAGTAATTCGCTTTTAAAATTTTGAGACTCTATTGGCCAATCCTCGACTATCCAAGTAATACTAAAGTAAACAAAAAACGAATGGGAATTGTTTCGAATTTCGGCTGAACGTATCCCATATAAGAGAACTGTCCGGGATTTGTTCTGAATTTCGAGAGCTCATTCCGAATAGAAGTAATACCTAAGATTTATTACGAATTTTGATTATTCTTTCTGAATTGGAGAAATTTCCAGGAATTGTCCCAAATTTTGACTAATCGTCCGAAAAGGACAACATGTTCACGGTTATTCTAAATTGGAGACATGACCAAGATTTGTACCGAATTTTGACTGTTTCTTTAGAATTCGAAAATACCCAGGATTTAATCCCAAATTTTGACTATTCATTCCAAAACAGAGACGTATTCAGAATTTATATTGAATTTTGACTGTTCGTATTGAATTAGAAAAATGTCTAGAATTTGTACTGAATTTTGAATATTTCTTTCGAATTTGAAAATGACCAGAATTTGCTCTCAGTTTTCGTTATTCGTCCTAAAACTGAGAAGTATTCAAAATTTGTATTAAATTTTGACTGTTCACTCCGAATTGGAAATAAGTCTAGGGTTTGTACTGAGTTTTGAATATTTTTTTCAAATTCGAAAATGACCAGAATTTGCTCTCAATTTTGAGCATTTGCCACAAAATGGAAATGTATTCAAAATGAACCCGAATTTTAAATATTCGTTCGGAATTGGAAAAAATGGCAAGATTTATACAAATTTTAATTAAATATCCTGTATTGTTTTGAATTTTATTCATGAATAAATTATATTAAATTTTATTTTTAAAAATTAAGTAAAATATTCAGTTCTGAATTCCTAACTTTTATCATACAAATGTCAAATATAACATCCAAATAGATCTCAAATTAACAGTGGCAAATTCAACTTTTTATTCTGGAATGGAAAAAATTTCCCGACTTTTAGCTGGCAGCTGGTAACTCAATCAGTTGGTTAAATAATGACATCAACTGAGTGTGACATTAAGAAATTTTCTTTGAAATTAGACATATCGCCTCTTTTCGTCAAAATCTGGAATATAAAACTTAACTTTTAATTCAGTGTAAAGAGAAATATATTTTTATTAATTTTAAATGAGCAAATGTACTAAAACGTTTGAAATATTTTCAATTTGCAGAATTTTGAGGGAAAAAAAATTGAATTCATTGAATTGTTGAATTTATTTAGAAATTTTAATATGAACTTTATTGCTGAGTATCTTCTATGATTTTTTGTTTTGGATTGATAATTTAATGGTTCAGTTCTTAGCTATAGTTTCAGATATATTCTAGTTTCTATCTTTCACTAAATAATATATAAGACAGAAGTCCTCAATCCATACCACCTATCATTAGAGATACCTTACAATATTTTTGGTAGTACCGTTTTTATTCAAAACATTTTAATTTGATATTCAAAATAAATTTAATTGTTTTCATACTTATTATTCAAATACATTTTTCGATGTTTCCTTTAATAGAAGCTACGTGGCCGATATGCGAAGATATGCTGTATTGCTTCATTTCAAGAAAAGGATTAGTTTTGAGTTTCAAAAAGTTAACTCGTGCATTTTTTTGGTTAAAACGAAGATAGGGATTTATGGTATATTTTCAACAAAATAATTCCAATTTTTTATGCTTTTCAATAAATTATATCTTTGCAAAAATATATTTTCCAACCATAGTATCAATTAATAAATATAGAACACAGTTGCAACTTGAATTTGACCTATTCATTTAAATTTAATGAATATATGTATAAAGATTATTAATTATTTATCACAATCTATTGTATGTTTATGAATATTATGATGTAAAAGTTTTATTTAGGAATATAATTGAATATTACATATTAAAAAGATTACAGATTTTATACTTGGTTATAACATGCATTAATCTTAATCAGAAAATGCTTTTTATGATGATATTTATTACAGATATGTTTTAATTTTTATTTATATGATGCCAAATTTTTAATAAAAAAATCGCTAATCTTTAGGTGAATGCTTCTTAATGCTGCAATGTAAATTAATCGAAGACAAAATAATTAAGATTACAGTACATATAATTCATACTTTATATCTTTCTGCTTTTTATAAATCTTTATAATTATTTCATCACCTCTATTTTTTTTAAAATTAGTATTATCCTAAACCATCTCTCGCACTAGCCAGTTCGAACAAAAATTTAAATAGTCTGATTATATTAACTTACTGGCAAATGATTACTTAAGTTAAACGAAATGCTAATACGTTTTTCCAAATATATAGGCTGCAAAACATTCGTGTGCGAAATAAACGACCACCCAAACACACATCTTGCAACACTCTCAGCAACCCAATACCCTGGGAGTAATATGTTTGCAGCTTCACAAAATCCAAGGTCTTCGAACGAAATGCAGAGCAATGCGTCTGTACTGTCTTCCTGTGTAAAGATACGCGGCCTGAGCAAATGGTTTTGGATCGTAGACACAACACATCTTTAAAAGGAACCTGTAAATATGTTAAGAGTATTATTATTCTAACTTCCTAAGAAGGAAGTAGCGAATTTCCAGCGTAATTCTATCGATGCGTTTGTCTCGATAGAAATAACCAGTGGTTTTAGATAGTACGAAGGAATTCTTGGATCAAAGTCGAGCAAAGATTAAAAATGGAACTGTCCCGTTCTGATAATTTACTTCTGACCCATCCAATCTACTTGAGAAGAATATTAATAACATTTTAATAAAGTATGGTATTAAGTTGCCATTTGCCTCTAAAAAATGGAAAATATCACACATTAAACCTTCATTTTTGAAGTATGCTATTTAATTTTTATATAAATAAAAATCATTGTGGATATGTATGTTTGTTAAAAATCTACAAAACTGGGCTGAATTCAGCGAAACTTTTCACTGTTTCTGTTTAAGATAAGAGAAAAAAAAATACTCACGATTTTTCAAAGTGCAAAGTACAATTAATTGAAATTTGCCGATTTTCGATAGCACTTTGGAGAAAGTCATACCACAGGAAGTATTTCTATACCATCTTATAATTCAAAATTATATATTTCCAGTAATATTGATTTAATTTCTGTGCAATTTTCCTTCAATTTAAATTCATTTTTCAAAATTCAATAAATAACGAGCGATGCAAACGATTTTGATGTTGGGAAATAAATAAGTATTCAGTTGCTGAGCAACAGTGTAACGTATAGCTACTCTATTTTTGTTTTCCTTGATAATTCTTTTTTTTCCCTGCAAAGATATTTTCATCGGAATTTTTCCATTCGTTTTTAGAAGAATTCTTAAATTTATTTATTGGAAATAAAATTACAGACGACATAAATTACATTAAATTAGTCTTTTTCATTCCATGTATTATTTAAATAGCGTTTGTTTTCGAATTCATTGGGATTTCGTTGAGAGTTAATATTAAATGAATACTTTTTCACATATAGGTATATGATCTTAAAAAATACGATAAATTAAATAACAAAATGTTTAGCTCATACTTTTTTATCTGTTCCTATTTTCAATAAAAAATATTTTAATATCAAACTGCATTTAATTTTGGTATGCTAGATGTTCTCCAATACACAGCATAAATTGCTTATTAGAAAATGTTTTAGATTAAAATTCTGAAAATTAGTCGCTTTGATTTTATTCCTGATTGTAATATTTAAAATTTAGTTTTTGTAGCTGTATAGCTAAAAAAATTAATTTCGCATATGAAATTTGATATTTGATCTGGAACCATATGTTCTAGATTCATATTAAATTTTAAAAGCAGTTAGTTTCAGTGAAGATGTCTAAAATAAATGCTACATTCTGTTCACTAAACAATGAAGTCAAACATAAAATACTAAATTAAAAATATACGAGAAAGGAGAGTAGAAAAAAATTCTTGCTGGTTATTCTTTAAAGTATTTTGCATAGCCATATTTTAATTTTAACTTTTTGATATTTAATAAACATTTTTTATCTACATATGTAAATTATAACTAAATTTTAAATAAATTCAAAACTTCCCTTATAAAGTTATGCTGCTGAAAATTAATCCCATGCACTTTATTAAAATATATTACTCATAACCAATGATGAATACTATATAACAATTTTGTAATTATTCAATAATAATAATCCATTGTATGTTACTATTTCTAGCGAATGTTCGATTGAATTATCAGATTAAAACCTCTACCAATCACCTTCTCTAAATATTTTAAAACCGCGTCAGTATATCACAAGTATGGTACAATATATACATGAGAATACATATGAGACATTATATAAATATGCATTCTCTAGATAATATTGCGTTGGTGTTTTGGCAGGGCTAGATAATAATACGTCTAGAACTGCGTCTAGACTGTTGTGAGGAATACACTGTTCTAATGATAATGTGCCTCTTCGGGGCCTTAATGAGAGTACTGCAGGCTCCCTTGTTAAATATTCTGGTTATAAGGAACAGAATGCTTGTACCATGTTAAGTAGTGTAATTTTGTGTGCTGTTGTATATATACGTAGTTAAAATGAAGTTTTATCTATGCAATTTTTGATATAATCCACATGCAACAGTTAATTTGTAGCCATTAACAGATATATACATGTTAGATACGAATTATTCGACTAGAAAAATCAGAATTTTAAATAATATTTATTTCCACGTAATTTGCTGTCTTTTTAACCAGGTCGCTGTATTTTTGTTATATCAATTAACCCTAAAATTTTGGCATAATCTTAAAAATCTTCCCCCTTTTTCTTTGTCGAATAAATTTCTCACGCTGTATTTCCATGTTATAGGAGATAAAACCGTCCTCTTTTATTTGCCTTTATATTTGGCAATCTTTTTTTTTATTTATTAGTCTAAACATCACATATGCGGTTATATAATGCAATGTGCAAACTCTATATGAGGCGATTAGAGAAAACGTAGATTATCCATTCGGAGAATAAAATATTTGTGAGTTGCTAAACATTTAAATGAAACTTATTGCTTATTTACATTGTATTATATAATCATTTAGATACGCTTTCTTATGTCCCGGGGTTTTTTCCTTATCAAAGATATTTTAATTTCACCTAACTTGTATTATTAATAAATTTAAAATAAACTAAGCAATAAAAAACTCATAATTTTTTCTGTTAATATTCCATATTCATTATTATTTCAATATTATAATACAATTTCATTATTATAATATTCTGTTTATTCAATATTATAATGTATACAAAAAGCATTCGAAATAATATTTTGAAAGAATATATATAAAAAGCATTCAGAATAATATTCTGAAAGAATATATACAAAAAGCATTCTGACTTATATTCTGAAAGAATAATCCTGTTTATTGAATATTATCATATATACAAAAAGCATTCTGAATAATATTCTGAAAGAATAATCCTGTTTATTCAATATTATAATATATACAGAAAGCATTCTGAATAATATTCCGAAAGATTAATCCTGTTTATTAAATATTATAATATATATAAATTGCATATTCTTTGATTTGTCGTTGACTTTGTTCTGAGATTATATTATTACATGTTTTAATGCTCTTACTGCAGTGTTTGGGTTAAATAGACTGTTATATTCTTATATCCTCACTTTAAGCAGAAAATAGTTGGAAAAACATCATGCTACAAGTTCTTCAAGAATTTTTTATTAGAAATCTTGGAACGATGAATAATGCAAATGCTCTTGATGCTCTGTGAGTGGAGAATTTTTCCAGGTATTTTTTTCCAATGAATATATAAACAACCTGAAACAAAAAAAAATGCATACGGTGTAATGAATTAACGTTAATTAGAAGCTGAAAATGCATGAACATCGAGAAGAAAAGACAGAAATATGAATGTTTTTGCTTATGTAATAATTCATAGATATCTAGCATTGAAAACATAGTTATTCACCTGTTTCTTCTGGAATAAAAAAAAGCTGGCGACGCGTAATTACACAAATTTTTAGAAACGAATTCTGTTTTTTTAATGCTAATCAGATGACTGTTATTATTTAAGTGAGAACAAATTAAAAAGCTTCGTCATTTATTGTTGGTTGAATAATAAAAAGTTATTTCTTCTATCGGAATTTAAGCAAAAGCAAAATATGTCAAAAAATAAACGTAGCAATTTGTTTATTTGTTTTTAGTTAGCATTAATTTTTACGGAAATAAGAATGTATCGTTATTATAGCAAACGATATTTTTTTAAAAAAAATGTGAGTTGGTAAAAATTATAAAGGCTTTTAAATATTTAAAATATTTTATTGGTAATATTTTTTTGCTATCATAATTTTTTCAAATACTCGTAAAGTTAATATATTTTTGATTCCAACAATTGGAATAATTTCAAATATATAAAAAACTATACATTCTTTTTTTTTCTCGAATTCATGATATTTATGTTTTCTCACGAAATTAAATTTTTTCGCAAATACTTTTTGAGCTAAAATAAATGACAAACTATATCATTCATTCGGAAACTAAACAAAAAAAAAATTAAATAAATATGTCAAAATAAAAGATGACATCTGTGGCTGACTAGATTAAATCTAGTATTCTTATTTACACCGTAAATAATAATTACCAATTAGAATAGTTTTATGTCACGAACGATATTTAAATCTATAAAATTCAAATACAAAAATCAAAACTTGTCGAACGATTTGAAATAGTTTTCAGACAATAATATTTTTTTTGCAAATATTTCAGAAATTAAAATCGCAGTAATATATTTTGCAAACAATAATATTTTAATGATTTTAAATATTTGTAAATAATTTTTCTTTCCTTTTTTTTTTGCATTTGGTTACAGGAAGATTAGAAAAAAATAATAAAAAGACACTGTATGTTTTTTTTAATACTTTGCTAAATGGTTATGCTTGGCTTCGTTCTAAGGAATCTTTTTTATGTATATGGCCTCAAAGATTTCATTTTGTAACTATGATTTTTAAAAAATCAAAAACTCAAAAACAATGCTCAAGAAACTCTGAATACAAAAACTGACCAACATTATGTCTAACAATCAATCTATAATACTTACTTTAAATAATGATGCAATTTAAACACTACTTATATGATCAGCATGTGAATGCTAAGATCCCTAATACCTTTTATATCAAAATTAAGATATCAAAATAAATTGGCATTACCAAATTATCGTTTGCGGTTTAGATCATTAAGCTATCACGCGGACAAGTGAAATAAAAACAGATAATGGCATTGATTATCCTTAATCAGAGTCATAACTGAATGGAATTGCCGCAAACTCATAATTACAATGATTGATCGGTTCAACTAAACCCATGTCCGAATTCTATTATACAGTAGAATCGTAGCGGAAAATGATATATTTTCCCATCTAATTTTCATTTTAGGCACGTACCACTGCTTCAACAAGTTACTGGCATTCAAAACTGTTATTCTGTTGTGAAGGATATGTTTGGACGTATATTGATTAAAAATTAAAATGGTTTTTGTGTCGGGTTGTTATTTTGCGGCCCATTTATTTCCTCGAAAACTGGAATTGTATTAAAATTTTAGTGTTTATGTTGGCAGTTATGTTTAAAATTATGGTTGTTACTTTATGTAATTTGCAGGTATTCTAAATGGCGTGAGTTTATTTGATACATATAAAGGCCGGTGTCATATAGAATCTAATAATTCATTGTAACTGCAGAGATATAACATATGTCTTTTCTTCGTATGGATATGGATAGTAGTTTTTTTTTCCTTCATTTCAAAATTATAAATATATTTGTCACATATTCATATTGAAATTTTCAAATCAAGCCTGAAAAGTCATCACTTAATTTTATTTCTTTAAATAGTATTTAAAATCATGATTTGAAGTTATATTTTTCTTCTATTTTGCTTGTGTTGTAAAAATTCTAATACTAATTTTACATATGAAATAAAAATAAGTACATTATTTCTGATGCTTCTTTATCATGTAATACTGGTTTAGAAAAGGAAGTCTGTGATCCCAAATATAAAAAAATTGCCAAAAATGCTTAAAAGCTTTTATTGAATAATTTGTAATTGTTCTTTATTTATTTTTAATTATTTAAAATGATCGACTTATCACATTTTTTATCTCAGGAAAAATATATTCAATAAAAATATTTTCATTAAACAATTAAAATTTTAATTTGATTTTGATTATTTTTTTATTTTAACAACAAAATAATTAGTTCCTGCCTTTTTACATTCATTTAAATACATTTCTAAAATCTTGTTTACAGATAAAGAAAATATTATAAATTAAATAATATTCAAAAACTGCTCAAAAATAATGTAAATAAAAATATTAAGATGTCGCCTTTGATAACGTTTTAAAAATTTGGGGAAAAAAATGTGTATCAAAAATTTGGACCTCAAAACAAAATTTGTAAAGAGTTGAAGCACTGACAGAAATGCAAATTTAATTTTTTTTTTTAGAAAAAGGAAGTTTAAATCGCATTTATAACATATGTTATTTTTTAATCAGCATTTAGGAATTTTCTTTCCTATTATATTTATTGTGTTTCATTTCTTTATAATACTGTTTTGGACTCCTCACGCTTTTACAATTTTATTTTGATTTCTATGTTTCTGATAATAATAATAATAATTTTTCATTTTTTTTGCATTTTAAAACTTATTCGTAAAAAAAAAAATCAATTCCGATTCTTTTTTTTTTTTTTTTTTTTTTTTGAAATCTGCTTAAAATTTCTATCTATGGTAGATGCAAAGTTTAAGATTTTCACCAAGATTTCTGGGCAGAATTTTTTGACAAAAGATGCAGGTGCTGCATCTTCATCGTTTTTAAAAGAAGAAATGTAAAAGAAAGAGTTAAAGAAGATAAAATCTCCGCTTTGATGTTGCAAACAAGTAAAAGTGCTGAAAATATAGATTTGAGTATGATAAATTGATGAAGAAGTTAGATCAGTTGATGATTATTCTGCAATCTAAGATTGTAATCTACCTAAGTGTTCTAATAAAACTAGAAAATTGAGTTCTCATAAAAAATTCCTAATTGCAAGAATAAATTAATAACAGTAATGAATTATTGTATATTATGAAATGATACCGATGAAAAATTAAATAGCTACAACAAAAATGTGAAACCTTTGAATTGCAAAAAAATTAATTATGCATTATTAACATTAATTAAAACTGGATATTTCAGTTAAATTAAATTTCATTTTGCAAACAATTTTTTTCGCTTAAATTTTTAAGAATTTTGCTACATATTTTTTTCTAATGAAATTATTATCCAATCAATTATTTGAATAAACATGCCAACACCGAAATGAAAGTGTTCGAATTTATTTTTATTTATTTATTGTCCTGCAACCTCTGCCAGTATTACATCACCATCTAAACATTGTCTTTAAATAATATAGTGTTTTTCCTTTACTTTTTTTTTTGTTATTTAAAATATGCATTTGCTTTTTCATAATTTTACCTGTATTATTGTTTTAGATAATTCATTTTTTACGTCTTGCATTCAAGATATACAGAGAAAGAGTATCTTAAAATTTGAACACTAAATATTCATAAATCTCGATATTTAAGACCTCAAAATTCCGGAAAAATGATTTTAACTATTATGCTGGTCTGTAAATCGATAACTCTAATACATAACACATTGGACTGATAAAATCTGACATGCGTTTTAGCACCGAAATTTCGATTTCTATCAAATCTTTAATTTAATCCGTGTTTGGAAAGTTTTTTTTATTTGTTGGTGTGTATATAAGTTGTTTATTCAAAAACACAAGCTATATAGGTTTCTAACTAATCTTTATATCGATTATCTATTTTCTGTATTTGTTTTAGAATTAAATCCATCAGTTGGTGAAACTGCTGATGGATTTGTCTTTTGGCTATTTAATTTGGTTAAATTTATTTTGACTATTTGTTTTTTGGCTAATATTTGTCTTTCGGATACGATAACTCAAAAATCCAACAAATTAGTTTAAAGGAATTTGGTATATGATCTTTCTATCAACATTTCAACTCGCTGTTTTCTTATTTTAATAGCTGCATGGGAAAAGATGCCAAAATGTGCTTGTAAAAAAGTTTATAATTCTGAAACAAATTAACATTTCTATCATATATTTTAGAATACATTCAATAATTCTTAAATATTTTCGTAATAATAGTAATTTATCTGAAGGAAGATTTCTTTCGAATCATCATTATATTTTAATTTAAGTTATAAATGATTATTTTATTTGCTAAATTAAAATATATTTAATATCCTAAATTAAAATATATTTGAAATAAATTATTAATGGCAGCAACTCTTTTGGCAGACGATTTTTCCTTTTTGTTCTTATGTATGTTAAATCAAGTGACAAACTAATGCATGATCTTAATAAAAATCTTTGCTTAAAAAACTTTACACAAATTAACTGATGAATAATATTTCATTTTCAAATTATTCTCAATTTATATTTAATCATCTTCATTTAGATGGTTAGAAACATTTTCAAGCTTAGGCAAAAAGAAATAAACGGAAATAAAATATATATATATATAAAATAATTTATAATTCATGTTTTTTTTAAACAAATGAGAAAATTTGTGTATTGAGATAACACCTACCCAATAGCATATATTATCAGAGGTTTCAAAATTCGAAGATTTTGTGACGACATCACGGTTTAAAGAAGAATTATAACACGTCATACGGCCATAACAACATTTGAATAAAGAAAAATTTTTAATATTAAATAATTCATGAATTATTAACTGAAAACTGTAATAATGTAAAGTTAAAAGGGGGAAAAAATGAGAACAATCTGAAAATTGCCGCTGTAAAGGCTTTTTAAAAAGGCAAATTGTAAAAATACATAAATATAGTCATTTATTTTATTTTATTTTATTTTTTTCATATAATTGAAATTTTTCTACTGGATTTTGACACTTTCAAAGATCTGAAAAATTAAATGAATGCATATATGAACGTAATTAACTAAAAAAAAAGGATAATATAGGCATTAGTGACAAGATCAAAAAGAAAGATATTATCAAACTTTCTACCAAATTTCTTAATCTTCATTGTTAATATTGGTTTTTATTTATCAATTAATCAAATAAATTTAATTGTATTTTTAAATCATTTCTTCAATATTAACCATCAACCTAACAGATAAATAGTTATTTAATTATGTTAATTTAATGATATTAAATGGTCGAAAATATAGCTATCCGATTTTGAATGCAAAAATTTAGATGCAATTGAAGTTAAACACAAAAAAAAATTATGTTAAAAACCAAATTTTTATATATTTTTTTAAACATTCATTTTAGAAAACTTGCTAGGGTTTTTTTTTGTTTGTTTGACGAGCCGTTATTATATAGATAATAAAATATCTTACATAATTCTAAAATGAAAGAAAATATTTATTTCCTTCAGGAAATCCTGCTTACTTAAATCTTAAATAAGTAAACTTAGTTTATCTCTCGCCAAATAAAACGGAGATCATTTCTTATTTTAAACCTAAAAACAAAATAACCTTTGAGTAAATAGACTCAAAAAGAAATAAAATTCTCGATTTATTTTCGCTTTTATTTTATATAAAAATTACTTATCTTTAAAGATATTTTAAAAATCGTTTTCTACATTGCTGAGATTAATAGTTCACAATCGTGATTCAGTTGAAAGATATTTCAGTTTTCATCTTATTTCGGAAATCGGACTCCCATTATTGATTTTTGAAGAGCCAGTTGTGGGGAAATTAAATAAAACGATTTGTTCGCGAAGTATAAAATTCATTGTAGAATAAATTTCGTTTTTTTTCGCAGGTTTTTTTTTTGTCTTGTTTTATTTTGTGGGGTTTTTTTATAAAATAATTCGTTTTAATATAAAACAGATTCTTTTGTAATGTTTTAATTTATTTTGACTTGTTCTTACACATATAATTAAAACACAAGGCATATTTCTTATTTATTTGATGACGATTTCTACAGTCAATAGTTTATTTAATTCAACCAAAAATTTACAGAACATTTGAGATATTTATGGATTTATCTCATTTCTATTGTATCAAATTATATTGTCTCTAAATCACTTGATTTTAATACATTTCTAAATTTTTAAATTCAGAAATATGATTATTTAATATAGATTTGTACTTAAATTTTTTTAATGTCTTTCTACAATAAAATTATTCCAAATATTTGATATCATTTAATATCTTGTAGTAAATCAACGTGAGAATATAAGTAAACAAAAAGGAAATTAAAAGAATTGGTTAATTGTTATAAGCAGAAAATATTAATTAAATATATTTATGTATAACATTTTTATGAAATTTTGAAACCAGGATACTTATTTAAGCTTTGCTTATTAATTTAAAAAGAATTCTGACATCAGAGTTTATATTCCATACTTCCTCGTCCTTTAGTTAGCTTACTTGGAATTAAGCTGAAAGTTGAAGAGTCTCTAATCAATTAATGGATTCAATTCCTATGCCGTCACATTCATTAAAAAAAATATCTGAGCATGCCTCAAATTTCGCGATGTCTTACACTGTGTTGTAACATCTCGAACTTGTCTTTTCTTTTGGAAGATACTATAGGAATAGCAAAATTAAATTGGCGCAATGCATTTGGAATACTTGATATAAACTAGAAATTATTTCATTTGGAACTATTCTCTCTTATTTTCATAGTTCTTGTTTTGTCAAGTGTTTCAATAAAAGATGCTAATGTTAAAATCCAATGATCAGTTCAAGTAGCACCAAAAATAATTGGATGCTTTAAATAAAATTCTAAATGCATGCTTTTAAAATTAATAGATGAACACTTTTAACTACTCAGTAGGAAATACCAAAGTTCAGATAGCATTGTTTTAACAACTCTACCCCCTTTTAATCTTACTTTGCGTATTTCTAGAATTATGAAATGTTTCTAAAATATCTACCTAATTGTCTCACCCACTATTTTTTACAAATGATTTTGCATAAAGTTGAAATACGAAGTTTTAGCAGAAACGAAAAAGTTCATTTGCCCTTTCTTTTATTTGCTTAATTAAAAAAAAAAATTTAATTCACTATTCCAGATTCCAGTAACGATGATTCACTCAGTGTTTAATCTTTTTCTTATGGCAACTCAAGTTGTAGTCTTATTTTGAACTCGCAATTTATTTACATTACAATCTACACGGTATTAAAATACTGGCGGAAGTTGTTGAAATTAAAAAAAAATGTTGCTTTGATATACTTTTTGGTTCTCTTACTAAAGGAGATATAAAAAGAAAGAATAGTCAACTTAAACTGAAATGCCACGATGATTCATTCAATAAAAACGAGTCATTGACTTTGTTTGTTTTGGAAAATTAACGTATTTGCTTTGAAAAATATGAAATAACTGTTGCAAAGACGATTTATAATTTTCAACTATCATATGATTAAGTGTATATTGATATTATTATACCATTTTTTTATTTTTACAATTTTTGTTTCTGCTTCTTAGGTGTGAAAATTTGCTAACCTCGATTGTAAGAGTGAAAACAGAGTTTTATTTGAAAAATGAAAAAAAATACAAAAATTAATTAAAATAATGAAAATCTCATAATTTTGACATTCTAATTTTGGAACCAAATATGGCAGAAGCTTGCATACATTACCATTCTTGTGTGTGATTTTCGGTAATTGTAGTAAAACAACAGTTATCTTAAGATTGATCAGCTGTAAAAGTCTCTTTCCAGTAGACATCTTTCAACTGCAGTAAAAAAATGATCGATTGAAATAATAACTTCATAACAAAATGATTAAGTTGTTTGGGCTTTACTGTAAAACAATCATGCATGGCAAAATGGAAAAGAGGCAATTTACATTTAGTTGAAATAAAAATTATTAAAATTAAAATGAATGATCTAAAAAAATTAATTAATTGAGGATTAAAGAGACTCTCGAACATTTATAGAACATCATAATTTCCACGAAATAAATTTTATTCATATTAATGTCTTTGAAATATTTTTAATCATTTAATTTAAATATTTCTAATATTTTCTTACATAATAAATTTTTCCTGATTTTGTGTTAAAATGTATACTATTTTCTCTCCCTCCAATAAAAAAAATCTCTCAAACTTACTTTTAACATATTTTAAATTCGAATATCATAGTTAAAATTCAAATCACATAAGAATTCTTTATTTATAAAAAAGCAAATTTCCAATTGTTGCTCTTTACATTGAATGTAAACAAGCAAAGATTCAAATATTTATCCAGACAAATAAAGTTTCAAATATTTATTTAGAATTTAAATACGTTATTTTATAAATTGAATTATTTAGCTATGTGTTTAAATCACAAATAGATTAACTCTGGAGATCTTCTTTCATGAAAATAGGCGATTTGTTTTTATAAATACAATGCTAATAAAAAGAGCTCATAATAAATAATTCATTTTTTCAATCAATCTCATTGAATACTTTTACCCGAAGTGTAGAAGCTGAACGTAGTCATATGTTGTCATCATTCAAAAATTAGTCTCATTACGATAAAAAGCAATCTTTCAGTTCTGACTCAACGTAAAATGTCAAAATAAAATCGCCTGCCAAAATGATTTATTATTTCGTCGTTAAACTAAATTATCGTCTGCTATGAATGAATTTAAGAGGTGGAAAGAGTAGATCGCGAAATGATGATTTTTCATATTTTATGTATATATAAAATGTAGAAAACAACTATCACTATGTGTATTCTTCATTCAAAAAACATTTTATCTAGAATTTGCATATCAGGATTCTTATGTATTTGCGAGTTTGTTAAGAAATTTTAACATTTATTTTACAATTTAAATTAAATAGTCTTTTTGAATGAGATGATTTAATATATGATAATATAACGTTAAATATAATCGCAGACAAGTTATGTAATAGTTTATTAATTTGTAACGAATTCTCCGTAATAAATTATTAAAATATAGCTTTATTAAGCTTAACTATGCAATGATAATAAATTCCTTCCAAATATTACAAACTGAAAAGTTAGAGATAAAAAAAATTGTACAAAATTTCACTTTTATAGTAATTAAATGTATTATTGATTATAGATAAAATTCATGCAGTCTATCGGACAATAAGAAATTTTTCATTCATTCCTTATTATTATGGAAATTCAGCTGAAACAATTCCATCTTCTATTCATAAAAAAATAGAATTTGTGATTTGAGTTACTGTGTTTAGTTTTTTCAACTATCTTTTTCGGATAATTTTATTTACCCGTTTCCCGTAATTGATAGAACAGTGCCTTTTTTTAGATTTCCTTTTGTCCGAGATTGAAGAATATTATGGAATTCTGTTTCGTAATATTAAGCAGTAATTTTTGCAATCATATGCTTGGAATAACAAATTCTGCAAAAATTAAAAAATACATTTCTTCAAAAAAAATTTTGTAAAATTTATTCTCAGAAAATAAGATTGTAACATTTAATAAAATATCAACGCATTCATCAAGATCCTAAAATATTCCTTTTTTTTAACCTTCCTTTTATTTTTATTTAGAAAACATTGTTGTATTAGTTTATTATACAATTCGCTCCACAATACTGGATAATTATCTCTTTTAAAAGCAACTTGGTAGGAAAATAGAAGGTTAAAAATTTTTAACCTTGATTAAAACAATAAAAAAATATGCTACAGTTTGAATAAGTAAAACCTATACCACATACGCACAAAAGCATTAGCACGATAAGAGAGATGGTTATAATATGTTACATAATTCATATGTTGTGACGAACTGCACTGATTTACCTTAAAAAAGAATCATATCAAGATAAATTGCATCTGCCATTTATATCAGTTAAAAGAGCAATTATTTGGTAAAAAATAAGTCATTGGTAAAAATAAAATAAAAATTTGATGATTTCTTATTC
This sequence comes from Argiope aurantia, assembly GCA_026543865.1. Classification (NCBI taxonomy): domain Eukaryota; kingdom Metazoa; phylum Arthropoda; class Arachnida; order Araneae; family Araneidae; genus Argiope; species Argiope aurantia. The sequence continues at coordinate 57,314 of JAPMOR010013624.1, forward strand.
TACCATTTTATTTTACATAAAATTATACAGAAAACAATTGTTTTTACTTTTATAAAGACAAGATAAATATTAACTGGATTTAAAATTAATGTATTCAGTTCAGGTCAATAAATAATTCATCTGAACATTTTGAAACTAATAGAAATGTATCCTTTTATTTGTTTCAATACAACATTAAAAAAAATATTTATATAAATTATATTCATTAAAAGAATTTAATCAGTAAATATAATATTTTATTACAGTTAATAGCCTAAATTTAAACGTATGCTAAAACGTGTTATGTTTACGTTTCCATCATAATCCTTACCTCTTTCTTTCAAGCAAAATTTATTTAATTATGAGAAACTTCTGACTCGTAATTTATTTAAGTTAAAAAAGTAGAAGAATGTTTTACAAATTATCTGTATAAAATTATTCATAAATATTGTTGTTTAATCAATGTAAGAAAAAAAACGTAAAGTAACAAATCGTCTGCATACATTCTTTCATTATATGGTTATTTAATTTTAAAATAAAACAAATAACAAGATTTACACATCATTTCTATAAAATTATTATTTTAACGAATAGTTAATAATCATTAATAACGTTTCACGATTAATATTTTATGAGTTTTCCTTCAAATTACAACAACGAAATATGAAAACTTAAACCTTTGTTGCTATAAAACGTTTAAGGAAAGACGAAAATAATAGATACTTAACTCTCAAGAGATAAATTATGCTTTAAAAATGAATTCTGAAATTCTTAATTTATTCATTTACATTAGTGTTATTCTTAATGAATAGCCATAATTGAAAAAAGGTCATATTCACTGGAATTGTTTAAAAAAGAAAAAAAGTAATTTTCTTTTCTTCGCTCTCGAATATGCCGCTTTTGTAGTTGCTGCTAATATCTCACAATTTCCTTTTGCCATTTTTAATTCGATCCACTTTTTTTTAATTTTATTTCTCAAATATGTTTTTATTATTTAAGTCGCTTTAAAGAGAAAACGAAACATTTTTCTCTGATGCAGAAAATTGTCTCTTTTAATTAATAATTCTTTCCTAATGATTATTTATTTAATGATTTTCAGAATAAGACTAAGAGCATAATTTGCTACGTCAAATATAGCAATTATTCTTTAATGTTCCCAGCTTAATAAAGTTTTAATGAGTAGTTGCTAGTAAATGTTTAAATAGTTTTCTGTTAGATATTTTTAATAATCTGTTGTTGTCGTTCTTTTTTTTATTTTTTTCCTTTCGATTTCTGTTGTTCCATTTCTTATTCAATGTTAATTATTTTTGCGAGTCAAATTTAAGTGAAAAGTAATTCTTGTCACTTTTGTTTAATGCATGATAAATTAAAATAAAAGCGTCCTATTTTAAATCCCATTTATTTATTCATAATTGTAAATCTGCTTTTATGTTTGTAGTTGCATTAAATACCAATGGCTTGGCAGGTGTTGTTAAAAAAGAAATGATATGCGTTTCGAATATTATATTTAACTTGTCATAGTTTTTTTATTTAATTAAACTTTATACTTACTAAATGTTTTATAAATTTTATTATTAGTATCTTATAATAATATCCATTTCTCTTTTACATTCTAACAGAATTCGGTAATAAAAGACAAATATTGACCATGTAAACAAAAATTATTTGTCGTTGCCATTAATCTAAAATAAAAGATTTTGTTTTGGATTATTTGAACGAATGCCACTCATATTTTAATTTATTTTGAAATTTCTATTGGTAATTTATTGAAAACACAAAATAAATCATTTGGTAGTTTTTTTTTAAATAAAATCGTTTGCATTCCTGATTTTATCACTAATTAATGGATTTTTTTTACATATTTATTCAGATTAAAGATGAATTTAAAAAACAGAGCATGAAACCTTTTGCTTTTGAAAATCATCTTCCACCTGTTGTTCAGATACTTTTCTGAAATTGAAAATAAAATACTTTTCGGAAAAGAGAACTTTAATAGAATTAAATTCTTATTTAGTAGTAAATAATTTGGAGAAGTAAATTTCAGTTCACTAGTTTTAATAATGATTAATAATCAAATATTTCATATTTTATGGATTTTTTTTTAAATTATCAGACATGTGAGAATAATATGACAAATAAATTTGTAACAGGTGGAATTTTCTATCAAAATTAATATTGACGCGTTGTTATCAAAAGCCCAATACAATAACATTTTGTGTAATTAATATTTTTTTTATTTCTTTAGACGATTTAATAATTAATGTTTGATAACTGTAATTTTATTGCGTCTAGATATGACGGCATATTTAGTTGTTAATTTAACTTTCTGGGCATTATACCTCGTTTGATATGATTGAATTACTAGAAATAAAGAAGATTAGGTATTGGCCACATCCTAAGCAATCTAAAAACGTCAACAATTCGATGATCAGATGATCAATATCAGAGTTTTAAAACAACTTTAATGACTCTATTTTTTATTCTTTAAATTTTATAATTACTCTTTTCATAAAAAATAATCTCTTTTTTTTTTAATTTGAACTAAATGTATCATATTCTATTGACTTTGTCATTAAAAGCAACTTTTTCTAAGTTTTCAATGTAATTAAAATTCTAAGGCGATTCAAACTGCATTTTTAATTATTTAGTATTTTTTTATTTATTATTTTGCACTTTGTAAAAAAGAAAAGGAAACTGGTAATGCCAACCAATTTGTTTACATTAATATTTTTTTATTGATTTAAGAATGATAATTCTTATTCATTCTTACATTTATCTAATTAAGAATGGTATTTAAGACTTTATTTTATTCTGAATATATATTTACTTAAAATGTTATATCATAAAAGAATTTTAATTGTGTGTTGGACAGGAAAATAAGTAAAACATAGATTGTCAGACAAAAGTTTTGTCAAACAATCTATGTCAGATAAATCCACTTTTTAAAAAATATTTCTGAGAATCAATAAGATAAATAATCTGAAAATTCTTATCTGTTATTTAAAGAAAAAAACTGTTTTTCTCTCATAATTATTTTCAATAATTAATTTTGTTTACAGATATATTTGTCAAATATTATTAAAGAAAGCTTTAAAATTCTTGGAATTTTCCTAATTCTAGATAATGAATTACGAAACCTTTAAAAATGGCGAACCAATTTTTAAGATTTGTGTAATTTTTATTAATTTTCTTTGTAATCAATGCATTTTTTCTTTAATTTCTGCGTTATAATAAGCATAATTCTCTTTCTGTGATGGATTACTTCTGATTCTACTCTTTTCTATGAAAAATTGGAAAGGATAAAACCAAGATGACTTTTTAAAATAATTTGAAAATTAGTAAACATTAATAATGATTCCATGTGTAAAGAAATCGTACTATGTGAATAAATATCCAAACATTTTTGCATACTATATTTTTCCCCATGATCTAAATATTTTGCGAGTTAATTATTTATATTTTTTTACTTCTTATTTATGTCTGTATAGGAAAATAATGTGTTTTCAAAAATAACATTTATTGAAATAGATGAAAACAATCGTACCGTCTTCAAATTTAATTCAGAATGTAATAATAATCCAAACGAAATAAAATAAATATTAATGAAACTTTTCTTATCTGCGTCTGTGCATCTTAAAAATTCTTTTAAAAGTTTATAGCATTAATTTTTTAATAGAAATCTTTGAAGAAATTCCAATAAATTATCAAACTTCAGATATAAAATGATTTTCTTATTTTTCAAACTGTAAAAATCTTTTTTCACTTTCTGATGGAAATCTTTATATTCAGTTTCATTCTTTTCACTGATTTTAGAATCATATTTTATATTTAAAATCGAAATAATCTTCTAATGAAAGTTTAATCTTTTGTGATAAATATTATTTAATATTTAAATACTTAAAATGCTTGAAAATGTTTATATAATAATATGTTTATTGCCATTATATTCCTGAAGTATTTTGACGTATAAATCAAAACTTTTATCTTTGAATAAATTATAAAATAATTTTGACATCACTATTCATTCTAAGGCAAACAGAGTCAATCTGTACTGCATCAAAAATGCAGACTATATATACAGTGGCTCAAAAAATTGAGACTACACCTTACTTTTACTTAATAAATCCGACATTCAATATAAATAACACATTACCGGGTAGTGAAAACATGTTTTTATTTTTACACATAACAAATTGTTTAATTTTGAGTAAAAATAAAGAAAAATCAACGAAGAACTTCGAAATTGAAAAGTTTCAGAAGCATTTTAAATAAACATATGCAGAATTTTGCCTGAAAAAAATTGAGAATGCACCAATGAAGTTTTTGCAATATCACGCATAGAAACAAAGTGTCACTATTAAGTTGCATGTCTTTTGGCTCTTATGATGGCCTCTAAACGTCATGGTACCGATTCGACCCATTTTTGGTGGTATCTGAAGATATTTTACCGCATTCTTCCTCAACAATTGCAATTCCATTTTCCAGAAGAACAACGCCCCCAAACAGAATGCACTTAACGTCAAAATAGGGTATCTTTTCCTCTGTATACAGCAGTTACACACACCACCACAGAACCCCGACATCAGTGCCATTGAATATTAGTGGGCCATACCCGAAAAAGTGGTTCAAAAGCATAAAATTAGAAACAAAACCCATTTAAAAAATGTTGAAAGAAATATCTTCAGTAAAATATCTTCAGATACCCCCAAAAATTGGTCGAATCCATACCATGACATTTAGAGGCCATTATAAGAGTCAAAAGACATGCATCTTAATAGTGACACTTTGTCTCTATGCGTGATATTGCAACAACTTCATTGGTGTATTCTCAATTTTTTAAGGCAAAATTCTGCGTATGTTTATTTAAAATCCTTCTGAAACTTTTCAATTTAGAAGTTTTTCGTGGATTTTTCTTTATTTTTACTCTAAATTAAACCATTTGTTATGTGTAAAAATAAAAATATGTTGCACTTCCCGGTAATGTGTTATTTTGTATACGGGGCTAAGATATACAAAAAAGTTCTTTTTTAAAGATAAATTTAAAAAAATTGTTTCCAGTATATCAGTTATTTATTTCATAATTTTGTAAGTCAATTTTAATATCTAAAAGGTAATTAATAAAATTAGTATATATTTGAAAATTTTGTGATTATTTAAAAAAATATTGGTTTTCCATATGAAATGAGTTTTTATCATTGAAGTTATAAAATACATAAATTTTACTATTCATAATGTATAACAAAGAATTTATCATAATGAAATATTAATTACTTAAATAATAATACTAAAAAAAATTATAAAAGGCAGCAGGCAGCCAAATATTTTTAAAGAATTGCAACGCATAAGCAATAAAAATATTTGAATAATCAAATATTAAACTCGTAATTTATAATTAAGTAAAGAACAAATAAAAGTAAAACTGAAAAAAATAAAAGATACAAATGATTTTTTCATCGATTCAAAAATATATTAAAATACCATGTTTAAAAAAAGTACGCTTCAAAAAATCTTTTGTTCAAACAATCAAATTTTAATAAGAAATAAATTTATAAAAACAATTTAATAAAGAAACTTTTGTATTATCAAAGTGAAGGACCGTATACATTAAACTAAAATTTGATTCTATCTTTAGTTAATATTTTTCCTTGAAATTTGCATTCTTATCAATACTAAAATTTTGAAATTTTGCTTCATATAATATACATTTGCTAAGAAAATATGATTCGAAAAATAAAATTTGTGCTTGCCATTATCTGATTATGGTTTTACTAGGAATACATATTTATTTAAACATGAAAATTTCTGAAAAGCTAACAGTTTATCAGCCTTAATCAAATAATAATTCTTGGCGTTGTTTTCCTTATTTGCATATTTACTGCATACGATTTTATTTTCCAAAAAGCAGCTATTAAATGTTTAATTTTGGATTTTCTACGAAAACAGCTCTGTTTCCCAAAATCTTGTTCATAATGGGTTTATTTTTAGTCGAACAGGAGTATTTTCAATACAAAACTTTTATCGCGATGTCACCAATTTAATTTTCCTTAATGAGGTTGAGGATGTGAATTTTATGGTATTAATGTATATTAGTATGAAAAATGGTGCCAATGTATTATATTCAAATTTATAAAGTTTCGGCATTCAATTCTAAATGGAGTTAATTTATTAAAATTATTTTAATTTTATTTTGCTCCTATTTTTTTTCCATTTTGCTTTGTTTTGTTTTTTTCTGTAGTCCTCCAACGTTTTAAAAAAATATTAAAATTTTAATAAAAATTATTTCGAAATATTATTTGTAATGTTTTAATTTATTTTTAATTAATTATAAATTTATTTTGCATTTTCGCATTATTTTATCTGGGCAAAATTGACTAAAACAGCAATTTCTCCCTTTTTGTACGGAACTGTAACATATTTTTAGGTGTGTTTTTTTTAAATAAGTTATCATCATAATTGTGTGAATATTTTTAATCGTCACTTCAAATATTTCATTCTTATATCACAGTTTTAAAACTTTTTATCCTTCTTCTGCGGAAAAAAATGAATTATATTAGTTATCGTTAACATCGATGCTTTGAACATTATTGTTACAGCATTAATTCCGAACAATTTATTGAGAAAAGAAATTATAATGGAAATATAAATTTAATAAAAATTACTGCAAAATATGTGCTTTAAGAAACATTTTATATAAAAATGGTTAATCTAATAATAAGTCGTATAAAAAACCGAAGTCTACTTTTTAAAATTCTATTTCATTAAAAAATCTTTTTACGCATGTATATAAACAAAGATTACAAAAATTATAAACACTTGTAAATATTTATAACCGCTGATAATTACATGAATACATAAATGCATATAAATTATTAATATTTTAATAATAATAACAGAGTGTCGATCATTGGATAATGAAATAACAATTCTAATATAAAGTTTTATAGTATTAATAATGAATAAGTGAACAATTGTTAAAATGAGAATATTTAATACTTTCAATAAAACACTAATAAATAAATTCTAAATATTGTTTAACTTAAATGTAATACATTTCTTCGAAAATTAATCAAAATTATTCATCAAGTATTGACTATAAATATCTAGGGACATTGAATAATTCTTATAAAATCATTTACAATGAATTATCTATAATATATATTTAGAATTGTGGCAATTAGAAATATTTTCTCTATTAATTGACTAGCAACATACTGGAAGATAATTACTGAAGTATAAACATCCACCAAATGTCTCATTTCATTTCGATTCGGAATTACTCATTTTAATTTCAAATAGTTCCTTTCGTCTTATGCTATTAAGCGAATGAAACTTAACCAACCATGGCGCATTTGTTTTGTTTAATTTTAATTTGATTTGTTGAATTTTAGAAGCTTTTATTACAGTTGAGTATTATGGTTCAAGACTATTTTTTAAAATTATCTAAAACTTTTCGAGCTGGTATTTTAATAAACTTTAAATTAGAATATTTTTATCATTCTATACTCAAGCAAAAGCACGTTTGTTTTCTCTAAATTTACAAAAATTGTTTTCGCTTTTTATATTAACCAACCATTACGTATTTGATTTGTTAATTTTTCATTTGATTTATTGAATTTTCGAAACCATTATTACAATTGAAGATTGTGGTTCAAGATTTTTTTTTTAAGTTTGAGCTGGTATTTTAATTATTTTTATTATTCTATATTTGTTAGGCAAAAACATTTTTTTTTCAAATTTATGTAAATTATTTTTGCTTTTTATGCATGTTATATAAAAATGCATTTTTCCCAGATTTCATAAAAAGAATTCTTTACTAATTTATTAATAGTATTTCTAATTTAAGTTTTATTATCTCTTGTTAATTTGCATTTGTTAACCTCTTAATATTCCATAAGGGAATAAATCAGTTAACTTTTTTGAAGGCCCACCCATAATCATTATTGGATGCGAGCAATATATATAATTTCTAAAAAATAAGAAAATCAAATCTGATTAACAAAAAAATTTTAAACTGTTTCAAACATATTGCATTATTTAAAAAAAAAATTGCAATGCAAAAATGACAAAGAAATCAACTGTTAAAAATATGTTCAGGAAAACTCTCAAGATTTCAAACGTATGCATTAAATCAGTGATAGACCAAAAAAATCTTTAAAAAAAAAAAGCATTAAGTCCAAAGAGTTTTCAAAGCAAAAAATAAGAAAAAGAAATTGTCTGTCAACTGAAGAATAAAAATTCGCTATTAAGAAAAGAGGTTAATACTTTCAATACAATAGAGATATTTAAACATTAATTATTTAAAATTCCAAAATGTATTCGAAAGATGAAAAAAATCCGTCAAAAAATATCAAAAAGTGGAAGGAAATTAATGCGAAATGGAGAACAGGTCCTCTACTTCTAAACTGATTGTAATTTTTAAAAAACCCAACTTTTATTAGTGTATTAATAGAAAAATAAAAATTAACTTATTTCAATTTTTCCTACTTTTTAGCTTTCAAAACTTAATTATTCAGGAATCACTAACTGAATTTTCCGCGAATCCATTGCTATGTGATAGTTTAAAATCAAAATTTATTGAATTGACTGAGTAACTATGGTTAAGTTTTGGAAATAATAAATGGTCACTGAGAGTACATAAGCGTAGAAATTGGAATTTTCTTTTTAATGCTTCAGGAAATGAATGAAAAATCGATTATTGAATTTTAACATTACCTACATGAAACAAATCAAGTTAAATAAAAACATATTAATCAAAGTTAGTCAGCAGGTTTTCTAAAAATGCTCTGAATATGACTAAATATTTTAATTTTAGAAAAAAGAGCGAAATGCAGTTGTTGTCATTCTAAGCTTCATATAATGTTCTAATATAAATGTCGTGAAGTCATAATTAATCGTCGAGCACTGATTCCGAATATGCAGAATGAATAATTCTTTCCATACAAAAACACTTCAAAACGAATTAGGCGCGCCGTTTCAATTAAAATCCTAAATCGACAAGTGCTGCAATCCGAAATCCTTGCTTTATTGATTGGCTAAAACAAACAACGTATCGGAAAATAATTATTGAAGTATAAATATACCCTAATTATCTCATTTCAATTTCGAGTATTTCCCGTCATTCACTTCAATCGCCAAATCGGAATGAAAACCTAACCATCCATGCCGCATTTGATTTGTTAATGTTGTTTCAGAAACGGGAGAAACAAATTTATTACGATCCTTCCTCGGAAAATATTTAGTTAAAACCCTGTAGTAAGTTCGCAGCGATTTATTGATTTGTGTCGTTTTGGCGACTGCGCTTGGCGAGATTTCTCGTTCCACTTCACGGCAACCCTAATTCTTTCCGTTTATTTTCAATGTAGCCTCGAGCCCGGACCACGGCGGAAACCCGGATCTGTCCGCCAATCCTCCGCCAGCTTCATCGCCGCATTTCAGGCCTACGATGCAAAGTCCTGGTCCTCCATACCAAAGTGAGTATTTTTACAATTATTCAAAATAAATGTATTTTTTTATTAGTGGGAAATGGCATGATTCGTGAAATCGTTCACTGCGAATAAAATGTTCCATGTGTGAAATTCCGCTTATGCGTTCGCCCGCATATGTTAGCAGCGCCATCTATACTCCGATGTTTTGACTGGCGCGAAGTTGTTGGAATAAAATGAATTAATGCGCATTTTTGAGTTTTTGTTATGGTTTTACAACGGCGTGCGGGGTTTAAGTTGGGAGGTTTCGTTTTCAATGAAGCATGGTTTTTCCGCTCACGGATATTCGTGGCGGAAAAAATTGCGCTTGCTTTGCTTAATGCACAATGAACTTACAATTTTTTAAATTTAATTTTGTTTTGTTTTAATAAAATATTGAATAGAAAAACGAAAAAGAATGATTTTTTTTTGCAGATTATCTTGAGATTTTTCTATGTAACATATCCGTCGCTGTCATCGTTATTTCTAAACTGTTAGATATAAATCGAAATCGATCAATAGTCAAGTCGCAGTTTGCGCATGCTTAGAAATAATTCGTTATTCTGTATAAAGCGATAAAACTACATATAATTATATTTAACCAATAGAGTCTTTCAAAAAAATTTAAATAGTCCTGATTTAAATTTTTTACTCCTGTTTATTATACATAATGAAATAATTAAAATTTTAGAATGTTCAATAATTTACTGAAAAATAATTCTAGAAAGGAAATTTTTAGATCAATACTGAAATGGAATCTTCAAACGATTTTAAATAATTAATTTAATTGAAAATGATGCTTATATTATTTACTTATCGTTACAGCATTAAATTGAAAATATGCTCTTAAATTTATTCTAACAAAAATTAATTAATTCCTATAAATACATCGATTTAATCTGATTAATTATTCATTCTATTATATAGCAGTGTCTTTTCTGATATTATAAATAGATAATATATTGTAAAAAATAGTATAATCGTAAATTACTTATTTGTTCCTGTTGTTTTTTTCAGTAAAAATAATTAGAAATGTACTTATTTAAAATAGTCGCTTTAATATAAAATGTTTAAGATATCTGACGAAAAAAATAAAATTTCAGTGTCTATTAAAAAACACCTTCATCAAGGTTATAATTTATTTGTAAGATAAAATTATTTTAATTAATACAGGTGTTACTTGATATTTTTCTCAGTCGTTTGCAGAATTGCTGTTGTGTTCCAGAAAAAAATTCAATAGATAATATAGATTCAATAGATAATATAGATAATAGATTCTATACCTTTTGCACTTAACTTTTCTGTAATTATAACAAAACGAGCATTTGCGAATAAAATCTAAAAACTCAATTTCTTTAACATATTTAATTTTAATATTAGTTGAGCACGTCCAATTAAAAAGAATTTGGACCTTCCGTTGAAACAAATGTACAAACAAACATTTGATCAATGTTACATGGGAATAAATTAGTTGAATCATTTATCTTTCAAAAATTTAAATGATTTTGGAATTTGCGTACTCACTACTTCCTACAAAAACTATCCTTTAAGAATTTAGCCTGACATGTAATTTAGTATTGTACCCGTGCATAATTTAAAAATAGAAATGATCTTTGAGGGGAAAAAGGCCTTTCTCCATTAATTATTTCATCCAATTGTGGTATAAATTTTTCGTTTGGATTATTCTGACATTAAAGAGTGAAAATTTCTCATGAAATTAATAATTTTTTTAAATCGAATGTATATTTATATATTTAGTAAGCATGTGTATTTAATAATAATCGTCAGTCGGTAGTATTTTTAAAATTTTATTTGTCTTGGAGTGAAAAAATGTTTGTTATGAAAAATGAATTAATACTAAAGTGTTATAAATTTTCACACAAAACGTTAATTTATTTCATCGGTTTAACCGATTTAACTTCATAAAAAAGTGTCAAATATTATATTCTCGTTAAGATTATATATTATATAATAAGATTATATATTATAAGTCTATATATTATATTATCATAAAGATTGTGGTAAAACAAATAAAAAATCTTTTTTTTCCCTCTGAAATAGTTGAAAGCTCTTTAAAAAATACTCAATATGCAATAATACTTTAAAATTATTTTTTTTTCAAACCATTGATTCTTTTATTAATTTCTGTCATATTAAAAAAAATGCTAAGATATTTTTGTAAATAGTTTGCAAGTATTTTTGAATATATGGATTGTATTAATGCTTCTAATAATCTTTTATTTTTTTTCAAAATCAAATAGATTAGCGAAAATTAAAAAAAAAGGTTCTTTGGTCTAATCGTTCACGATTATTTCGGAATATAAATATTATTGTACAAATTATAAACCAAGACTATTCCGAGGGCACGAAATAAATATTCATACAATATAAATTGCGTCATTATTTTTAGAGATTTTTTTTAGTTGTTGTATCTCGTACTGTGAATGACCATAGGAAAACTGTATTTCAATTAGAGCTAATTTTAAAGGATACATATACTCATCAACTGATGTTATTTAACGAATAAGGAAATCTGAATATGCAAATAAAATGTATAAGATCTGATTAATGCATAAATAATACTTAAAAAACAGAATGTATATATCTGATGCCTAAATGCATATATAAAGTATAAAAGAGGCATCTTATTTTTTATCACTATGATCATTCAACAATTAATTTTTAACTTTAGCTTTGCATTTATGACATCATTCTTTTTTAATGCACAGTATCCTTCTATTTATATTAAAACAGTGTTTTACATACTATATGTGAATTGATTGAAGTATCTTGTAACCGTTTTATCTAATGAAAGATTCTGTTATAATACAATGTAAATTCAAAATACAGTGGCTCCCAAAAGTGTTCGTACACCAACAAGAATCAATCAAAAACCTCATTATTTACCATTATATATTCTTATTTTTACATTAAATTTTTTTCATAGCATATTTTTACAGTTCTTAATAAAGCAGTGAAGAATAAATTTTAATCACGATGCAAATTATTTTTTTAAAAATGACAATAAATAAAATTGCACAAAAATAGGACACAAAAGTGATCATACACTTTAAAAAAACATCACAAAATATGAAATTTTCTAAATTTTTGTAAATGTTTATTACTTAGTAGGATATCCTTTATTCTTTATAACAGCTTTTAAAAGTTTGGGCATAGATTGAACTAAACGGTCGGTTACTTCTGCACCGATCTTGTTCCATTCTTCGATAATTACTGCTTTCAGTTGAATTTTCGATTTAATGTCGTGACTTCTTATTCACACCTCTAATTCTTTCCAAATATGTTCTATAGGGTTTAAATCAGGTGATTGAGCTGGTTTTTAATTGTTTAAGGGCAATGATAGAGGCAAAAAAGACGAACATTCATGACAGTGTTCTTAGGATCGTTGTCTTGTTAATACACAAAGTTGTTTAAAATGCCCAATTTTTGTGCTGACACTTTTAAATTATTATTGAGAATATTTATATAAACTCTATGATCCATTATACTATCAATGAATACTAAATTGCCTACTCCAGTTGCTGACATACACCCCCAAACCATGACACCTCCACCGAAATGTTTTACTGTTCCAACTAAATTCTTGGGATTAAGTTCTTCATTTCTTTCCCTCCATACGATGATTCTCCCATCCGACCTAAAGATGTTAAACTTATTTTCATCTGAAAATAAGACACGATTCCAATAGCTCTCTGGCTGGTTTATCATAGATTTGGCAAATTTAAGCCTAGCAATTCTGTTATTCTGACTTGCAAAGAATTTTCTTCGTGCAGAGCGGCCATTTATACCAGCATTCCGAAGAATTCTACGAATAGTTTCACAAGAAATAGAAGTTCCATTTGATTCATTATATTGTGAAATAAACTTTATTGCACTCAGACGTGGAGTTTTTAGAAATTTACTAACAATATTTCTTTGACTTCTAGCTGACAGAATTTGAGGGTGACCATTACGAGGCTTGTTTGCAATCCTTTTTCCCTCTCTGTAACGTTTTATTATGCTTTGCACCGTTGAATGATGTAGATTAGTTATAGTTGCAAGGCCTCTAATTGATTTTCCAGCTTTAAAATGAAATATAATTAATTTTCTTACGTCTAAACTCGTTTCTTTACGAATGCGCATCATATCTAAGAATAAAGTAAATAGAATAAATAATTGTGATATTAAATACTGAAATCAAACGATTTTAGTGTATTTTTCAATTAGAAGAAAAATAAGCCACAAAAGATATTTTTATGATGAATTTAAATAAATAATGTTTGGATGTACGAAGACTTTTGTGTTCTAATTTTGTGACATTTTTTATTTATTTATTTTTTAGAACAATACTACTTGAATTTTTATAAAAATATTTCTTTAGTTTTATTAAGAACTATTTAAAGATGCTAATTAAAAAAAACCAACTAATAAAATGCTTTATTAAGAAATATAGAACATAATTTCTACAAATTTCTTTAGTGTACGAACACTTTTGGGAGCCACTGTATGTTTATCCTGTCAGAAGAATAAAAAAATTAAATTAAAAAAAAAACCTGTTTTTCAAATGCGTCGGTGCAATTATTGTGATAAATTTTTCTTGAATATTTTATTGTAAAAATAAATAAATGGAATTGCTAAAAGAATATTGTCTGTTAATATTAGGTAAAAGGTTCCAGTATTCTTTTTTCGTAATCGGTGTTAATACATTTCTGTTCAGAAGAAGTTTTATGTTAATACGTAGACAATTTTATAATAAAAAAAAGAAATATTTATGTAAAAATGAATTATGGATAAGGACGAATTTCGCCATTAATGTAATCTTAAGAGACACGAAAAAAAATTTAAATATCAAGTATTTTTTTTGAAGAATAAACCATGCATCATATTCTATAAATATTGTTTTGTGTATCGGAATGTATTTTATTTTGTGTGTGTGAAATGTTTTGTGTATCAGAACGTCGACATTTTTTGTGAACAATAAGCTGATTGTCATGTACCAATACAATATTCTTTAAGTTAAATGGTCGATATGTAAGTAACAAATCAGTAATTGATAAAGCCTACAAATGATAGGCGCATCCCAGCATCTATTGAACATCCTCTAAAGAAAAAATGGACACCCATTTTTTTTATACATTTAGCCGCCATTGGCGACCGGTTGGTCCACCTGAAAAAATGGTTACATTTAATCATTGAAACATAATTTCATGGCCATATTTCTATCTATTTGTCAGATATGTTATATCTGTTGTTCAGTATAAACATGAAATGTTTTAATGGAAACGAGTCCCATGACTCAAACCGCTGTTAAAAATGTAAATGTCCATTTCATTTGTAATTTTTGCAGTATTGCCAATTCGCTTTTTTATACTTCCTGGTAACTATATGTGTATTAAACAGAATTCTTCTTCATTAGCTTTCAACAATGGAAGAATATTCTGCGATTTAATATTTGATGAAACAGGAAAGCAATTTCAATTTCAGCTTCGCTAAGCAATCTATTGTTGCTTTTTTTTTTAAATTTCTAATAATAGTGAAAATGAAAATATATATATACATATTGAATTAATGCTATTAAAAAGATAATTTTTTTTGAATATTGAAACATTGTAAAACAATTTTTCTGCTATAATATTTTTGGATGCTATTGCAAAATTTGAAATTCGACTTAATTTTTAATTAATAAAATTAAGTAACATTTCAATAAAATTGCTGTTTTACAAAATAATAATCTGTGTAATTAAATATGGCACATTTACCGCTGCAAGATATATATATATATATATAT
>JAPMOR010013624.1:72551-96580 GCA_026543865.1 Argiope aurantia
AGATACACATGCATGCATTGATATTTGTTATTAGTAGAGATACGTGTGGATTTTATTGGCCTTTTTATGCACTTTGTATTAAAAAAGTTGGTGACAGTAAGTGTAATAGAATTATAATAAAAGGGTAAAATATAAAATTATATCTTAAATAATAATATGAAGGGCACTTTTTTAATATAATTTCATGAAATATATTTTATATTCTATTATTATTTAGTTTTAGAACTAATAGTTTAAAGATTATAACTTGCAGAAAGAAAATTTAAACGATGATCATCACTATATAGTGTGATTTTATTGCTTAACAGTTTTATCTATTTCATATCCAACTTACAAAAATTTGAATTGCTAAATTACCCTCTGGAATTTGCTTCCGATAGTTAAAATATTTTCTCTCAGTACTGCTGTAAATTTTCTTAAAACATTTATACGTTTAATAATTCTGAAGCATTCCTAAAATTATAAGATCTTAAGGTGATCATATTTTTTAGACGATGTACTATTTGTAAATTGTACGATAAAAAAAAGTCTTCCCAAACGCTTTACAAGATATATTTTTAGATATAGAGCTACCAAATTTGGCACAAAGTTTCTTCTTGGCTAATAGATGTGTATTAAGAAAGGGTGTTTCAATATTTTTATTAGATTTTTAATTAAAAATTAATAAATTTGTAACATTTTTTTTCTCAATAACTTCAAAGCATGAATTATATTTGACGTCAATTTAAAAATTTTAAACATAAGTATTTCAATGATAAGTATTCAATGTCCACGCTATCACTATAACATTATTAAAAGCAATTTATAAAATTAAAATAAAGTAATCGAACTAAAGATAGCTTATAACATCAGTGTGTTATTAAATTTAATTTCTTCATTTCAAAAGACTTAAAAAAAATTTTTTTTAAGAACTCGGAGAACGGGGAAAACCAAAATATTATAACGAAATATCAAATTTAATTGTGCTGTTTTCAAATAATTTCACATTTAATTCGACTTTTAATTGAAATTATTACTAATTTTACTGATTTTTTACTAGTTATTAATTTTCTGATAACATTGCAAAATTATGATGTTAGAATTGAAATACTTGACTTTTTTCAATTATAAAATTGAATATATATATATATATATATATATATATATTTGTATGAAAGGCAAATATTGCTTTGTATGCAAGCTTTTTTATTGTTTTATTATTATTATTTAGAGTATCTGTATAAATTGCAACTTATCGATCGGCATTAATAAACTTCAATAAACTCATTTAGAAATTTCAGATTATTACGATACTTTGAAAATGCAGATTTTGAAAGAGTCAAATTACAGAAAATCTGTTTCTCAAAAATGGATTAATTGTTAATTTATGGATTTGTAAATACTACTTAAATGTAGTTGTTTTAAATAGATGAAAATGCTTAGATTTAACAATATAATATATTAGTTTCTGAATTTTATTGACCGAAATTGAAATGCATTCATTTCATTAATCATAGTGTACCTGAATAAAAGTATCGGAACTTACTCTTGAATTGAGCAGGCTTGCATTTAAAACTATTAAACTGAATAATTATTCGAAATGAGAGAGGTCTTAGCTTCTGAAAGTTATTGTTTGCATTTTAAAAGCTAAGTGAAGAAATTCCTTCATATTTAAAATATAATCGTTGTAAACAACTGCTGAATTGAAATTTTAAGTTATCTATGCAATTTTACGGTGAAATAAAATCATATATTGTAGAATTTAATTAGTTAATTACTAAAAATATGGGTAAATTTTGTTGCATGTGTTAAGTTTTATTAATTTGTACTTACAAAGATATCATATGTGTAATAAAATTTATGTTTTATTTCTTAGAAGGAACATTGATTTGAATGAACTGGTAGTAAAAAAATAAGAAAAAACATTTCCGAATTGATTTTACAAGAAATATTTTCTTATTATATTTTAATTTGATTAATTGTGTAAATTCATTTTCTTGGAGTAATATAATTATTATCCATGATTTGATATGAAGCAGTTTTAGAAATATATAAGTTTAATCAATTAATTAAATTATTCAGGAATTTTTTCAAGTATTTTCTATTTCCTTATTTAATTAATTCTAGAAAATGAGATGAGAATCTCGAAAATTTCATTTTCTCTGTGAAATTTAAAAGGAATCTTAAAATATTTAAAACATAATTCATAGGATTAAATGACGAATGAATACAAAAAAAAAAAAAAAAAAAATGAAACCTCTTGCGAAATATTTCTACGAACAGTTTGAAAATAAAATATTGAAATTCATCTCATCCACTTAGCAAGCAACAAAAGAAAATTATTTCGTTATAAATTCCTTCCATCATTTTTATTTGTTGAAGAATTTTAGAGCAGAATAAATCTAAAAATAAACAGTATTACATTATCGGGAAGATGCTAAATATATGTCAAAACTTTAATCTATGGAGTACTGAGGCATTTATTCGAATGTAATTGAATTAGAAAAATGATCTTGTAACATAGAAGAACGTAACGTAATTGAAGACGAATAAAATAATAAAAATGTTAATCAGAAATCCAAATCGAAGAAAAACATTTAGTAATAATTCATCTCGGGAAATGAGAAGGAATATTTCTTTCCGGTTTAATATCTGTTTTGAAACAAATAAATATTCGAGCTGATGGAAAATATTATTTAACCTTCATGATTTCGAAATCGTCAAATTGTGCATTGTTGTTCGTATTTCTTTATAATTTAATAGCGGTATAGGATTGTAATGCTATAAATTCAATTTAGCGTTAATTGGCGATATTTTTCAATTAAGGTGTGAGAATTTTTTAGGGTATGAATTGGGGTTAAATTCAAAGCATAATAAAATTAAAAATTATTTGAAATTTTAAATTTTTTTTAATTAAAAAATCGTTGAAAATAAAGTGAAAAAGAAAAGATTATTTTCTTGATTTAATAACTGGGAAAATAGCTTTATGATCAAAACTTCTGTATACTTTGTATGAATATTTGATGTAAGAGTGAAAAATTAAACATTAATAAAAATATGAAGAGAAAAGAAATAAAATTATGTCTTGAAATTGTGATTTAATTGTGTTGTTCAAAAGCGAGACAAATCTGGAACATTATTTTCAGTCGAGGTAAACAGTCAAATTTTGAAACAATCAAAGCTTGTATGAGATATCTGATTATTTCATCATATAATAAAAGGTAATTTGTCAAAAAACGTAACTTTTTTAAATAATTAAATTTAGAGATTAAAAATATTTAAATGCAAACTATTTACTTTAAAAAAAAGTAAAACTGAAAAATTTCCGGAGAAAAATTTGAAAATTGAGACTGTCTCATTCAAATTATTTGAAATTGCACAATTTCAAATGGGGGAAAAAATCTACGAATTTAAAATCAAGGACCGCTGTTTAATTGATTTTTTACAAATGGAATGAATATTTTATTTGCGGTAATTTAAAACGTATCGTTTGAAAAATCTAAAAATCAGTTGCTTAGCGGAAGTTCAACGAATTTAAATTCCAGTGCTTGGCGATTTTCTACGAATGGAGTGAAATTTTTTGAAGTGTGAATTTAAAACTTGGCGATTGAAACCGAAAAGAGATCGTCTGCCGAAAAAGCAACCCTGCGAATTGGCTCGTGCCAAGCAAAACGACTTACTTAATCTGCGGGTGGGGAGAAGAGAGGGCAACTTGATGAATTACTAAAAGTATCTCATTAATAAAAATGAATCTGGCTCTGGCTCGCGTTTTCGCTTGACAATTTTAAGAGGCAGCGATGAAAGATAAGGAATTGCATGATGATTAAACGATTTTAAAACGACGCTACCGCTAATTGTATGCGATGGATGCAGACAAATTATTTTATTGGAACTTAACGTGTTTACTGGGTTGAAAACGGAGGAAACTCCCGGATATTAACGTACGCTCGTTTGAATTCGAATGTTTTATTCGAAGAGGTGTTTGCAGGGATTTGGTTTTCAATCGATTTAATTGGTTGGGTTCGTGGAGAAAATGTTTGTTTAATAATCATTCTCTTCGGGATTTTTTTCGGTTAATTATATCACATGAGAACAGTTAGTGTGTTACAGTTAAGTGAAAATTAATTCTATCGTGATTTAAATTGAAACGTTGAACTGTATTTAAAGAATAATTTGTGAAATTGAAACTGAATTAAAGTATGTTAAATTTTTATTCCGTATTGAATTTTTATTCCGTAAAGCAATGCATTTTATTCTGTTAATGTTAGAAAAGTGCTATATAGATCTTTTGCATATTCATTAATTCTGAATTAACCATGCATATTAACTAAATTCATAAAAAGTGTTGTTCTTAAAGGCTCACAAAATATTTTTAAGAAAACGGTTGCCATTAAAGTAAAACATTTTTCACCGTCTTTATAAAAATAAAAAAATAATAATAATTATTTGTATTTAAATTTCTAATGTCTTAACGAATTTATTTTATTTAAATAATATTATGTTTGAGAAATATTTTCACCATTTCTTTGTTTTTGCCATTTGTGTTTCAAGAAAAATTGTGCTCGACGTAACAGGCTATTTTACCCTAAAGTTTTCCAACTTTAGTATTTTTCTATAATTTTTTTTTCTAATTTTATATCTTTTTTTTTTGACGTTAAAAATTTTAGTACGGAAAATGTACATTTTTTAAGTAAAATGATATCTTTGATTTATTGATATTAACTGAATTTTTTTTATCGTTTCAAAGCATTTATAAATTTTTCTGAAGCAAAATTTCTTAAATTGTGAGTTTTAATTCATTTGGTTTCATTTAGAACAACATTGGAGTCTCGAAAACTATGTGTTTTATAAGCTTTTAAACATATTGCTTTGTATAACTACTTTTTCTGCAAAATTTATTGAACGTTTACTGTAATTTTTTTGTTTATTTCATTTATCATGGATTAATTCTTCATTTTTTTTTCTATTTTTTAAAGCTGAAGTAATTTTAGCAATTAAGTTTTCTATTTATAAAGACAAGTGAGAAAAAAAAGTTTTGCTGCAAATGAAAGTAAATTTTAATGATGTTTTAAATTAAATAGATGCATGCGTAATAGTTCTAATTAGTTTTCGTTGAAGAAATGAATTTTTTTTTTTTTTTTTTTGCACCACAAAATTGTTTTTTTTTAATTATTATTTTTATTTCCTTTTGCTTTCTTTCAGCGTATTCGTTTCGCACATAATAATGTTTGAGAAGTTTATTTCATCTGCTCAGTTTCAATTTCGTTTCTTTTCAAATCTGCAAGTAATTTGAATAAAAATGGATCCAATTCATGCTATAGAGATATACTTAAAAGTCTGCGATCTGATATTCGGAAAAGGAACATAATATCATAATACAATGAAGATAAGACAAAAAGATTATGCACAACTTATGCAGTTACGTTTGTCAAATTCATGTGATTCATTAACTATGACGTACTCCTGATTGTAAGCCTACAAAGAAATATTTATCACCGTTTTCCATTTTTTTTTCTCCAAAATTATATGATAATTTTGCTGTATGATAATTGTTCATAAAACACCGTATATAAGAAATTTAAAGTTTCATAATTAATTTCACTTTTATCGTCATTAGTAGCTTATGATTAATTACAAACATTCGAATTAATGTAAAAATTAAGTCTGTACTTTCATCCTCAGGTCAAACAATTTTTTCTAGGGGGAGTGAAACTTAAGCACACTTACTATATATTACAATTCTGCAATTAAAAAATCTATATTGCGGTTATAGAAAAAGATTAATTGATTGTTAAAGCCATAATTTATTCACATTTTATAAGAACTCAATGTATTTGAAGATTTTTTAAATGTTATTTTTTGTTTCCAGTAGTCGCTTGCCTTTATTGCCTAAATTATTAATTCATGTTTAATAATTTTTTTTGTATATATATTTTGTAAAATTATTGATCAGAGCTTTTTTTTCTTAGCTGCACTAGGAAGAGAACCTTTACAAAAGAAAACTAAAATATAAAAATCTCGAAAAAAAATTTTTTTTTCTCTCCTTTTTTTTTTAATGTATTGTGGAGTCCCCCCCCCCTCTCTATTTTTCTTTTTTTGATATATACTAGGTTGCATGGGAAAATGAAATAACTTCTTAAAATATGTTTGTGCAAATAAAATTCTAAAATTCAACATTAAATTGTTTCTGCTAATAAAAAAAACGGTACTTATTTATTATTAAACGTGTTCGGTACTTTATAAAAAGAAAAAAATATAGCTAACCGATGTTGAAAAAAGCATTAGATTAGATTTTTAGCAAACCAAAGAGGAAATAAAATAGCAACAACAAAATCAATCAGAATTTTCTGATCTTTCTTTAATGTGACGATCGAAAAAATATAAGAAGATAAGAAAAGATCATCTTTTAAATGATGTTTTAGTTGGACTGCAACAATCATAAATATTCTGTGGAATAAAAATACAAATATTGTGATTTTATGTGCCGATAGTATTTAATCTACAAAAGATGTAAAAAATAATCAAAGATCCAAGTCTCTAATCCGAAGCATTGTAACATGTTAATGGCAGTTTCGATTCATCTATCTTTATTTTATTTTTAAAAATATTTATTCTTATGAAGTAAATGTGCACACAAAAATGTATTTAATATCGTTGTGACATAAGTGTGTATCGATTCAATAATTAAAACAGTAAGAAATATGATTATATAATACACATAAAAATATTTTAAAACATTTATTAAAATTAGAAAAAAATTGTATGGAAATAAAATTGATATCATTGAAAATTTATTTTTTAAATTTTAAAGTGATGTGAAAATATATTATTGCGATGATATACTCCGAGAAGACAGTCTTATACGATATTATTGAGTAGGAATGTTAAACTATCGATTGACTTTTAAAGTGAAAATCTAGACGAAAAATCCTTACTTAGTGAGCACTTATTACTCAAGAAGTAACTGCGCTCAAATTTGGTAGATTTAAATCTAATGATTTGCCATGTAGAATATCTTGATTTTTTTTTTCAGTAAATATTATTATGTTGATATAAAATGATCATCTTCTAATCATAGTTTAATGCTGCCATCAATAATTATATAATAAATATAAACGTTAAAAAGATGGAAAAAATGAAAACATCTCAATGATATTTGTTATAATTTTACCTTCACTTTATTTTATGAATGATGTTAAATATCATTTTGAACATTAAATCTAGCAAATTAAATGAGATTGTTTAATTAATCGGAAATATTAAGGGCATAAAGCTATAAAAATAAAACATTGTTCAATATAGTTCTAAATGTTGAAGAAAATCAATTTGAGTGTTCATTCTCTAATGTTACTTACTCTTTAATGTTACGACAAACTACTGTGTAATTGCTAAAAACAAACATCGAAAATGCAAACGATTTGTATTGCTTTTACTACATTTTTTCCCCTTCTGTTCGTTTTGGCAACGGTTGTAAATATCATTTCAAACACCAAATCTAGCAAGCAGACGGAACAGAATTCTGAATTATGATACATCAAGTGCAAAAGCCGAAAGGCTTTTCAGAAGAGGACGTCGCATACCGAAAAACATAATGAGCTCCCAGCAGGTGGCATTGCGCTCATTTACATCGCAGAAAAGTCGCTTTATTCATCGGACGCGGAATGGCAACGATGGATGGTGGCTCGTCTCCTTGGCAACCACTCGGCTTTACTGACGTCATCCGCGTGGGGAATTTTCGTCATTTTTAATAGGGGAAAGCGAGAGAGAACGTGTTGCGTGAAGGAAAAATAAACTTTTAACCCCATCTGTAGAAAGTGAAGCCATTCTTTATGTACAGAGTGAACGAGCTCCAAAAAAATGTTTAAAAAAAATTCGACCGAAATAGCTGAAGGCTACGGTTATAGCTTCGAAACTTGCATGTATGTTTTCCAGAGGAAAAAAAGTTTTTGAATTCCCATGATACAGAGGATTTTTGGTCTGGTGGAGTATAGTTAGTTGCTAATACATACAGGATGTTGTGAAACATTTCCATGAGGTTTTAAGACACTGTGGCAACTTTTTAGAGAATAAGGGGAGAAAAAAATGTAAATGTTTCTTTCTTTCTTTTTTTTTTTTTTAGGTAGCAAAATATTTCAATTTTACTTGAAAAAATGTTAAAAGTTGGCGAGGAATTTAACATTGCAATGATTATTGTTCAAAAAAAAAAAACTGGTTAAGTGAGTCGTTTAGGGCAAAATAAAAAGCGGTGTTCCCTGATCGGGTAATCATTACCGTAAAAATTCTCTTATCTGGATTAAACAAGAAGGGAATAGCTTCAAAATTTCGGACGATTATGTAAAAAAAAAAAAAAAAAAAAAAAAAAAAACTTAATTTATGAAATAGAGTTTAACATACGCAAGCTGCGGAAAACTATAATATTTAAGTAAATATTACTGCAATATTTACATAAAAGAAAAAATTATTATGAAGGACAGTATATTAGATTCATACATATTATAATTACATATGAATCCATAATATGTATGTATTTTATTTCTATTGCTAAATAAAAAGCTCCTCTTATTTTTCCAATTTTTGGTATTTTCTCACTGTAAATTGGTTCAAGTTATTGGAGACTTATATAATGGAATTTTGGATAATTGTTCTATTTCGTTTCTTCCTGCTATTGTTTGAAACTTGCTAAAACAATCAAGGGCAATCCCAAGCCAATAAAATGCTTTTCCAATAGAATAAAATATAAGAGAAATTATAAGAAAACGATTGTCAGTATGGAGTTTTCCCTCATGAAGTACATACGCAATAGAAATGAAACCCTTATTTATGAAAAGATAAACATTCATATTTGCCGAAACTGGAATACTTATTTTTTTATTTGTTTGTTTATCACTGCTTATTATTAAAACTTTTATTGAACTTTACTTTCTTCATGTTTGTAAAGATGGTATTGTAATTTTTTTTAAGTAGTCAATTTTTTTTATTCATTCTTCGTGTACTGGAGCTTAGGAATTTTTCACATGTACTTAGGATGATAATTCTCTCTCTTATTCTTTTAAATATAATTCAACTAATTAATAAATGTAATTAAATTTTGGTTCATTGCAAGTGGTGCCATCTGTTGGGGAATTTGAAAACCAATTGAT
Source organism: Argiope aurantia (assembly GCA_026543865.1). Lineage (NCBI taxonomy): Eukaryota > Metazoa > Arthropoda > Arachnida > Araneae > Araneidae > Argiope > Argiope aurantia. Next base: position 81,671 of record JAPMOR010013624.1, read on the forward strand.
CTTTAGATTACAAAGTAGAAAAATAATTAAAATAAATGAATTCTGCTTCTTAGGATACTAATAGAAGCATATTAAAAAATTAATTTAATTAATTTATTTATTTTGATACTATGATGAGAAATGGCATGCTTAGGGATTATGTAGAAATGAATATTGCCACTAATATTTTCAATACAGTTGCCAGCATTCATTGTTTTTATGATAGATATATAATCATATTATTGATTGCATTAAATTTTATTTGTAATCACATTCACTATTAAATTTACTTACGCATTCGTGAAGTAAGAGTATGACGATGTTTAAATAACTGAACCTTCCCCGGTGTTTTTAATCGTCTGCAGGATTTATTGATTCCGTATGTATACACACACACATATGTACATTTTAAAAAACTAAGTATCAAGTCACCGGAATACAAATTAAATTGGCGGACTTGTAATTTAAGGGTTGTGACATTTCTGGACCTTCAGACGTGCCTTAGATTATGCGCTGGATTGCACACCATAAAACATTTTTAGTTCTTTTACACCCCCCCCCCCAAAAAAAAAAATCTGCTTTTCCTTCTATCGAACCGCTCTGAACTCCACGGTCGCATGCATATTTACCCATCGTGAAGTGGCAGCAGCCTGGGAAATCTGATGAAGGCCGGGGCTCTCGTGCGTCATCATCCCCTTCCTTGTTTATCCAGTGTTGTGCAGCCTTTTATCGTCTGCGGGATTTGTTTACCCGCAGCTCGGTGTTTGAGAAGCGGATTTTCCGTGCAGCCACCTGCAATTTCTCCGACGCCCTGACACGGAGGACCACCCGCAAAGTGACGAGACGATGCGTTGAGGTGCACTTCCGACACTACACCTACCTGGATCGTTTGAGGCGACACACACACCCTGGGCATTGTTGTAAAAGGTTGCACCGAATTCTGTCACTTCGAAGCTTGAAAACCGTACCGATGAACTTTGCACATGTTTTGGCAGTGGTTTTATCCATACATTCAATGCCCTTTGTTTCCACTTGAATCATTTTTTTAAAAAAACAAGGGCTAGTAAATTTTTGGAATGAAATAAGCAAACCTAAATCTTCTGTGTAATTTAAATATTATTTGAAGAGGGGGGGAGGAATGTTAGATGTTAAGGGGAAAGTAAGAATAAAAATTATAATTTTCTTTCTAGTATAAGAAAGAGAAAATGTTGTTATTGTCATATAGTCCGATATTTCAAAATATTTTATGAATCCCCATGTTTTAAACATCCTTGAAACCAAATTCTTCTTTTTTGGAAATCTAATTGTTAGAAAGCATGATAACTCAAAAACGCAATGATCTAATTGGATGAAATTTGACATGCACCCTAAATTGGATATGCTTCATAAAACCAAGGCCAGATTAAGCCTTCTAAGGCTCCTTTGGCAATGGAAGTCCCGGAGCACCCTTTTCCTCCTCCTGAACTTTCAAAATAAGATGTTGTTTGTATTGATTTTAATTTAATCTCTATAAACAGTTTTAAGTAGTTAATTTTGACAAATTCATTTTTCGTCATTTTTTAAAGATTTAATTTCCGCATATCGTGTATAAAAAATGCAAAATTAGCAATGAAAATAATTTTATACAAATAATTTTATATAAAAAAAACATTTTAACACAATTTAAATTCTAATTAATGATAGGCCTGGCCATTTTTTAAAATAATAAAACAATGTATTTTTCTTAAATTACAAAGCAGTGTATTTTTCTTGAGTTACAAAGTAATGTAAATAAAATTTATTTAATTAGGAATATTGTTAAAATAATTCTTCAAAATTTAAACGGTACTTGATTTTAATTTTAATAAACTCAAATAAACGGACTTCGTAATTCAAAAAAAAAAAAGCACAATACTAAAATAACTCTGAAAATACTGCAAAAAGTCTTGGGGCTTCGGACCCCTCAAAGTTATTGAGCCACTAGGTAACTGCCTGGTTTCTCTGTTTAATAATTCAACTCTTTTTAAATCGGTTTTTTAAAAAAAATTTCGGATCAAATCTATGTTTTTTTAAATTTTGATAATTCAAAAATGCAATGAACTAGATAGGTGAAAGTATGCATAAGACTTTATTACTTGAATTGAAAATATGAATTAAATTTTGGATAAAATCTGTAAACAAATTCACTTTTTTTTTTCGTGAGTTTATGAAAATGATACTTAAACTAGAAAGATAAATCTCGGTATGTGCTATTTCATCCAATTTTTATATCTGTATCTAATTTTGGATTAAACCATTCAATAGGTTGATTATTTATTTACAAACCCATACATATTTATGCATAATAATTCAAAAACATTGCAATCAAGCTTAAATTAAATTTTGTTATAATCTTGATTCCAAAGCTATAAATTTATATCAAACTTATTGAGCGCAATCTGAGCAGTAATAACTTTTAAAAAAAAGAATGAGTAAAATTTGCCATGTTGCCGTTCCAACAAAACTTTGTTTTTATATCAAATTTTGATTTTTGTCTATTAACTGGGAGAGCTACTTTTCTATAATCTGAAACTCCCTGCTTTCCTGCTATGAAACTAAACTAAAGCCATATTTACAATCATTTAATTAGAATGTTATCAATTGCGTTGCATGAAAATACGTAATGAATTCTTAATTATTTTATTGTTTTGCCTTTGCTCTCTTATTCGTATCGAAGGAAAATAATGCATATTCTTAATTATTTTATTTATTTGCCTTTGCGTTGCCACTCATATCAATAAAAAAGTAATATCTAGATTTTTTTCATTTTTGCATTGATTCATTAAATTAGCATATTAAATACATTTATTCGTATGTGCGTTATCCAGGCTCTAATTGGAGATGTTTTGATGTTTTTTTAAAAAAGGAAATGTTGTGATAATCAAAGGAAACCCAGTGCAGCTTTAAAACCATCTGTATTGAATAGATATTGTTCGGAAATTAATATCTAATGAAATCACTTTATTTGAATCGTGATTTCAGAAATTAAAATCGTTTTTCTGGAATAATGCTTTTAGAAATTAAAATCGGTTTCCTGAATAATGTTTTTAGAAATTAAAATCGTTTTCTAGATTTATGCTTTCAGAAATTAAAATCGTTTTTCTTGAATAATACTTTAGAAATTAAAATCTTTTTCTTCGGATATTTCTTTCGGAACAAAAAAAAAAATGCCAATAAATAACAAGATTAAAACAAAACAAACTGCAGAGTGAAAGAAAATTTTGTATACTTTAAAAGAATTTTATTAACGAAATATTTATTTTTAAAATTATTCTCTTATTTTAATTTTTTGATGCCAATGGGAAAATTTTGAATCTTTTTAAATAATTTAGTCGAAATACGAAGAATATACAATTTTTGTTGCATAATACAAAGGAAAAAGCATTTTTGACTATATGCTGCTTTGAATGACATTCTGCTGTAGAAATATACAAGTCAAAGAAAGAAATAATACCGATATATATTTTTTTTATTTAAAGTATCCGACTAGGTTCAAAACATGAATTTGGATAAAAATTGGCATTTTTTTTTTTTTTTGCAGTTTTTTAAAATAGGTACGTTTCTGTTTCCATTGATATCTTTATTTTATCTCTATGTCAAAAGAAGCCAAGTTCTAACAAACTATTGACACGTAAGTGGTGCTTATTTATAAGCATTTAAAACCTTTAAATGCATTTTCTGAAGAAGAACAGTTTTTTCATAATTGTGCTGGTCTCAAAAAATAATCAAAATATCTTGATGTAATTTATTATTAGTGCTCCTTATGTTATGCAGAATGTGACTAACTATGGATTTCATGATGAATGCTCTAGAAGTGGATTTATGATTGGTAAACATAAATATTGTTGAAAAAATTCCAAAATTTCATAGGTATTTTCATACATTACACACAAAACTTTTATTTTTGAATAAAATTCTCAGGTAATAGTTACACTTTAAGATATGTTACATATGTATTGTTACAAAGAAAAATGAAAAACTGAAACAATTTTTTTCTCTCTAGAATAATCCTAGTTTTTGCAAATAAATGCTAACATTTTCATCAAAATGTGCCCTTTCTTCAAAAGTTATATAAATGTTTTATTAATTTTTCTTTTATTCATCATTTTATCCTTATATTAATAAAAAATCATATAATAAACATTAAAGTGTTTGTTTATTTGAAAAATATTCTCCGAACCTAGTGGGATACCTTAAAAATAATTTACGTTGACTTATTGAAATACTTACTGTACATGTGATATTTGAATTTCATTAAATTAAAAATTCATGCTTGCTCTGTCTCCGTCTTAATAATTATTGTAATAATTATTCTATATGCACTTTGTATAAAATTCAATCTGGTTCAAAATCCGTTTGCAAACTCTATGAAATATATATATATATATATATATATATATATATATACCTTACTTTTAAAGAAATAAATCGTTAAGAAAAAGAAAAGATCTCTCTTCTTTAGCAAGCTTTCATCTGCTCATTATTTAGTATCGTCGTAGTGCGGTTAAAAACAATTTATTCGTTCGGAGAAATTTCTCTCAATCCTATTTTTGGGACTCATTTTACTGGAAAATTTCTTTGTTTTTTTTTATTATTATTATTTTGTTTCTTCCCCTCCTTCTTCATCCCCCAAATTCGAATCGTTCGTTCCATAAATGCCGCACCAATTCTCGAAAGTCAACTCCAAATTAAAATAAATAAGCACAAAAATCCTTGCGCAATCAGAAAGGATACGTTCTTTTTAATTAATTCGAATTTCCCTCAACCAAAGAGACAAATCGAAGAACGTTTGAAATTCCTTTTTGGAAATCGATTAAAATCATCGTCATCGAAGAGAGTCCAGAAACAGCAGACGACTTTTAATCTTTTCGTTTTCCGAGAGCGTGGGGAGAAGGAAGGAAGAAAGAATTGGGAGAAGGGGGGGGGGGAGAACTGTAGCTAGAAAACGGCAGCAGTAGTAATTAATTTCGAAATTATGTGAACCTTCTTGTCTGAAGTTTAATCTTAATTATATATTTCTCTTTTTAGGTTTTCTTGAAAGCATTCTTAGAAGAGTGTGCTCGTTTATAAATCGGTTTCTCTTTCAGTGTTTTAGTCTATATAGTTTTGGGAAAAGGGAAAATTAAGATTTTTGGCTTTTACTCCCAGGAAAATTTAATCTTTTGGCCTCTTTGAATTCCATCTGTTGGTGTGCATTCTTTTTCTTCCCCTCCCCCACTTTTAATTATTTAGGAACATTTTGCAACTGAAGAGAAAAATTCGGCACGGTTTGTTAGATAGATAGCAGGGGCGTGTTGATTATTTGAAAATGGTTTCTGTACTTTTATTATTTTATTTGCTCTGTGTTTGGAAAGAAAATGATGTCAAATATAACTTGTTTTAAAATGAGTCCCTTGAGGTTGTCAAAGCTTTTGCGTTTCAGAATTCTATTAAGACTTTTCCATGATACGAGGCTATGCAAAGCGAGTTAAAAGTTTTGCAGCTGCAAATTACATTATTCATTATAATGCAAAACCTTTATTGAGTTGTTCAGAAACATGTTCTTATTTTTTTTTAAAAAGTATAATTTATGTTAATAGAAATCAAAGACACACAGGATTTGATTTTCCGCATATTTTGAATTAAAATGGCTAGAAATTTCTCCCTGTTCAATAAACTTGATATTTTAAGGGGAATTTTCCGTTATATAATATTTTGAAATTTTGAGTAGCAGAAGTAATTTAAAAGATACTTCTTTTCTCTGTTGTTTGAATGAAAAGAAAATTTTGATTCTAGTTCTGAACGAAAGATGCATTAGTTTATGTCTTGTCACAATCACATACTAAACGTAACTGCAGGCTTTTTTACTTTCTCGTAAACGTGGTTTAGAGAAAGTATAGTAGTCGTCAAAAAATTCGGACTCGAGATTTTAACGAACCTCTACGTTTCAGATCTCACTGAGCTCGAAAACCACATTTTTGGAAAATGTCTATTTGTCTGTCTGTGAAAAAGATAACTCAGAAACACTTTGAGCCAGATAATTGAAATTTGGTATACGGTCTTTACATAATATTTGGAGATTTCTGTCAAATCTTGCATAAAATCTGTTCACAGGAAATCCGTCTGTCCGACTGTTCGAATATAAGTTATAAGTTCGAATATATAAGTTCAATAATTACAAAACGAAGAGATGAAACTATGTGCATAGATTTAAGGTCTATAGTGTACATACTTCACACTTTTTGAATCAAATCCAACAAGGAGTTGACCGTTTGTCCGACTGTACTTTCAGAAAAATATAAACGGTATAGTTCAAAAACGCAGTTACTTAAATATATCAGATTTGGTATGGGATTTTATGACTACAATTGTAGCTCTGATTTTGATTTAATCGAGAAGAAAAATACATCTAATACCCAAATTTTATTTTCAAATACTATTAACTTCATACCAGGGATTAATCGCCAAAAACCTCGTCTAGGAACAGGAATCAGCAAAAATGCTAAATTCACGCCAAAAGTTAATATGTATATGCTAATATATATATAAAAATATATTATATAATAATGCCATGTAAGGCGTTATCTGGTATTATAAATTGATTAGAGAATATACGAGAAAGTTTTGGAAAGACCACTCTCGTATCATTGCATTATACTATGAAGTCTTGTTGTCCCCCCCCCCCATGAAAGATATGTAAAAAATACAAAAATTAACTTCGTATCGATATTTAAAGTTTATCACTTGAATGTGAATTGATTCTATAAAAAAATTGATTTATTTTCTGATTGATTGTAAGAATATGAAACAAATATTTACGCAAATCAAATATTATCGTGGAATATTAAAAAATTTTAAGCTTTAGTGCTTGAAACTTTAATGATTTAAGTTGATCCAAGTTCCAAAATCTATCACTACATATATTTTAAATTGAATGTTATTAACTCTAATGCAGCCTTAAGTAATTGTACAAAATTTAATAAAGAATTCAGTGTTCCCATTTTGGCTCAGAAATTTGCCTGGATTAAAATTCTGTTATGTTCAGGAATTTTCTGGTCCTGAATTTCGTTTTCATATTTATTAAATCTAGTAAAAATGCTTTCATGGTGAAACAAATTTTATTTAGTATTTCCATATGACATTTTTGAATTTATGATTTTTTATTCACCACAAACGAAATATTTGGTTTTGAAAGATAAGTAACAACTCAAATATAAGAAATATTTATTTGATGCATATAATTATTTTTATAAATATGTAATTAATGTACTTGAAATTGGAGCTCCAACTTTGCTATTATACTTCTGACATCATAATTTTGTGTCAAGTAGGTGTTATTATTTTTTCTTATTCTTTATACCTTAATCTGAATATGTATTTTTTTAAATTCTTTTCTGAAATCAGTTTTGGAAAGAGATTCATGTAGGAAGACTGCTTATTTTACAGTTCTTCACCGATCATGATCCCTAGAACACAAAATCACCCTTCGTTCAAAAGTTTACACATAGATATATAATAAAAGATTTTGCCCATATTATCTTGTAAACAAAATAACCAGAGTAATTTTGTTTGGATTTTAACCTACTTGGAATATGTTATAATAAATGTTAAAAACCTTGGATTGATTTCATATGTGGGTCACCTAACTCCTAACTCAAAGGATGTTAAAATTTTAATTTTACTATAACTTCCTTAATACTGAAAATAGAAAAATAAATTAAATTAGTTGAATTAGCACCTCATTAAGATGAACAACTTTTGCATTTGAAATTTTTCGATATTGAAATATTTTCAAAGTTAAGGGCTCAAAAGTGATTTTCAAGCTTTAATTTTGACTGTTTCTTATATCTACAATTTATGTTGCCAGTTTTGAAAAAGAGTGAAATAAAATTTTTACTTTTCTTTCATTTCCATTATGTGAAATTGTTTAAATACTCGTGATGTAAGGATTAAAAGCTTGAATGAAACTAATTAAATAAAAATAAAGGAAGAGAAAGATTTAATTGCAACATCGTGTAAAAACAAACTGCTTAAAAATTTCCAGAAGATGCGCATTTCTTAGTTCTTTATGCATATATATTTTAACTGAACCTTGTTATTCCAGAACTTTTGTTAATTTTGTGGTCATTTGGTTTGATGTCTACCACATTACTGAGAGTGCATTAAAAAATATTATGGTTTTAACCCAAGTATTCGTACTTTTATTAATTGTCCAATAACGATTAGTCGCCAAAAAAAAAAAAGATCGACAACGATATCATGTTAGGCTATTTACAATGTTCAACAATGGCATGCGACTAATGAAAATGGCATGCTGTTAAAAAAACAAAAACACACAAAAGTGCCGGGAATATTTTAAAAAAAATTATGATAAATTTCTTTTTATTTCAATAATTTTGTTATAATTGAAATATTTAAATGCGCCACAGGTTAGATTTTAATTCTAATATTAATTAAGAAAAGCAGACGATTTTTTACCTCTCGCATAAATGAAAAATCAAACAATAAATTCGTATTTTCTATCATAAAACGTTATTGATTGCATTTAATTGAAAGGAAAATATTTGGAAACGATTGTTAATTTCTTCAAATATGTTTAAAATGCCAAGATAAACTTTCAATTCTTGCCAACTAAACAAATTTTTGGCACTTGTCAAAATTGTTTTCAATAATATGAATTTTGTAACAAACCTACATTTATATATTATTTTTTAATAATAGTTGTACTTTAATGTTATTTACTTTTCAATAATAATACTGAATAAATACTGAATTATACGATAGAAATATAAATCTCTACCTATGTTATTACCTATGGTCGCTTCAATATGTAATATTTCATTTTTCTTTATCATTTACGTGGTAAAGAGAAAGTATTACAATCGTCAAAAAATTAAAACTCGATATTTTGATGAAACTCTTCGTTTCGAATTTCCTTAAGTTCGAAATATATACTTTTGCGTTATGGCTGTCGGTCTGTCTATAATAAAGATAACTCAAAAACGCTCTGAAGTGGACAAATGGAATTTCATGTCTTTTCACCAAATTTGCAGATTTTTATCAAATTTTGCGAAAATTCTGTTCATAGGAAATCATTCTGTTCATTTCAGTACAAATAAACTCAATAATTACTAAACGCAAAGGTTTATGTAAATATAATTTGCTACACACGTTTAGCATGTAAAACAGAGATTCATATCAAATTTTGAGCCAAATCTGTCAAGCGTTTGACCCTCTGTAGGTCCATACTTTTTCATGCATGCAATAGCGATAATTCGTAAATACAATAACTGAAATCAATTATCCTTATCCAAAATCCACAATTTCATGCGGGGAAAAGAAGGGTGAAATTAATTGGAGGATGAATGTTTTGGAAGACCATCCCCGTTTTTTTTTTTTTTTTTTTTTTTTCTAAGGATTGAAAGGAATTTGTAAACAGTAACTTAAATGTAACTTGGTAAATTAGTAATAAAGTAACTTAGATTAACTACTTTTGCCTTTAAATTTTTTTATATTCTTATTTTCATATTTATTTTTTTCGTACTTGTCGAATATTTGAAGATTTATTACTGTCAGATTTAATACTGAATAAATCGTGAAGATTTCAATAAATTAAGTTGATTAAAAAGTGTAAGATAAAGTATTGTTAAATATTAAGTAGCCTGCATAATAGCAAATTGCCTATGATGTCATGTTCATTGATTCCATTGAATACAAATATAATAGGGAATTCATTATAATTTTGCTTACATATATTTATCGTTACTCGTACAAAAAAATAAAATATTACCACGTTTATATGCTGCCAATGCAAGCTGGCAAAAAAATCTGGCAAAAGCATACATATGAAATATTTCCATTATAAGATATTTTAATTTGAAGATAATATTAAAAGTATAAAAAGCCTATTAGTATCCTGAAAAAATAATAGTATCCAGTTTATTTTCAAATCCACGTTAATTTGAATTCAATTTATTTAGTGATAAAAGAATATGTACACAGAATATGATGAGTTGCTTTTTTTTTCTTTCAAAATGTATATATTAAAAGTAGTAGTGAGTAAATATTAGATAAAGTTACGTAAAAGTTTTCAAAATCATTTGCTAAATATATTTGATATATTAAAAAATCTGCTTCTTCAAATCCCAAAAGCTTTCAGCCATTTTCACCTATAAAGTTTAGTTTTTATATAATATTTGCAGATCTATAAATAAAATGTTAAAATAATATTTCTGAATTTAATATTATTTTTTTAAATCAAATCGATTATAATTCTGAGTTCTCAGATTGTGCAAAAGAAACATTATAACAATAGGATCTCAAATATTTTTTCAATTAAAATTCCTTTTAAATTTTGTGAATGGACCCTGAATGGAAGTTTTCCTTTTGAAAATTCGATACAATTTCTTTTTTTTTAATTCATGTTCTCCAATTTATTTCTCGTTGCATTTACGCTAAAATTCCAGGAGTTTGTTTTCTTCAGAATAGCTGTTCTGACTTCGAAATTAATAGCTAATCAGACGATATTGCTGCTTTTTCTTGTTCTTCTATCCGGTATTCTTGCGAATCTCACTTCTTATTGGTGGATTTATTTTAGCAAACGATAACGCTGTTATTAAAAATGATACTTTTTTATTTTCTTTTTATTCCAATGATAAAAAAATAGCTGGTTCATTATGGAAAAATCTGAGCTGAATTCTTCGATGTAATCATGTGATGAGAACCCTATCAAATTGGCAACAACTTTCTTTTGGAATATCCGTGTTCTCTTTAATATAATTATGTTGATAGAAAAAGCCTTTTTGTGTTTTTGCATGCTATACTTTTTGCATCAGATCCATTTATTTTTTTAATATTAGTTAAAACATTGCCAATCTTAAAAAGCGATGATTTTTTTAAGGTAAGTATAATTTTTTTTTATGTTCTAGACGTAAGTTGATGAATTAAATAAAAAATAAAAATTAGGATTTAATGAAAGGAAATGAGTTTTAAAATTGTAATTCATTAAATATCTAACCTGAAAATTTCCTACATCACATTTGGCTTTTCTAATTCCACTTGGATATTTCTCATTAAATGCAAATAAACTGATAAAAAAAGTATTTCTGAAATGTAGATGCAGGCTTTTACTCCCTTTATTGTATTTTGTAAAGATTAGATTTTTATTTGCATTTTTTTTCCGTTTTACCTTATTTAATACAAAAATAGTTGTAAATTTACTATAAAAACTTTTTACATTTCGAATTTGATTTTTTATCACAATTTTATCTACTCAATTATTATTACTTAATTATCCAAACTCAAGATTTTCTCTTTTTTTCAACATTTTATTATATATATATATAGGGATTTATAATACAAAAAAAAGATTATGTAATGCCTAATACAAATTTAAATTTATCATTAATGCCGTATTCTCCAATATTTTGCATTATATGCGTCCGCAAAAATATATGCATGTCATATCTAGATATTTCAAAATATGTTTCTTCTTAAAAATGGATCTATTCATAAATAAATAATCTTATTATTATTTAGAAACATAAGATCAAATTTAAAGTATGATTTATTTAAAAATTAAAATAATAATATCTAAAAATATAATTAATAATATTTTATTGAATTTTTTTTTATGAAATTTGGAATTTTCTACTCCTAATTGTTTATTCTGTAAATATTGTGTATCATTTCTTTGGGCTGTATGAACTTCCTACATTTTTAAATATTAAAAGGCAGCCAAAAATATAAAGTAATAATTATCTTATATTGAAAAATAAGGAGCCTTTAGTACAAATAACATTAATATAGTGTTCTATAAATATGCTTTATTTTCTTCTTTCAAAGTAAAAATAATAATAATACTAGAAAAGGTATTTGTTACGATTGAAAATCATCCAGAAATATGCATGTTGTATACTTTAATTAAAGTTTTTAGCGAACGTTATAATTTTTCAATAAATAATATTTAATCAAATAAAATTTTTAAAAATCAGTTTAGCATTTTTGTGATATAATGAATAATATAAGAGGCAATTTTAATGTTTGTATTTATTAATGTTATCTTTCTTCTCAATAAGTTTAAGTTTCTCTTTATGAATATATTATTTCAGTTTTAAATTAAGGTATAGTAAAATAAATAAAGCAATTATTTTTTATTTTTATATAAGAAGTGTAAATTGATGGAAATATTCTTTTTAATTGCATTTTCCTTTTTATTTTTAAGTAAAAAGTTAAAGGTTCTAAATATTCTTGCGTCTTTTCATAATTGCATTGAAAATAGTAATTTTTTTGAATAAGTGAAAAGTGAATAAGTTGAAAGAAATTAATATACAAATAAACACATTCCATTATTTCAGAAAAAAATGTTGATATAACAACTCTCGTTTTTTAGCACTTAATTTTATAGAATCCAATTATTCAGATACTGATTGTAGAAAAACATAATTAAAAAAATAATTTTCTGTCATATGTATGCATCTGATAATAAAAAGAAAAAATATATTTTCGTTAACTGTATATTTCTATTATTTCTCTTGTAAAAAAAATGATTTTATAAGTCCACTTGCATTTTAACAATAGTAAACTTAAAAAAAAAAAAAAAGAAAGAAAGAAAGAAAAGAAAAGAAGAAGAATATAAATTGAAAGATAAGCCCGAATAAACACACAGGTAAAAAATTACAAATAGTTCCTTCTATAATTGAAATTACTGCAATAAAGAAAATTACTTTGCTTTTTTTATATATTCATTTCATGTTTGCCTAATGCTATCACCTTTCTTGTTAAAAATAAATGAATAAATTTCTGAATTCAATTCATATTAACAAAAAATGTATTCAAAAATAATAAAAATGGAAAAGAGAGCTCATATTCAAAATAAACATATTCCATGTTTCTTCAAAAAAATGATGTCAAAATAACAACTATCGGATTTTCTTACATTTTAATTTTATTGAATTCACTTTTTCAAATAAGAATGAAGAATACGGAATAAAAAAAAAGCACCAAAAACAACCGCAAATAGTGGAGCCTTTGGGAAAAAGAATCAAAATAATCCAAGAACAGAGTCAATATTTACCAGGTAATAGCGGCTAAAATAAATGTTTCGAATGGAACAATTTTATGTGAAGGGAGAAAAATCTTCCCTCTTGCCAAACGATCGTGAATGACTGTTGCCACCACACGAGACATGAATAATTCTTCGCGAAGAGGCTAGAAAGGTAGAAAGAAGAATAACTTCTCGGTTTTCCAGCCACTTGTTAGGTGATCAATAAAAACGTTTTATGCCCTTGTTATCAGAATTTCTTGTTTGAGCTTTTCATTTCTTTGTAAATCAGTCACGTATTTTCCACCTTTTTTTAAAATTTTGGCCCTGTTATTTTAATTGTGATTTGTTTTAGAAAATTAAATTTGATTTTGCGTTATGTAACTTTCGTTCGAAATTATTCATTTTTTCCCCTCTAGAAAGATGAATTTTTTAGATTGTCAAACGATAATTCTTGATAGAAACTGCAATTTAAAAAAAGTATTCTTTTTTATTTTTACTTATCGCTATTTGACTTGAATTTTTTAAATATAAATTGGCAATTAATTAATTGTATTTTGTAGAGAATTTTTCATTATTTTGAAATCAGGGAAAATTTTCATAGTCTTAAAATGTACAAGTGATGTAATTTTATATTTTACAGTGTCCTGATGTCAAAATGTTTTAAAAATACTAGTTCCGAAATAGCTATTGCTATCAGTTAAAATTCTGAATACATTATAATTACACTTTTAATCTTCGAATCCATTAGCGAATTATGAAAATTCTTCTATGATAGTATCTTTTACATTATTCAAATTAATTTTAGTTGTTTATTTATTAAAACTTTTTCGTTGAAACTAGTTTATTATTTTGTCTTAATTTATATTTTGTCTGTAGTCTCTTATGTTTTGAATGACTGCTTTTTCGGAAAAAATAATAATAATCCACTATTATTAAATTATTTTATAGCTTTGAATTCCGTGAAATAATTTTAGTGAAAAATTTTGAAGTGTGGTTTTTAATCATTTAAAATCGTCAACATTGATTATTTCTTATTCGTTGAATTATCATAATTTCATAAATAGTTTACTTTCTAAAGTTAAGAGGCAACAAGAAAGATAAACCTAATATTTAAGAGAAAATAAAGTTCGAAATTTCAAAATCAAATTGTTTGATTTGACTATAAAAAGGATTGCTTTTAACAAGTATCTGGGCCATTTTTTATTTATTTATTTGCTTTAACCCGATGTAAATTCATGAGATGTACCAGACCGAAAATGGGAATTATTCCGTTGATTATTTTTCTATTGACAATAATGATATCATAACCCTACATTCGAAACATAATAATATTTAAAGAATTACGGTATGGAATTTGGATTTTCGAATAAGATTACTACATTCTATGCATAGAGATTATTACAAAAAAGCCTTTAAGCTATCCTTTTAGAGTAAAATCTAATCGTGTAAAAAAATTTTTTGTTTATTTAGTTTTAAATAAATTTGTCAATTTGGTGTAATTTATTCTAAATCAGAATATGTTTGAAATGTTATATCAATACCGAACGTCTGGTTATGAGCCATCTTAAAATTTGGTTAACCGTCTTCCTAAAATAATTTCTTTAATATTTTGTATACTTTCAAAATTGCATAAATGTTTCAAAAAATCACATTTGTGTTTTATACCTTGAATAAAATTAAAAAATTTCTTTTTAGGCATGTAAGAATTGATTTTTAAAGATTAACCATTAACTAATATAAAGTTAAGATATGCCTAAGATCAAGAGAATTGAGCAACGATATTGTAATTAAAGAAAAATTGTGAAATACCGTTGTTTTATTATAGTGAGCATTTATCTAATTCATGTTGCAAATTATTACTTAATTTCCACTCATTGTTTTAAAATGTT